>NW_019774770.1:256371-462821 GCF_001039355.2 Lingula anatina | reverse complement strand
ATCTCTGATCCACTAATGAGGCACATTCTTATTCTCAAGTACATGTGCGCAGGTCCGAGTACGCAGGGCCTTTCACGACTTGTTAATGTGTCGTTGATTTGGTTGATAAACTCTTTCGGCTGCCAGGAAATCTTGGGTGTTAAAGTTCAAAGTTTTTGTGGCATTTCAGTCGCACACTTGGTGTTTTTTTCCAATCCACCGCAGTGGCAAATGGCAACCACACTGGCAGCGATGTTTTTTAACATTTCAACAGGTCGTTGAAAAGGGGGCTCAACTTTTCTCTGGTGTGTTGTGCACATGTAGCATCAAGGTTACGCGCACTTTTAAGTTTATTTTACCACAAAACTGTACCTGTTTCCAACTGCTATCTAGGAGTCAACGGAAGTCTCGGTAGCTACATGTATTTCGATTATATTAGGTGAAAACACGTTGTCACAAGCTGAAAATTCTTCTAAAAATAAACCATTTGGCATTCGGTTTTATTAGCTACTAATGAACGTTGTATCTGCACTTCTAGGGCCTATCGTGGATTTAGTTGCTTTATTAAGCAATTAAACGACTAAAATTAACGTCCTTAGGTTTTTACAACCAAAATAATAGGCCCACATCTGTAGATTGCAACGCCATCCATCTACTAGAACACAGAACGTACGTGTTTAAGCACAGGGTCTGAAAGATGAATTCAGTATAAATTTATAGTACCATTTTCATCAACACAACCCATTTAAAACACTGTGCACACCCACCTGCGTACAATGCTAAGATGTTAAGCCTAGGTCCCAACCGAACGTGTGGTCTACGGCCAAAAAAATGGGGAAAACGTGTGAGTTCGTGCGTGAGGAGCACGTCCATCGTGCGACTTTTGGAGAACGCAAACAGCACGTAGAAACTTTTCGACATGATCACAACCGCTACGTGCGATCTAGCTTCGTCCTAGCCGGACGCAAGGAACCTAGACCTAAGCTTTACATGACGTATTGCCTATTAATGTAATCGTATCAATAATGTAACGTGGAGATGGGATGGGGAATTTCCAGAATAGATAGTTTATGATCTTTAAGTATTGTAAAAAAGTGGCAATCGATTTAACCCTCTAAAATTTATGAACCTTGCGTATATAGCAGTTTCACGTTACATCATTTTCAGTCTCAGTGGTTAGTAAAACGTGTCTTACGAGGATTTACGCAATGTTGTGTTACTAATGTTAATGTTACTAATGTACTGAGCAATATGCATTGTCAAGGTTGTGGGAGTTGTTTACTGTACTATGTGGTACGTATCATGTGGGAATACAGAGGTTGCTTGCTTTTTCAGCATCTTTTTTAATGTTTTTACATGCAAATATGTCGAGTGAAGCATGAACTAAAAACGCGCCCCATCTGGCGCCAATTGATCAATCTAAACGAAGGATTATTCTGTAATCGACTTCTTTTTAGAAAAACCAGTCGGACGCCAGCGCTGACACTAATGAAAATCTACGACATAATGGGAAACTAGAGAAAGTGGATTCCGAGGAATCTGAAGGCGACGAGAATAAGGAACGCGGGAACTGGACCCGTCAGCTTGACTTTTTCCTGTCCTGCGTTGGGTACGCTGTTGGCCTTGGCAACCTATGGAGGTTTCCATACGTCTGTATGAGAAATGGGGGAGGTGAGTGCATTTTCCCCCTGAAATTTGAATTCGCGAATAGTGCCCCAAAAGGAGAACACGTCAGGTTGATTATGGCAATTGGAAAAAATGTATCCATCTGGAGACGTGCTATTGCGTCCTGATCAAATCTTTGTACCTTGATGTTATTCTAGTAACATGACCTACAATGTTACGACCCCACGCAGTTAACATATAGGTGTTGCCTTTTTACCTGTCACCGTAAGCAATTCTCCTTCCTCTCACTAACTTCTTACAAAATCCTTTTATAACCATTATTATTATTATTATTATTATTATTATTATTATTATTCAATATTGTCCCTTAGGTGGTATGAGAAGTGAACTCATGTTTCCCTTTTGGTCTTCATGAAATAAAAATTAAAATGGCGGAGAGCACGTGATTGCTATGTCCTAACTGTCCAACACAATTTGAATAAAGTCAATAATATAATTAATATAATTAACTGAAACAGCATACTTACATCCTTCACAGATTATCAATTTCAATAGAATACAGACGGGAAGAGGACAACGCTTTGGAAAATCTAAATAAACTATTATTTATAATAGATTGTATTTGTCTATATCTTTAAAAACTGCGATATTTTCCTTTTCATTATCTGTTCTCCTTTACTGTGAGAAATAATAACTGCAATGTTGACTGCATCTTGAATATAGCCTTAATTTCTAAGGGCGCAGGGTAGCTCCAAACTTCATCCTGTCTAACGAAACTTGGCTCATGGCATTGGCACTTTTTATTTACATGTCAAAAAGCCAGGATCTATTTCCATTTAAAATGATTGTCTGTTTCCTCCGTCATAGGTGCGCAGTGTGCATAGAACGCTAGCTATGCGTGTAATGATCACTTCACTTCTTTCATTTTTTTGGCCCGCAGTTCGAAATCACAGAATGGAGTCGTATTACTTTAAAGGCGACCCTAAGTGTTCCCTTGTCGTTCATTTGCAACATTAGACTTCCGAACGCCTGCTTCAATATTTTAGCGAAGACAGGCATCTGAAAGCGACCAACACTTTCTCTTAGGGTAGTAAACAAATATTTGATGGGGCTATAACAAGATGTCACTGGCAGTGTTCAGAACAATGAAATTGTTTAAAACTTATATAAGAAAAGTATGATTCATGCTCCGTGAAATAGAAATAATACCGCTATTTAAAATTGCACTAATGCCAAGTATGAAATCAAAAGCACTGCACGTAAACGTTAATTATCATTCATAAATTAATAACCTTGAATTTTTGTTTGCAGTACATAAGTGTCTGCGTATCAACATGTCATAGTTTATTAGTACTGATAAATTGCTGAGGGCCTGTGTTACTTACAAGCACAAAGTTCCATTCCTATTAACCAACTTCCCCACGAAGTGACTGTAAGAAACGTGCAAAATTGACGGTGATTGAGTAGCAACAAAGAACTGGTACCTTATCCAGTCTGCTCTCTACCAGAGGTTAGCTAGATGATGGCGTATTTTTTTTTTAAATCGCTGGAAAAAAATAAAGGTGCCAAGAGAAATACAGACAGAAAAAGCTGTGAATAACTGGTGAAAAAACACTGGAGGTGATACCGAAAGAGGGTAAATACGAGGAATTTGGGAAGTAAAAGGATTGCTTGGACATTAACTTCACATGTGACAGAACCATCAGTTTGGGCGGGAGTGGGGCTATTAGAATGTTTCAACACATAGCTCTGGTGTTAAGTGTTGTGCTGAGAATGTGGCTTTTTTCCAGAAAAATAATTAAAAATATTTATATTTCTGAAGCATAGTTAAGCTTTGACAGACCCGATCCTGGGAACTTATTTAGCAGTTTTGCTCCACTATTTTACTTTGCCAAGCGCGTAAAAACCACCTGCGTTCGTCACCTGTGCCTTATGCCTAATGGGAAGATTAGCGTCTGAGCTGATAAAAGCTAAAGAAAAGTTAAGATTATACCTTCGAGGTGCGTGAATGGTCTGAATACGTAAAACCAAAAGGTTTTTCAAGTTTGTAACTGTTTTTCTTCCAGAACAAGAAAACTGAATTCCTTCATAAGTAAGGGGTTGAAATCATCGCCACTTGATCTAAGCACATAAATAGACAGTGTGTGTGAGTTTTTAAGTTTGGATAATGATAGTAGATTCCGTTCATAGGAAGAGGGGGGAATTATCGCCACACGAAAAATACCAGATTCCGGAGTTTAATGAGTTAGCTTCAAGATGCTATACGTAACAATAATAATAATAATAATAATACTGCCCCCCATGACATCCCCGACCCATCATTAACGGACTTCCATCTTTTATATAATGTAAGAAGAAAAAAAATTGCTGAATCTATAATTAGTCTTAATTATTTTCTCTGTATAACCTATAGTAAATATTACACACATCGGCGTTGTACAATGTTCTAAATTTAAACGTCGTCTACGTACGACAGATGAGCAAATTTAGAATATAGTCCTGGATCGTGGGAATGATCAAAGAACCACAAAACCGTATTGAAGTCGGACGAAGTACATCATAGCCAAATAACTCGATGGTACCAAATCAATGTGTTACTTGAACTACACATTTCCAGTTTGTAAAAACTCCTTTGAAGCAAAGAATTCTATTCTGTGCATTTAAACTACCAAGTGGAAGTCCTAGTCCTCGATCCTTGGTCGATGACGCTACATCAATGTCTCAGTGCTCGTCTTCCGGACAAAAACAAAATGTCTTGAATACTACACGGCTGAAAGCTTTCGATCTCACTTCTTCGAGGAGCTGGGATATTCCATTGTTCAATGGGTTTCATGACAGCCAGACCAGGAAAAGAAAGCAATCGAATGCTTTTACGTTGGCAGTTCAAGCTCTTGTTTCAGGAAATTCACTGCCAAAAGCTATCGTTATGCCTGTTCATTTATGTCTGCTGAATAGTGGCATCCCTCTTGCCCCTGGTCCTGTCACCGACGCCCACTCTAAAGAAAACACTCAAGTGAAACTCGCACTTGCTAAATGGAAAGGGAATCGATGTCACCGCTTGGATGTATGTACAAAAGCGCGGAAAATGTGGGTTTTATATTTATCTATGTTTTGGAAGTGCACTCTTGCATTTTTATCATGAGAATTAATAAATTGAACACAGTGGTTCCTGTGCATGTATCTGTCGTTAAACAGGCAATAAAACCAGTGTCTAAGATATGCTTTTGTCCGTTGCCATCTACCAAATATAAGTATACTTTTCACCGCCAATTTCCTGTTTTAATTTTTCGATTATCCTAACTTACAACAGTGTGTACACCAAGTCTAAATGATGAAAAAACCTTTAACCGGCTGTTTTCAAAATATCAAATAGACATCCCATGACAAGTGTGTGACCGTTAAAAAAGCGTAGCTGTATATAAAAGCGCGTACAGGGGAAATGTGGTGGATCATTAAAATATGGCAGCTATAGGAAAAAATGTTAGTTTATCGTTATTACCGTTTTTTAAATTACCGTATATGTACTTAATTCATGTCATCTTCGTTTCGTCATTATAAAATTTGCATTTGTTGCTAAATAAAAGTGTACATTTTTGTCGTTTCTACTGCGTGGGCAAATTTCCTAGTCAGCGCTCTTGTGCGCCACATAGTACTTGTACCAAATTGTAAGAAATCGCTAACTTCTGACAAAATGCCAATTTTTGAATGTTGTAATTATGTGGTGGGTTTTCCCATAAGGTTAAATCATTTTATATAAGGATTATTACATAAAATACCCACACGTCACGACTAAATGGCACCATTCCACCAGTGTTTCTTAAACTAAGCAGCTACACAAACCCTGGTATTTTGACTAACATCTAACGCAACTAAGGACACTGTCACCATTTTCTATTAAAGCATGTAAACATGCACTATTCACATGGTAGTAAAACATAAAAATTCCAGGCATTTTCAATTCTTTAACCGTAATGTTCAAAGTAACCCTTTTTGTCCATTAAAAACACTATACATAAACACCTTTTCAGATCATTTCTAAATTTCCGGGCCCCTACAGGTCATTTTTCGGCTTTTAAAAGAATTCGGTGGTTGGTGGTTCAACGCCATCTCTCGTCATAATATAACCAGCTCCCAAATTTCGATGTTTTCTTCACAGTTTTAAAGAACCTCCATCATTGTAAACAAGGCACTTACAGGACACTCAGTGATTTTCAATCACTGACCTTTTTATCATTATATTTTCCATCAGTTCCTTGTCGTCCAAGTCGGCACAGAACGCGCTGATGACTAATTGATAGCCCCGGCGGGATACCAGACAGCCATCCAATGTTACCAAAGGTCCTGTGTCAGTTAAGACTACTAGTAGCACCGACCTGTGATCAAAACACCGCTGTGTGAGCGCAAAGCGACTTTTAATGCAGGTGCAAATTGTTACTAGTGAATAGGAGTCAAAGATGTCAAGTGGAAGCTGATGGCTTTGCTATGTAACTTCATCAATAACAGTTTCCAAATACCCACACATCATCGCTATTTATCCCAGTATATTACACGTCATTCTGAGCCAATTTTAAAGATCTCGGCTTTCGTCTTCCTGGTTGAAAAGCAGTGCGTTGTTATGTGTCAAATGAATCAAAATTTGTTCATTGCCTTATTAATTACGAAATTATTTAAAACCAGTACCCACAACATAGGATATGTTTCCCTCGAATCAATGTAAATGCTACAGAGGCGAACAATCACTATCACAGTCACGATTGCTGCAGGAACTGAAAATGTGAAGTTCTGCATAGTCCCAACTCTCGCATTTTGGTTCATTTATGATACCTTATTTCATTTAACTTTAAACTGTGGAGAAAATACCTTGTCAACTTCCATCTTTACACCTGCCACATATCGTCTTGATACTAGTTTTCTGATTATGACTTGAATTTCGATAAATTGATTCCGACGTACTGACAAAAATTACTTAAAATAATGACAGAATGGCATCCTTGCCAGACACATGTGAAACAAAACTCAAATACTTCCTGTTGAACTTAAGTTCGCATAAACAACATTATCACGTGTGGCCAAGATGTACCTCTGCGCCTCCCTCCAGTGCATTTTAGCATTTACTGTTCTACAAACGACGTTTAAAATCAGGGGCGGATCCAGGATTATTTGAAGGGGGAGGGGGAGGTCCGTTTTTTTTCTAGGAATGACAAGCCTCGGATAAGAAGCTGACCCTCGCTCCCTTGACGTGGGGTAAAAATTAGTGTTTTGGAGGGCAAACGGTGCCATCTGGTACGGTTTAGTACTATGATTCAGCTAGTCAAAGTTGTAAATTCAATAGGGGAATATAAGGATGATTATTCTTTCAGAAACTGAAGGGGGGGGGTCAGGACCCCCCCCCCCCCCACACACACACACCCCTTAATCCGACAGTGAAAATTGACTACCCCCAGTACGTTCTTGCAAAACCTCCTATAGAACAATGCCGCATGTGACGTTTAGAACTGACTACCTCCCCGCAAATAGAACCACCTACCCAAGAAAAATTTCCTGCCCACTTCCCTGGATAAATGGAGTAACAGAGAACGTGACGAGGCTTATTAGGCCCTTAGTTACCTGTGAACAGTCGTCTACAAAATGGAGTCACGTGAGACTTGCTGTTTGAATACAACGTCCGTGGAATTGGTGATTAAATCGACGTTCAACAATACTTGCAGTGTCAAAATATCATATTATATACGTTATTGCAATAAAAAGAGCAAAAAATACTGACAAAATGAATGAACGTGGGATTTACAAAATCCCGCCTTGATAATACGTGAGGTCAAGAGGTGACCTGAGGTCGTGACGTAACAATTTTCTAAGGCCAAGCATTCAGAGTAAAGAGGGGGGGGCGTTAAAAAGCCGAGTAGACAATATTAACAGGTTATTGTTATGATGGCCTACTGTACGCGTACATATTATAACTACTAAAACCAATTAATCTGAGTTTGAGAATATCACCGCATTGTTTATAAATATTCGATCTTGACCGAGTTTTTTTACAACAATAGGGCCTACACTTGAGTGTTATTCTTTTTCGTTTTGTGTGATTTTTACATTTATTAACAACCAAACAGCCGAGTGTGGGGGCATTTTGTCAGTTTTTATAGAATTTTCTATATAGTCCAATTGGTTAAACATGGCACATATGGGTTGCATAATATTTATCAGTCACGAAACTTTTAAACATAACATTGTGTCACAATTGCATATCACATGTTTTTTTAATGCGGCGATTGGTGGTCCATACTGAAAATAATCAACAATCTCTCTCATTTCAGGAGCATTCCTTATTCCTTACTTCTTGTTCCTATTTCTGTGCGGCATTCCTCTGTTCTTTATGGAGTTGTCTGTAGCCCAGTTTTCCAGCAGCAGCCCACTGAGTTTATGGAGGATATGTCCACTCTTCAAGGGTAAGTGCTTGATAAACCTCTCTGCACTGGTCAGTAAGTTCTATGAAAGACTTTGCTTTTTAAATATATTTATATATCCATGCACGCACGCGCGCACCGACACATTGACGTTACATTTTAGTACTGCGCACAGGTTTTTAAACGTAAAAAATTAATTGCATACATACAAAACAGCATCTATAGTATACGCTATAGAAATATCATGTATTCAAATTTGCTCCAAACACATACGAAATGTACTGGTATCAATTTTGTCTTAAGGCATAGGGTTTGGCATGGTCCTGGTCTCTGCAGTGTTCTGCATCTATTACAACGTGATTATGGCGTGGGTATTCTACTACCTGGCCATGTCATTTGCCGCTGACGTGCCGTGGGGGACGTGCGGAAACTGGTGGAACACGGAGAACTGCGTCAGCAAGGACCGTAAGCTTAACGTCACGTACGCTTTGGCCAACTGCACCAACTCCTACCTGAACTCGTCGCTCGACTTCATGGCTTACCAGGTAGAGGAGAACGAGACGCTTGTGATTAATGAAGAGTTTTACTGGAATTCAACGTGTAACAATACGATGATTGAGCCGAAAGGGGTCAGCTCGACGGAGGAGTTTTGGCTGTAAGTTAGTGATAGTTGTGATATTAACAAACGATTAACTGTTGAGGTTTCTAAATTGTTATATTTCGGTTTGAATTTCATAATGAGATATTTTGGTCTTTGATTTAAAGTTCCTTAATGTTTAACCTAAATGTAAGTTGCACACCCACTGTGGGCCTGCTTCGCCTTTTTCAAGTTTTCACATATTTTCTGCTTGCACGATAAGCATGCAAGTGTGCAGATTGACATTTGAAAATGAAGAAGCTGGAAGACAGTGGCCTATTTTTGCTATCTTATATATTTTATTTTTCAATTATATTTGTATGAGACAGCATATTTAAACACCCCAATTCGAGTCCAGGGCCCCGTAACTCGAAAGCATCGCGCGTTGCGACCGAGCGCAAGAGTCTCGATTCCATAACTCGCCCATACTCGCCCCATATAAAACACTGTAGCCTCTATGTGATATCGCTATTCGCGATGCTTTCGAGTTACGGGGCCCAGGTTAAAAACATTCAATGTCCACTGTTATGGGTATTCTTGTTCACAGTTACAACCTGTTAGATATTTCCCCCGGTATAGAAGATCTAAGAGGAATAAAATGGCAGTTGTTGATTTGTCTGATAGTAGCCTGGATCATAACGGTGCTGTGTGTGGTGAAAGGTGTCAAGTCTTCGGGGAAGGTAGGAAGAATCTTAGCGAAGTTCACATGATTGCAAGAGAATTTCCCTCTTTTCATTTCTCCCGTAGATCTTTAAAGTTTCGAAACCTCCATATGTAAAACTACTAGATTGTTAAGCAGGCTTACTCCAAGAAGGCATATCTATTAGGTACAAAATTAATGCCACCATAATTCTGTTTGTTAGCCTGGACGCGATTACGATATTTATAATACATTCACTTTTTATCAAAGTGTGCTTATGTTTTTTCCACAGAACCACAGTGAGAAAATTTTTCTTTCAGTTTTCCTCTCTTTTAGGTCGTGTATGTGACGGCCACGGTGCCTTATGGCTTCTTGGTGATCTTAATGATTCGAGGCTTGCTGCTTCCTGGGGCAATCGATGGCATCAAGTATTACGTGACACCTAATTTCCAGAAGTTAACAGAGCTTAATGTTAGTAAAAATTGTGTTTTAAAAACCTTTACCCTGGTACTCCTCTGTTTGCTTGTTGTTTGCTTCATTTATTCTTCCCAACGTGCCTTCAGCATACATAGTTACGAGCCACCGTGTTCGAATGGAGTGCAACTTGTGTTTGATGTGCTTAACTGGTCGGTAGCTCAGCAGATATTTCATAGTGTGCGCTGGATTTAATGCTTTTAAGTGAGTGATATTGATAACGTGGAGTTTCTTGTCCATATTTCCAGGTATGGTGTGAGGCGTGTCTTCAAATCTTTTATTCTCTTGGACCCGCTTGGGGTGGACTTATCACAATGGCTGGCTATAATAGGTTCCACAATAATATGTACAGGTATTATTTCACCTGGTATTTTTAGATTATGCTAAACTAACTGCTGTTTATGCATATTGTTATTAGATTATGAAAAAATAAAAAAATAACAAAATACTTTAAAAATCGATGATAAAATCAACTGGTGAGATTCTGTTTAGAATTTTAAATAAATTCTACTATTAAATTTTTGGTACATTTCAGAGATGCCATCATCATTCCCCTTGTAAATTGTTTCACCAGTTTCTTTGCTGGATTCGTCATTTTCTCTGTGATTGGTTTTATGGCCAAGGAATCAAACACCCCTATCGACCAGCTAGGGATACAGTCAGGTATGGCACGTGTTTTCTTCTTCTTTTTTTTTCGTGAGCACCATCTGAAATTTAAAAAAAGGAATCCCGTTTCCACTTCTTAAAAGATTTTTAAAAGATTTTTTAAAGTTGTCTGAAAGTGTCTTTCTCCTTCTCTTTCCAGAAAGGGAAAGATGAATGGTCTATATAATGGTCTATATATCCAATAAAGAGAATGCTTAATACAAGTAAATGAATAAATAAATACATTATTTAAATAATTTATTTAGTGATGGTTAAAAGTTTCGTGTAAGAAGCCTATCCAGTTTAGTAAACACTTATATCGCGGGTTTGTTCTTCCAGGCCCTGGTCTAGCTTTTGTTGCGTATCCCGAGGCGATAGCGAGGCTTCCGATATCTCCACTCTGGGCTATTATGTTTTTCCTGATGTTGCTGACTCTCGGACTTGACACTCAGGTTTGGCAGAGTGTTAAGCAGAGCACATTTTTAAAATAAAAATAATCGTAATTTCAGTAGTAAATAATTAACGTTTGGGATAAAGATATTTTGAGTGTGTCTAAAGTTGAATGTTTGCAACTTCTAAATAAATTGCTCATTTATTTACATTTATTATATAGTAAAATTGAGATATTGGCCTTATTTCAGTTTGCAACGCTGGAAACTCTGACCAGCAGTTTCGTCGACGAATTTGCTCAGTTTTTAAGAAAAAGAAAAATGCTGTTCACCACATTTGTGTGTCTTATAGAGTTTGGATTGGGATTACCGTGTGTAACTAGGGTATGTACAGCCTTGACATTTAATATGGAATATTTTAGTTTAGAAGGTATGCCTAGGTAAAAATGCGTTCTTTTTTCAAAGAAATCCGATCTCATATAAGATATGTGAATGGAAAAGTGTGTAGTGAGGTGTGTCTCTACTAATTAACTGACTACCATGTTTATTGCACTGCTGAATTGTGTAATATGCAATGATTTAATTGGGTAGTGCTCCTTTGGACTGGTCCAAGCTTGGGTGTGCCAAAGCATGGTTCTATCAAAAAAGTATCCATATGTCGGCAACTACTGCATAAAATAATTGGAAATTTTGCATGCAAGCGGTCGGTTTGCAGTGCTTAAAATCTGGACTGGATACCACATTGGTGCCAAAACACCAAGAGAAGTCATCGATGAAAACCTGAACCAGATCAAATAAAGGAATAATCTGGGAACCACTTGACTATCATTTGATAGGGGGCACCTTAGGAACAATTTCAGGTAGCACGGTGAGAGTGCCGGATCACACAGAACACTCTTAATAGCAGATAACTTTCAGAACCAAGGGACTGAGCAACTTCCTTGGTTATCAAAATCGCCAAATTTGAACCACATAGACAATATGTTGGTAGGCCATTACTAGCCGAATCAACAGCTTACATGTCGTGCAACAAAACTGAACCAAATTGGACAAGTTTTGGTCAATGCCTGGAATATTATTCCAGATTGAACTCTAAAAACCTATCCCAAGAAATGCCTTGCCGCTTGAGAGACCTGGTAGCAGCCAGAAGAAGTCAGGCGTAACAGCGACCGTTGCTGTGACTAGACACTGACATGAGGGTCCTTTGTGGGGCGTGTTACTCTTTTACAGACGATCATTTGTAAAATATGGAGATCCAAAATACCAATTTTAATGGTTGCTGTATGACATAGAATAGGCAATGTTTTTTTGTTTGCTTCACTGTCGAATTCAATTAATGAACTGATGCCACAATGACATAAAGAGATTAATTAAAGTTATTAAAACACGATTTTAATCCCTATTTTCATTTATTAGTCAGCTAAATAGGTAAAATTTGATGAAAAATGATTTGGAAAAAAAATATTCCATATTAAATGTCAAGTCTGTATTTGAAATCGATGTTCCGTCTTTAAGTGAGAGAGTGACAGACCCTTTCGAATAAAACATGCGTTCTTCTTCTGTAAAAGTTCCATGTTAGGTGTCAAATCGTTTACTTAAATTGCATCTCTACCTACAACACATTTGATCTTTGAAAGCAATTGGAAAACAAGGAGATAAAGATGTTACATCGGTAAACAGTTTGCCTTAATCTGTTTTCACTGTCGCAATCATGACGGCTGTTATCCTTTATTAATGTGTACATTTTGCAATCAGTGTCATTTCCACTCTTGCGTTTAAGGTGCATTTTCATCCCTTTATATCTTGTTCTTGGGTGACATTTTTTTAGATATCTTATCACACAGAGTCGGTTGAAAATATCCCAAACATCACCGCCACTTTTTAACAGCATTACAATATAGAGTTAAAATAGACGCTTTGTATTAAATTACTGGGTTTTTACCGCAAAGACTGCTTAAGATTGCGCACGAGGCTAAGCCTTTCTATCACATACTGTTTGTTTCAGGGAGGAGTGTACGTGTTCCAGATAATGGACTGGTACAGTGCCGCATTCGCCGTTGTCACAATGGGATTGTCTGAAGTCCTGATCATAGCTTGGATATATGGTAATTAGACAGGAGGCGGAGATGATACCACTACCCAGATAGCATGTCGCCGGTGGGCCGACGTTGGGCTGCCGACTCCAACTACGTCGGCCCACCAGCTACTGTCGCCGGTGGGCCTACGTTGGCCTGACCATCGGTCCAACGTTGGCCCACCAGCGACATACAGCTTGAGCGGCCCAACGTCGGCCCACCAGCGACAAGTAGCTGGTGGGCCGACGTAGGTCCACCGCTTTTATCTATTTTTTTATTTTCTTTATTATTCATTAATTCATTGATTTATTAATTTTTTGATAATTATATTATCAATATTATTGTCATATATAATGGACAAAACACAATGTAATATTTCAAGAGTGTTTATTCTTCTGTAATATTTCTTCCTTAAAATACAATAACGTGGCAAGTTATAATGGACCTTGAGATAAATATTTAAAAAAAAACCCATAAATTCTATTCCTAAAGTATAGAAAACATAGGTAATCTTCCACTAGTAGATGTGGCCTCACCCCCTCCCCAAGCCATACCAGTTACACTTATCTTTCCTTGCAGTAACACTTTTAAAGTAACAAAAAACACTCATCTTACAAATCTTCAAACAACAGCATATATACAATACTTAAGTTAACTCCATTCAACACTGTTACTGTACCCACATGGTAACAAATCTGTTTGAATGCATGTGCCTGTAGGTTTAAGCATTTAATAGGGTTAACAAATGGGAATTATTTTATATAAAATGGCCTCCAAACACATCCCAAAGCCATACCAGTCTTATACAGTCTTTACTTGCACTATTTAATGCAATCATTCACCTCACAAGCTTTCCAACAACAACATCATATAAAATACTTATTTAACTCTATTCAAAAACTGTTTCTAGTGCTGTATCTGGTAAAATATTCATTTGAACGAAACATAAACTGTCATAAACATATGCATATATACCGGTACGTCCATTAAGCAGTACAGGGAAATAAATTTTCTTATATTTCCAAAGCCATACCAGTCTAATGCTGTCTTTACTTGCAGCAAATAACACTATGTAGGAACAATATTGTTCATATCACAAAATATACAAACAACAACATAAAAAATTCTAGGTTAACTCTATTCAATACTCTAACTGCAACATATCTGTTTGAAAGAACCAAGCATGAGTGCTTTAATTTGTAGTCAGAACAATTTAAACGGTCAAAAACGTCATATACATGTTCATGTAGATCCAAGCACAGTTAGTCTATGTCTTCGGCAAATATCCCCTAACCTTAATTAATAGTCAATCTTGACTAAGGTATCCAAATTTAATTTCTCAATTAGCATGTAACTTGATACATACTTTCAACTCAGGACCAAAAAAAAAAAAAAACATCAGTCTGAATCCGAGGATGATGATACAATTGTCTCTTGCAAAGCCTGGACTCTTCTTTTTCTGAAATTAACACATTGAAGTGATTGCAAGTAATTGTCCATCATATCCCTATTAAACTGAAGTGTTTACATGTAAATTCAACATAAGTAAAAGGATTGGCATGGAGATCAACATCATCAGAATGAGAATAAACTGATCTATTTAAGAAACCAACTGATACATGTAGTGCAAACATGGAAAAGAATCTTATTTTTGTATTAAAACAGTAATTTCAATTTTTTAAATATGTGTTAAAAGAGACAAAAGAAAATAAATATGATTAAATACAAGCATGTAATACATACCAATCTTCTTCAACAATCTTCGCTGCCTTCCTCCCTCCCTGTCACTGGCATTCTTCAACCACACGTTTTCATGATCCTTTCCGCGTCACTTTCCATTATACCATTTTTTTTGGCAGCATCTGTTAAAAATAAAACATTTTTATATATGGCATATGAGAACAATGTTAATTTATCATATTCCAGCACTAAAATTTAAATTGTAGATAACAGAGGTGATGCTAGAGTCATTAAAGAAAACATCATACAAAATTTCAGGTTATATCTTGGAAAATAAACAACATTTCAACAAGGTCTTCAGTCCCAAAAGATTTCACTTTCTATAGTGAGTAGATACCATACAACGTATTTGATTGACAGGCAGTATGTTGCCTTGACAACGAACTAGATATAGCCAGTTCATCCAGTCCAATCTGGCTTTGTAACCAGGCAGCACAGTAGGCCTACTTGTGTAGTTTCTGTTTTTGGAAGAGTCTTTATTACTAGAGCACGTAGATTTTTAACTAAATAAATGTACAGAAGTTAACCTGATTGTGAATAAATTTTGTCTGATGAAGTTCTGGAGGGTGTTCACTTTCATAATTTGGCGGTAAGTTTGCTCAGACTTCGTTTTGCGACTGCATGTGTTTTGTGCCAAAAGTAGGTCACTCTTTTCAATGCCGTCTAGGAAGAGGCAAAAATAAGTTAGTATGCAACAGAAAATGATTATAATTTGTACGATTGTTTTTTTAAATCATGTTATGATAAATTATTGTATTCGTTACCGTTTTTTTTTTTATTATTTTATTATTATTTTTTTTTTTTGGAAAAGGTGATAAGCTATACGTGTGTTTGAAATGTCTTGATCGTATGATCTATTTTTCATTTCACCAGGTGGGAACCGATTGTACGACGACATCGAGATGATGATCGGCTACAAACCAAACATCATTTGGCAGATATGTTGGAGGTTCTTAACTCCTGTGCTACTTTTTGTAAGTTCCCCAGTACATTATCACAATAGCTTACTAGCAAACTTCATCTAATTTCACAAAGTATAGATTTTGGCGTAACGAGATATGTGTAACTTCAATTAAAGTAATAATGCTAGTCCTTCCACAAAAATGCGCTCTGCCAATATTGTTTGCTTATTTTAAAAATGATATTACCAGCTAGGTTTAATATCTGTGGTTACAATGCTAAAATCACATGTTTCAGACTGTTGTTAGAATTTTTAGATAATAATATATGACGGCAGACGCGCATTTTTTAAAGTTCATAGTTTAATTAAGTAAAAAATAACTGCCATGACGCTGTTTCAAAAAATTTTAACGACAACAAAACTCCGGCTCCGTGTCCCGTTCGAAACAAAAAAGACGCAAAGACTGTCTTCCCTATCGCAATCGTGATTGCAGCAGGCACTATGATTTTTTTATTTAGTATCAACTTCGCTCTGTCACTTTATCTTTTCAGATTGCATTTGTGCTGACTGTCAGAGACTATAAAGCTCCCTTCTACGGCACGTACAGCTACCCACCCTCTGCCATACAGTTTGGATGGTTCCTCGCCTCCGTGCCGCTCATACCCATACCTATAGTGGCTGTGTATCAAATCTACAAAACACCGGGACCTTTTACGCAGGTATGGTCAAGGGGTGTATTTATAGTTACCTGCGGATCAAAGATATGAAAAAGGGTGGGATGTGGCGATTCTTTGGCTCCCCTTCTGCTCATATCTCCTGAAAATGTACATATACAAAGTAAATTATTTTTTGCTCGTGAATACTAAAGATAATGATTTATGTTTTTAAAAATGCAGTCTTGAGTGTATGAAATCTGCTTCTATGAGGAAACGTAGGTAGGATACGTGGTTTTGAAGAATTTAAGAAGTTTCTTATATGGCCATTTTATAAAGTCTTAATGGCTGGAGAGCCGGTCGCATATATTTATTCGTTTTATAGCATCATTACAGGTATACTTTTAGTGGGCACTCGGGGAAGTAAATAATACACACTAATTGCTATGGAGTATATGTATAGTGCGAATCAGTTGATGGTTTTTATAACATGTTTGCATTGGGATATTTTTATTTGTAGCGTATCAGGACACTGCTTAGGCCGTCTGAGGATTGGGGTCCAGCGGTTGCTAAGTACCGAGCGTCTTACAAATATCGGTGTGACGCTGTCAGGGTGCCGACACAGGAACCGGATCAGGAAGATCCTGTTTTTGAGGAATCGAAGGAGCCCTTAGACGATACTGACGATTCAAAAGTATAGTCACTGGTATACAGGTGTGACTGGATTGTACCTTGTAACTGTGAATTTGAATAGATTGTTTGAAAGTGACACATGCAAATCTGGTTATACATGTACAATATAGTGGTACTTGGTTACATAAATTATATTTCGTATTACTCTTCATACTGGTACAGTAATACTCTTAATAAAGAATCGCTGTTGCTATGACTTGCACTTAGAACAAGCTGTGTTGAGATTTGTTCCAATCAAAAATAATGAAATTTCGGTACCTTCAAATTTCCGATCCCAGCCTACTAATCGGACATAATAATTGCTTTCTCCCTTCTAGTAATGCAGTCCTACGCAAAGTACACATAATGCTATTTCATTGACTATAAGATGTCACATTGGTGTCACAATGTACAAATAAGGGACCATTCCCAGACCCTACCGTACTAACTGTGGATCGATCTATCTCCGAGGGGATTTTTACTAAATTGCAATCAACTTACGCGGCTTAGATGTCTTCAGTAGGCGTGCCAGACATCTAAGCCGCTTAAGCTTAAAACAATTTAGCGAGAAAACCCTCGGAGATGGATCGATCCTGTTGGGTCGATCTAGGTATGGGAACCCAGTCTAAATTTGCTATGCAACTGAACACGCAGTTCGTCCAACACAGGCAATAACCTTAAGAGGAGCAAGCCAAAGCATTCTTACATCTTGTAGAAGTGTACTTGCACTGACGTCATCGTGTAAGAGAAGTTGTGAGTAGCTTAGCCATGGAACAAGGAGTCGTGGGGGTTTTCTTTACAGCAAGGCGCAAGAACTATTTTAACAATTATAATGAAACATAATATGATGTGTGGTTAACAGTTTTTAAATGTGTCATAAAATCGATTGGATTGAAATTGTGAACAGTACGTTTAAGTTGGTTGTAGTAGAATATCAAGTAAACTAGAGATCAACGTCTTTTTCTGTCCGTAACTCAAGTTGATAAAACTGTTTCTGTACAGGAAGCAATGTCGATACCATTGTACTACAAGTGTATTCGTCAAATATAAACCAGTGCCTTCAGATATGTATAAACAGCAGTAGAGTAGACCGCTTTTAAAATGGCGTTTTTCTTTTCATGTTGGCTTTTGTTAGTCGGTATTTGAGTGTATATATTTGAGTTTTTAAGTGTGACTGATATATTATTGATAAAGAGAATGAACTAGAAGTGTTCTGTTATTTATTTTATCATAAATTTTTACGAATTAGATAATTAACTCATATATGGTATTGTAAACAGTTTCTTTCAATCGTATCCCTTGATGGACAATTTTCAAAATTATGTACCAGTATGTCAGAAAGTAGCATTTAATGATTTCTTGGGTTAGCAAAAGTTAAAGTATATGTACATAATGTCACATGCGATGATAGTATTGGAGTACATGTAGATTGCTCCGCAATGGCTTAGTTGAATATTATATACATGAACGAAATTATAGAAAACAGCGTTGGCCATATTAACTTGTATCGCCGTAGAAACATTTAGA
Organism: Lingula anatina; assembly: GCF_001039355.2. Next base: position 444,459 of record NW_019774770.1, on the reverse strand, counting down.
CGATTTTTGTGTAAGATATCTTGTACAGATTACGCAGTATATGTTTTAGGTTGTGTTATCCTTAGTTTAAACGTGTAGTATATGTACCGCTTTTTCGTTGCTTGCCAAGGCCGAGATCTGGCATGTACAGTTAGAATCAATGTCAGTAAATGGAATCCATCTGAAATCTTTTTTGGTCATCATTATACACAGTGGGGGTATTCAGAGCTAGTTGATATGTGGACTAACTAGTCCGCGAATCATATATGGCGCGCACTTGGATTCCCTCTTTCCACGCTTGCCCTCCCAGCAGGGGACACGTTTTCAAGTTGGTCGCGCCATATTTGACTAGTTCGTTCGAGGATCAACCGGTTCTAAATGCGCCCTGAAAGTTTAACTCAAAGTTTACAAAGTACATTGTTGAAAGCTTCTATCTGTGTCGTAAAACAGAAAAACCCGCACACTATATAGCAATTTCAATAATCGATTGTAAAACATAACAATAATAAGCCATGAATGAATTCTGGTGCAGTTGGAAACACTGTCCGTATTATTTGATTTGTGTATCGGGTTTTGAACAAACCTGAACACCATACATACACATACACACACACACACACACACACACACAATTTATAAATACAAAAAACACAGCACACGAATAAATTATTTATACACATGGATTGAAGCATGAAAGCAGGAAAACGCAAAAGTAAACGGTCCAACTCATTTAAAGTTTCCCGCACGGCTATCAGCGCGTTGGTTTTTGGGCAGGTGTGAAAAGAATTGTAACCCAATCTCAAACCAGTACCCACCTAGCATAAAAAATGAAGGCTGGTATTTTGGGGGTTATCACGTACGATACGAACTATCTCCTAAAGACTTCTAGCAGGTGAGTGCCCAGAAAAAATTATGTAACAGGGACCTGTAGCTGATATATATACCTAAAGTGTGGCCAAAAAACAAAAGATGTAACCGTGGTTGGTTACTGATATTTTAGGTGATTAGTCAATCATGGAAAATGATATGAACGCAGCAGCCAGCCTTGTAACTTCTTTACTTCCTTACTCCTCATACACGAGCTACAGATCACGCAGGCAGTAACAGATTTCCCCTGGGTTCTCTCTCTCTCTCTCTCTCTCTCTCTCTCTCTCTCTCTCATATATAATGACTCTTTATACTTATAGGTTTAAGAAAAAATTGCATGTTTTAATTGATACAATTCAATAACTGATATATATATATATATATATATATATATATATATGAGTGATTTCAAAGTAAGATCTCTTTTCCGTCACTCTGCTTCTTCCCTCCACATCTGAGATCCAATCATACTGATTCCTGCGTGCCACAAATCAATTAGGCGCGTTTTATTAACTTTTCAACTATCATGACTATAATATTCAAAATGTTAATTTTATTTTATTCTATCTCGGATTATATATTTGTGTCCGGTTTGTAAACAAGATTAAAATAACTTAACACTGGGACTGCATTACTTCTTTTAGTTGCCCCAAACATGAATATATTGTGCGAGTAGGAAAGTTACATAACGCTCGGGCCTATGACTTGCTGAAACCAAATTATCTCAGGCATGGTAACTATTTTGGTGGAAGAGGTCAAAAGAGCCAAATGTCAATAATGACACCAAACTTTTTCCTCGACTTCAGTGTCATCACTTAGTATCCTTTTCCTGTCAGCTTTAAATGAGCTTAATACTCAATATTTAATGAATTTAAAGCAATAATAACTCTTCGTTTCGGCCAAAAAATGAATTTTCCTGGAGTAAACAACAATTTTCCCATACTTACCAATGGTTAATGAATCCATTTTTACATTCAAAGTTAGTCCCTGGTTTTTTTCTAAAAAGTTTGGTTTTTTTTTAAAAATCTCTTAAGAGATTTTAACAGAGTATAGACATCAATGGAGGTCACATTGTCTAAAGACAATTTCAAATATCAGAATAAAAGCTATAACTGCTGTTTTCTTGGTAAAACAGAATATATTATATTTCTATGAGTTATTCACAAGGTTTTTATTGTGAAATATAGGTCTCATACGAAGAGTTATTATCCCTTTAACATTTAAATTTATTACTTTGAAGAAAGCTTTGTTTCTCATTTTGTCTTCTCTATTGCGATTTAGATTTGAATTTAAGAGTGAAGATAAATTGTATAACTCGTGAATGCCGCCTTTTAGATCTCCGCCTTTCGTGAAACGAAATCATTATATCCAATGATTCGTGATTTTCAGGGTTTTGGAAATCATCTGTGAGATATGACTAAAATTTTTTATTGTATTTTGTGAATTGATTATTTCCTTGAACTGATCCCCCCTCATGGGACCCTCAATACAACAACACCTTAAGCTCTCCTCATTAACAATGATTTCGATAGAATCAGAGAAAAGCAATCAAGATAAAATGTTTCAATATACTAATTTTATAAATATTGTAAATTCATTTAATATAATTTCAAATACTTTTTCGGCGATCTTAAACATAGTTATGAAAGAGAGAAAATGAAAAGTGACATTTTTTACTTTTAGGTTTAAGAAAAAAATTGCATGTTTCAATTGATATAATTCAATAACTAATATTGTACATGTATTATATGCACAATCTTAAATTTTCAATAGTCACTCAGAAAATCGTTTTAGTGGCCATCTGAAGCATCGTTTTCATCTTATCTTTTGTGAGTTTTCAACTATTGGCCAATAAAAGGTGCCGAAGAAAGAATCGGGAAGAGGGAGGGGGCAAATATATGTAGGTTTTATCAAATGCTAACAACGAAAGAAACAATCAAGAAAAATATTTAAAAGGGGGAACATATCTTATAACAATCACAGGAAATGGCGTTTATAAAGGTGTTTAAAAATCCGGTCGTGCTAACTCATGTTTTGTAATACGTGAATGGAAGATAGAACAAGCGTGAAGCTCAATGCACTAAAGCATCTCATTGGAGGGAACACTTCCTTTGGCAAAGCTAATTTTTTTTTGTTTTCTTACGTTAAATACACCGCATCCACTTAACTTCACCACTGGACATACCTCTCACCTGCTGATGCACAAAATGTATTCTCAACACACGGTTAACTGTTAGTGAACAGTGCCTGTGACTTTTTGCCCGCCTCAAGACGAATGGAGCAGCTGATTGTGAGAGTCAAATCGTTTTCCAACGGCTCGCGCTAGAATGCGTACACGAAAAGTTCCAAGTAGGCCATGAAGTAGAAAAGTGACTTTTGGCATTCAGCCTGGAGATGATATTCTGAAGGTATGCACACGAGCCCGCACTCGTGTTGGAACGAATGAAAAGAAACCATTAAGGTCTTTTGGCTTGGACTTATAATCTTTTGCGAGTTAGACATATTATTGAAACTCGAAGTCTGATCGACATCTTGCCAGCTGTTAAAGTGATTTTTCTGCACAGCCACCGAGTCTAGACTCTAAATTTCGCCTGTTATTTCAAAAGGCCCGTCATTCGTCGGGTTTAGTTTGGACGGTGTAAATGCTTACTTCGTCTTTCGCAACTACACGTGTACTGCGGAATACCGAAAAATGGCCGTAGCGCAAGTGGCGACGGCCTCTGCCGATTTTGAAAACAAATCAACAACATCTTCCGATGCTGATTCTGTGCCGACGAGAGAGAAATGGTCAAGAAGGTTCGACTTCATAATGTCCGGCATAGGCTATGCTGTTGGAGTGGGCAATATTTGGAGATTCCCGTACCTGTGTATGCGGAATGGTGGAGGTTAGTCCCAATGTCATGTCCTAAAAATGTCCCTCGTCCAATGGTAAGCTGTGTATTGGAAATGTGTATTTTGTATTATTATTATTTTTTTTTTATTTTTATTATTATTATATGTTAATTATGAATTACATTTTTTTTGAAAAATACTTGGAGTAACATCTGCTTTTGCTGTCATCACATCTTTATTGGTTTCTGCTCTTTCTCATTTATGTTGTTCACGGTTTGTTTAGTTGAATACAGAACTCTTTAGCAGTTTCATTTGTCCTACTTACTGAGCCTTCAAAGAAAAATAAGTATCTCGTATAAAATAGGAGAACACTAATATATGTAAATGTTTTGATTAATCTGTATAGATATATATAGCATTGTTTATTGATTACCACGTCTTGGCTTTAGAGTCTTACGTTTGGCTCGAATCACAAGTGATTTTGCGTTGTGTATCGTTTTCTGCTTCACCTGCTCTTATCACACTTCAAGAACATGTGTTTTGGTACCTTTACTTGGAAATTTGCCACTCCTCCATCTTTGTTTATTTTTCATTTTGCGCACATACATGTAGTTTACATGTTGGATACTAGTGAACGGCGGTGATGTTGCTTATTTTTATTCGTTTCATTGTGAAATCCCTTCATTCACTTTCTGGAAGGTGTGTCAACAATGAAAGCAGGTGAAAATGGACTTTTTGAAAAAAAAGTTTAAGACGTCGCATGCCTCTAAAAATTTCAATTATTTGAAAATCTTCAGTGTTAATTAATATATAACATACCGCAAAGAAAATTTCAAATTTTCTTTGGCTCATTAATTACCTTTGAATGATATTTTGTATAAATCCACAGTCACTCGCACGCCGTGACTAAGTTTCGTACCAAAGCGCAGACATGTGACGTCTGTTCCCAGTTGCCAGTAAATCCAACAGTAACCTGCTGGGATGAATATGCCGGTTATCAAGGACGTGCATCTCACCTGAAATTAAATTCACGACATAAGAAATTAATCTCTATTAGATTCAAATTTGCATAGCTATTACTACCATTTCAAATAAGCATTTTTAAATGTGTGTCTAAAGATCTTCAGTTGGCAGATTAGATGAAAATAGCTGACAAGGCAATCACCTGATCCACTGGTAAAGGGGTTAGGGAGATACCATCCTCTGCTGCTATTTGGATCAATTTAATTCGTCCGTAGTTAAAAAGTCAAACCTATACTATATTATACTATATAGATGCTATGTGTGATTATCTCCGCTAAAGAGGTGCCCTTTCAGAGCCTTGATCTTCCGAAAAGATTTGCGATTAACCTATAAAATATGTTTCTCCGTGTTTTCACCGAAAGGTCATTCACTGGTATTACGCCCGCTACTAGATAATATTTGAAAGGATGACTGATTGATTGTAGTACGCGACAAACAATTGCTGATTACGTTACCCCTTAGAATATTTTTTTTTAGTCATTTCGCCCTTGCTAAACTACTATATCCGTTTGTAAGGGTTTGATTAAAAATGAATGAAAATGCCAAAAGTTCCCCGTTAAATTGGGTCTCTTATAAAAAATAACTGTAGTATTTTTTTTTCAAAAAGGCTGCCATTGATGAGATTGATGAGACCTTGTATTCAAAGAAACATAAATGCTGATAACCACGCTTTCACATTTTGGGTACCTTAAATTGAAAACTAATTAACTGTAATTTGGATCTTCGTGATTAAATGTCTGGCATTATTGTCAGAATGCTGCAAATTTTCGCTGGATTCTAGGCGAAGAAAAACCTTTGGCTAAATGCCGCGGAAAGGTGAATACTTGTAGCAAAGGAACTAAATTTAGCAGAAATTTGCAGAAAAAAAGAGATTTTGCAAAAACGCTCTTGATCATTATAGGTATAAAGGCCTTGAAGCAATGTGCTTGGTTTCTGCTGGCACTTCAAATTATGAATGAAGGAATATATATTGTTATAACTGTTTTAATTGTGCACCGAATCGCTAGTCCCCATAACTATTAAGACAAGAACTTCCCTGCATAAAACGGGGACCTGCATTATGGACTATGTATATGAAATAAGCATACATATACGCATACACTGAAACAGATTTTGTTGTGTTGCTCAACCTGTATATTTATTTTTAAATTACTCTCAGTGCAAAACCCCCAGATTTATGGAAGCATGAAGTAGGTCTTACATCATACTTACCAATTATCTTTCTAAAAATAAAAGATTTAATAATATGCATTTTTCTTCATGCATTTATTAAGTAAAAAAAGTATTAGTCTAGCTGCTGGTTTGGCGAAATGGCCAGAGAAGTATGCCCCTAGAAGTATGAAATGGTATTCAACAGAAAGAATATTTTCAAAATATTGCTTGACTGTTTGCTTCACCTTTTTCCTTTTTCAGCAGGATATCATCAAAATATATACATAAAATAAAGTTTGAGAGAAAGAAAGAGTACCGCTCACACCGGGTTTTCGTCTTCACTATGCGTCCACACCAACCAGAGAGATTAATAACGCTTAAAGAATCGTGGCAATAATAATATTGTTTCCGCTTTAAAAAGGCTTGGTTTAAGATATGCGCAAGGTTAAAGACGCGGCATATTTTTTGTTATGCAACACTCGGAGGCCAGCTTCTATTGCTCAAACATTGCAATAGTGTGTGTTGTCCAGAAAGATAAGCATTTCGTTTACAATAAGAAATTGCGAGAAGAATTAAACTCCGACTGAAATATTTTATATAAATATTTAAATATTTGAAAACGGTGAACATTTTTGCCGGTCTACCGGTCCTAACAAAAAGATATAACACATCTTAAACGTTTATATATGTATTGATTTGTTGATTTATTCTTTTATCTATTGATTTATTATTTCAATGGCCTTTATCATTAAAAAAGATGGTTTGTAGTCTACTCGCTGTCTTCTTGATCTAAAATAGCTTAATGAGATTCTATTAGATAGCTTTCGTTGCTTATGCTATAGCAGATGATGAGATATACACTGATTTTGGCTTTGTCTTTTCCGCCCAACTTTCAATAACTCTCATACTGCGTTGACTGCTTAATTGAGAGCATGTATTATAGACGTTAAGGAAGGAGTCGTGACTGGATTCAATGCGCAGACTCCAGCGTGTTTGAAAGCGGATGTTGAAACCAATGACTCGAATATACACAGAGCCACGTGAAAGATGCACGTTCATCGACACTCAAGGGTGCGCTGCGTGTTTTATTAGTCTCCATCAACAAAGACGATTTTTTAAACAGGATAATCAGGTCAACTATGTCTAAACAATCTGGAGGCGTGCGGTGACGGCGGAGGGACTTAAACGTGACGAAATGATAGGTCTCACAACACACAATTCCGAGGAAGACACTGAGGAAGAAGCAAAGGGGACTCTCTCTTACAAAGCTCCTGTCCTCCAGCGAGAGAAATGGAGCCGGAAATTAGACTTTTTCATGTCGGGGCTAGGTTATTCAGTAGGCGTAGGGAATCTGTGGCGTTTTCCATATCTTTGTATGAGGAATGGAGGAGGTTAGTTGAGGACAGGTTTCTACGTATTAGTGTACATAATTGCCGGCAAAAATTGGCTCTAAAACCTCACAAGGACGTGCGGTGGATGGGGATGTGTAGTACGCTTGTGCTTAAATTCAGGTTTACACCTGAGATGTGCCTTATTGCCATTTGATTACACTGTGGTAGTGCCAGTTTGTGTGCATTCCTCACCATAACACACACGAAACGTGGCTTGAGTTTTATATTGGTAGAGAATCAATAAATGCGCGTGGACTTTGAACCCTGCCGTTAGGAATATTGTTGTTTTCATTCATATGAAGTTGTGTTGTTTTACTTATTGAATATGTATGGACGTCATCAGACTGTATGCTTATACAAACCCGGCAGTGTTTATATACAACTGTGTGTTAATTTATTTCATTTGATATCAGGACTTGGCGTTATATTGAGATCGGCTTGACATATCAATGGATAACGTTGTGATGAATGAGTTCTGGATAACAATGGTCTGCATGTCTGTGGCTGGTAGAAGAGGGTGTGTGTGTGTGTGGAGGGGGGGGGGGGGCTTTTCAGCCGGCTTTTGCTAAAGCTCTTTGTTTATATGTAAAATTCGACGCAGAATACCTTTGGTACATTTTACACTAGGTTACGAGACAACCCTAGGCAACTTCAACCGCCGGAGCTTAATCTGTTCAGTTAAGTCTACGCAAGGAAAATGTTTAAAAAGTATGTAAAATATCTGCAATGAAAAAAGTTATTTTTACAGGATAAACTTTGGCATTTTTTCAATATTTTGGTTTATTTTATATCATGACGTTCTGCTGCTATATTTAGGAAATTCATAAGAAAAGACCGAATTTTCAAGAATGGAAATTATTAATATGATAGGGAACCTTAAATTTAACTTGCTTCTTTTTGCAGGTGTATGTTTATGATTTATCTCATATTTTTCACTCTCCATGAAATCGGGTTCTCATTCCACGGCACTAAAACATGATTTTTATATTCCAGGAGCGTTTCTGATCCCTTACTTCTTCTTCTTGTTTACGTGTGCTATACCCCTGTACTTTATGGAACTCGCCATCGGTCAGTATTCGGCCAGTAGCCCCATGACCGCCTGGAGGATATGTCCGCTTTTCAAAGGTAACATTCAAACGTATTCAAGTGGTGTGTGATTGAAATAAATCTTTGTAGCTTATTTACTATATAAAAATATGCATTGATACAAGTACTGATCTTTTATTGTGTCATATGACTTCGTTTTGAAAAACCATCTGTAACTCTGTAACACCGTTAATATATTTTTGAGGTAGGGTTATTTTTAGGGTAAAATTTGCATTCCTATTTATTTCAGGTCTGGGCTACGCTATGATCCTAGTGTCTGGAATCTTGTGTATCTATTACAATGTCATCCTGACCTGGGTACTATTTTACCTTGCCATGTCCTTCGGAACAGAGGTGCCTTGGGGTGGTTGTGGGAACTGGTGGAACACGGAATGCTGCCTGGCAGCGGGGGAGAGCCGCAACGCAACCCTTCTGGGCCCCTCTGGGACTAACTCAACCGGCAACATGTTGAACTATTTGCCATTTTCGCAAAGCAATACCTCGTCCGGCCAAGGTTTGGTTATGGTCACGAATGTTACTGTAGATCTTGCCAGTAATATATCTTACATAGAAGACAGCATTTTCTGTAACAAGTCCACAAGCCCTACAGAGGAATATTGGCAGTAGGTTACAATCATTGCTCACAACTTTAAAAAAAGCAGTAACAGCTGTATTAGGTATACAGGCAACGGCCACAAAGAAACCCGCGGTTTTTACATGCACACAACATGGCCAAAATTTCCATTAAGTCACGCTCCTCTATTTACACATATATACAACTGTTTAAATGCTACGATTTTGGAACTTAAAAGGTCAAGGGCTTAGGGATTGAACCGGCCGGTATGTGCATGCATCCCACACAGATGGTGTAAACTATCAGTGAACCGCGTATGTTCTGTTGCTTATATGCGTGGCTCCTTGATTAGTTGTTAGAGGGGAACATACGATCGAGTTTTGTTTATTACCTTGATCTGTTCGTTTAAAATATGTGGACATAATACCCTGGTATTTCAACGTTTGAAATGATGTAATAATTGAAAATATACCAAATATAGGAAATTGTTCAAACGTGCAGTTGTTTTGATTGGTGCAGTATTAGTGACAGCTTTGATACGTTAATATGACCGTTGATAGGACCATTTTAGTAGGTAGGCCTAAAAGTAGAAAAATAATAAAACCAATATCCGGATCTTTCATTGTCATCATGAAACACCCATTCCACTTTCATTAAGGAGTGGTGCAGGCCTTTTCTAATACACTTCTAGGTCTTCATTTATGAATACCGTGATCATAAAAAAAGCACCTGATGCACGGTTATTTGCCTCCTTTTAAGGTCGGCCGTGCTGGGGATGTCCAGTGGTATTGATAATCTAGGCACTGTGAAATGGGAACTACTGATCTGCCTTATTTTGGCCTGGGCTCTCACCTTCGTTTGTTTATGCAAAGGAGTGAAATCGTCAGGACTGGTATGTAGTCATAATTAAATCTTATTCTCCTTTTATTTTGTGGATAAAACTGTTTTGGATTAATTAAAAATTTGGATTAGTTTTAAAGCTGCTTTAAAATATGCTGAGTAATAGAAAGAATATTCCAAGTACTAAATCCACAGGCGAAAGTTTTCAGGATTATGTCCGATTTCATAATTTCAGTCTTCTTTTTGATCGTTTTTCTTACTTGGTGTAAAAGCAATGACAGAATGCAAGTTCGTTTTAAGGGGTTTCGGTTTTTACAACTTTCACCCATGACTAAACTGTACTAGGTTTATACATTGATTAGCGCTGAGCGCTGCTGTACATTAATATCTTGTGGGTGAAATCTGTTGGAAAACAAGTGTAAATTCCCCTTTTTCTTTCAGATCGTGTACGTCACCGCCACCACGCCGTACATTTTCCTCACCATTCTCCTAATACGCGGAGCGACGCTCGAGGGATCTCTAGAAGGCGTGAAATATTACCTCACGCCGGATTTCTCAAAACTTGCCGAATTTAGAGTGAGCGTTATTAATATAGGGAACACACAGATATGTTTTCCCCACGCCAATATCAGAGCTCATCCAAACATGATATAATTATTGACTAATTATTTATAAGGGCATGTTACATCCTATTTGCATTTGTGAATTGTGAATATACGGTTTTTAAAGCAAAGTTTATCAAGACGCGGTGAGGCCCATCGTTCTCGTGCTCTCCCAAATCTGATTAACGCCTTTGAACTTGCACATGAATACTACGATGTTAGTCTGAGATAATATCTAATTCATTGAGAAGCAAAGTATAATTTTATACTTACATTTAGTTTTATACATCCTTAGGTGTGATGCAAGGCGTGAAATAATATCTAATCTTTTGAGAAAGAAAGTATAATTTTATACTCATTTTGTTTTATACATCCTTAGGTGGATGTGATGCGTGAAATAATCTAAGTTATTGAGAAGCAAAGTATAAGTTTATATTTATTTAATGTTGTACATCCTCAGGTGTGGTGCGAAGCGTGTCTCCAGGTATTCTACTCACTAGGGCCTGCCTGGGGAGGACTGATCACTATGGCCAGCTATAACGAGTTCAACAATAATATCATGAGGTGTGGGTTCCTTTATTGTATGACTCTGTACGGTATGCTTACTTGAAGATGTAATTAGAATTGACATGGACGAGTCGATAGGCTTACATTTTCGGCTCCGTTTACTATTTACCAATTAATTAACCTTGAATTTATTTAGAATTTCCCTGCACATATTGTGAAAGGTATGAAAACTGAGAAAGTTGTTTTATGAATAACTTGTAGTTCTATAATATTTGATACGTTTTATATTCTAGAGATTCGCTGTTAATCCCAATGATAAACTGTGGTACGAGTTTTTATGGAGGTTTCGTTATCTTCTCCGTCATGGGTTATATGGCGAAAGTGGCCGGTTTGAGAGTCGACGAAGTGGTCAAACAAGGTGCGTACGATCAGTCGCTTATACACCATGCAATCAATATATATCATATCTTTCGGAAGTGTTACCATTACTTGTGATTCGAAATGTACTGAAGAAAGCCCGAACCGTCATAAACAAGTATTCAGAATGTCATGTCTGAAACATTAATAGACAAATGCGAACTTGCTGTTTTTTCTCTTTTTTAAAAACTTTTTAAAAACCGATTTTCGGTGTGGCACGGAGCATGCACCCTGTAGCCAAGAGATCACAGCTGGAAATTCACCTTTGTCTGTCTAGTCGATAAGTAGAGGTGACTTTCTTATGACCTCTGAAACTGCGGGGGTGGGTGCGGGCAACACACGATTAAAAGTGATGGGTTTTCAATTTGCTCCTCTTGTAGTATGTGGATAGCAGACCTCGTTTATCAAACTGAAGCTACATGTTAGAATTCTCCTCCCCTGCTAATTTTTAACGAGTAAGGTTCAACCTGTCTATGTCAATGTATTAATGCTACGGCAATTCATAAAAAACGATTGTACTTTAAGAGAAGCATAGCGTCAGGGCGTGATGTAAAGTTGGCTTTTGTACTATCATGTGGTAAAGCACTGCATGAAAACCCGCCCAACTAAAAGTACTCACAACCTAGGAGATTAAAAAATAGCAGCATGTTGTTTTGCAAATTAATTTTTTAGTGTTATAACTGTTTTAGGTCCTGGGCTTGCATTTGTTGTGTATCCTGAAGCCATTGCTCAACTGCCCATATCTCCACTGTGGGCTATACTATTCTTCTTGATGTTGCTCACATTGGGACTGGACAGCCAAGTAAGTCCTCCCCCTCTCTCTCTCTCTCTCTCTCTCTCTCTCTCTCAAATACGAAGAACCACACTCTACAGCAATGATAAGAAGTAACGAAGAATGGAGAAAATTCTACATTCAATCTAGATCTCTTTCTTTATTTTTTCTCAAAATACTAAATATTGCATTTTACTTTAACGATAGAAGTAAACTAAATTACCGGGTACATAATATTCTGTATACAATTTTTTATGGATTTGACTCATGTAGTAAAGTAGAAGTTTGTCATTAAGGGGGAATGTCATAAAAGCCATTATCATTTAGTCTTAACACTTGCCCTAATATAATATATTACTGTTTTCTAGTTTGTCACCTTGGAAACGCTCACCAGTAGCTTCATAGACGAATTCCCCAGGATTCTACGAAAGCGACGCACTCTGTTCACCCTCGCTGTCTGTGTAGTGGAATTTCTTCTGGGACTTGCATGTATAACGAATGTGAGTCATTCTTCGTCCATGTGTTAACACGTTCCTGTCCTGTGAATTAAATATGTTTTTAAAACAAAAGCTTAAAAGTATTAACTCATTTTAATCGAGTTGGAGTTTTTCGATTACGTTAAACGCACGCCAAAGGAACTACAATGTATAATTTTGACAGTACAGTGTCTGGACTTTGATCGGCCAGACTAATTAACGATTGACTCATGTCTCTACAATGTTGATGAAACTTGTTTTCGAAACAGTATGTAGATTTTCTATTAATACACATACTTTAATTGATTTTGCTTTTCAAATTCAGTGCAAATTTTCCATTCCAGGGTGGTATATACGTGTTCCAATTCATGGACTGGTATTGTGCGGCAGTGGCGGTGGTGATCATAGCGCTACTGGAGTGCCTTATAGTAGCTTATGTTTATGGTAAGAACCTTCTATTTGGCTGGAATTTAGGCTTTCTGTTAAAATTAAGGACCTTATTTATTTATTTATTTATTTATTTATTTATTTATTTATATTTTCAGTAAATGTAATTGTAAAGCGTAATTTGAGAGGGTCGCTGCATCATGATATCCGTATCTCATGTAACACACACACACACACACACACACACACACACACACACACAGCTGCTTTATAACGCATTCACCTTACAAAGAGAATAACACTGTAGTACAAACCGTTATAAGACCAAACACATTCGTCTCACCTCCCGCATTTTACAGAGACATTTTCTTCGTCATGCGCAGTTTTTCTGAAAGGAAAAAACAATAAATAATATCGTCTTTATGTAGTGGGGGGATCTGACGGGTTATTAATTTACTCTTGTAACATAATACAGGTAAACTTATGAAGACAAATAAGTTGCACGTGGATAAAACGCACAGCGTATGCAGGTTTTGGCTTGTTATGCATAGCTTTTCTTACAACCACAAGGCAATTGAAAAAAATAGAAAAACAGGAAAAAAAAAACAATTTTTAAAAATCAAAACATTTACCGCAACATCAGTCTTTCAACAGTTTCTTGTGAAAGTAGAAGTAGGATTATGATTAACATACAATCCCTGAATTGTTGCATCCTCAGGTGCTGACCGTTTGAGTGATGACGTTGCATCCATGGTGGGACGAAAACCGTTTATACTGTGGCGGATATGCTGGCGGTTCGTTACACCCGGACTGCTAATGGTACGCAGGTGGGGGGAAGAGAGAGCTGTTTTAGAAAGAATGATTTAATATCAACGTAATTTAAAAGATGGGGGTTCTATATGTATTCATTAATATGTCGAAGGTATGTTGGCGGTTCATAATACATTTTTCAGGTTATGGCAGTTTGACGCCCGTATGAAAGGGGGGGGAGAGAATGAAAGGTGCAGTAATTTAAAATAGCAAAAGGGGTGATATGTTGAATACGCATCTTTAGTCAAGGGATGTGCTTTAAGAGGTTGCCGTAATGAGCAACCCGAGATTTTGAAGTTTGGGTGATACAGGGACTGATCAAGATAAATAAGAGGCATGCGTGTGTGTGTGTGTGTGTGTGTTTGTGCGTGTGTGTGCGCGCGCGCGTGTACCTGCATGCATGCTCCTTGGAGCACGGCGCATGCTCCCCAACATAATTTGAAAATGAAATTTGCTTATAAATTAATATACAGCCTTTCTTTGCATTTAATTTGCTATTATGTTTCTAGATGATTTTAGGATTCAGCCTGTTCAGCTACAAGCCCCCTTCATACGGTGACTACCGGTTCCCTGACTGGATAGAGCCCCTAGGTTGGTTTATTGCCACCATCCCCCTAATACCCATACCTGTGGTGATGGTGTGGAGGATCGCATTCGCAGCTCAGGGAAATATCTGGCAGGTAAACAGCTGTTTACAAGACCGGTCACTTCTTAAAATATTAATGTGTTTTAAAAAATAAGTTACCAAAGCGCATACCTTCATCAGGGAATTGGCAATTACTGATAAGGATAACAGAACCAGCAATTGCTCAAAAGCATTAGAATATCCGGACCCAGTTGAAATTGCATTCTCTTCTCTACCTCTTCTTTTTCTCCTGAATAACTGCCAATCGCTTGAATTTTCAACCAAATTTGGTAAAAATATTATTTTAGAAATCATTAATATCTTAAAAGATATCTTGTCCCTTAAATGAATTTACATGTACGCCGATGAAAACAACCAGTATCGGATCAGGGCATCCGTTACCTGCTATTAATGAATAAAATCACTATATCCTAAAACACCTGAAGTCGCTAAATGATTNCTTGAAATTTCAACCAAATTTGGTAAAAATAATTTTTTAGAAATCATTAATATCTTAAATTAAAGATATCTTGTCTCATAAATGGATTTACATGTACGCCGATGAAAACAACCAGTAACGGATCAGGGCATCCGTTACCTGCTATTAATGAATAAAATCACTATATCTTAAAACACCTGAAGTCGCTAAATGATTGGGATCTACATAATAAAAGGCAGCAGCTATGACTCAGGGGAACTCCTGCCGAGAAAAGCCAGCTGGTAGTGCGGCTGGCTAAAATAACGGATGAATCACATATGAAGTGGGGAAAGCTAGGGAAATTAAATCATAGTGGAAGAATATGTCCATTCAGAGCAATGCATTTGTTAAAATATACAACTTGAGTGTGTGTGTTTTTTTAATTGAATACTCTTTAATTGAATAACCCTACATTGCCTTACAACGATGCACATTTATTGTCTAAACTAACGCATTCTCAACCAGGGCTCCGTAACTCGAGAGCATCGCGAATTGCGACCGAGCACAAGCGTCTCTATTCCATAACTCGGGACCCCCCCCCCCCTCTCATATAATAGCCTCGAAATAAAAGGTGATATCGCTATTCGCAATTCGCGATGCTTTCGAGTTACGGGGCCCAGACCATAAATTTATCATCTTGTTTCCCTTAACTCGCTTCTTTTGGAAATCCTCGCTATCTTTTCCATTATCCATGTGTCTCAATATCTGTAAATAAATTCATCAAAAAAAAAAAAAAAAATTCATTAATGCAAGGGTGATCCATAACCCCTTAACTAAAGAAACGATACCGTGTTCTGAATACGTGAATAGCATAAAAATGTTTACGAGTACTTAAAGTTACCCACAGAGGAATGTGAATAAATAAAAAACGAAGCCTTTTTCCTTGTACGGTGACCCATGATAGGCGCTGAATAATGCGAGTTATTATGAGTATTCTAATAATCTAAAAAAGTGGTAGATGCGGTTTTTTTAGTTGCCTGGTATTTACAAAACAATAAATGGGGTCATCTGTACATCATAAATCTTTTTATTCTGTGTTCAAATGCCCCACGCCTTTGTCAAAAAGGACTGCTTGAGATTTTATAAACTTTGTCGATTATGAGAAAATAGTATTATTGGATTTATAAATAGTTAAATTGGAAAATATTTATGATGTTTAAATTTGTACTTTTTGAAAACCTGTTGACGGTTTCGTCTCTATCTCATCAAGACTTGCTCAAACTTGCTCTTAACAATAAGAATATTTATATTTTAAGTTATGCTTTTTACCCGTGTTGAAAAAAAAGAAACATAACAGATTTTAAGGAAACTAACTGGGATTTAACTGTTCAGTATGCCATTTTAAGGAAAAAGGAGGTCCATAGACGTGTAACGGGTATGCAGCTCAATAGAATGTTGGTTACTACAGTTGTAATAGCTGGTAGTAAAAACGGAAAAAATCTCATTTCAAACAAGCGTCTTTTCAGTTTTTTGTTTTATGTGCCACCTTCTTGGCACATACCATTCTTAAGTTCTATAACTTGAAGTTAAGTTTGAAATGCACTTAAGCTTTATTATATTCTATTGCAGCGTATCAGATTTCTGCTAAAACCATCAGCGGATTGGGGACCATCGCCCTCAGAGAAACCGGCGTCAAGAAAGATAGAAACCAATGGTGTGACAGTGGCCTATGACTTGGCAAACGGTGACACCCCAAAAGATATGCAAGAAGAAAACCATCAAGTGTAAAACTTTTCATCGCCAGCTATCGGCGAGAAAACCGCCAGCAATACATGTCAGCATTTAGAGCACAAATTGAAGTGAAAAACTGCAGCTTCTGGATTAAGGTTAACGTCCTCTGTGCGAATTGTTTGAGGCAAAGTTGCGGAAACTGTATATATTTCCCTCAAACCTCAAGGACGAGCAAGAAGAAAGTGGCAAACTCGTGACGTCACCTACCAATGATGTAATTATGACGTCTGCCACGACTTACAATATAAATTTAAATTAGTGTCTATGCACATTTCTCTGGCGACGGCAAATGTCTAATTTCACCCAAATTGTAATTATCAGCCTTCTCATCATATCAATACCCTGTTTATATCGACAAAACGCTGCACTGCGCAGGCTTCGTTTGTATCGAGAGCACGCGTAGGGAGGAAAGGTAACGTCTAGCCTCCACATACAGGGTGCAAATCTCAACTTATTTTAACTCATTGGTGTTACCTGTTAAAACCGTTCACATTGTCACCAAAATGTTAAGAATGACATGTCTTGTTATCATTCCTTTTCAGGGAAAAATTAAACATATGCTTGTGTTGTTGATATGCGAGGATGATAAAATATCTGGTATACCGTACCATATACACTGTTGGTTATTATGTTACCAAGAAGAGAGATATTCAGTGATATTGCGATATTCTGTATGGTTTTTAAAGAACTCATTAACACAAACATCTTATGGCGTCAATCGGAGTTGATACACGGGTAAAATATATAAACTATATAGAAGTTGAGACATAAGATAATGAAGACTTTTGCTTATCGGGCACGACGAATTTAGTTAGCTTTTACGAACAGCTGCTTCCATGTTGAGAAAAATTTGACCATTCAACAAATTCAGATTGAAGCTTGGCCTACTTATGTAAACTCGCCTGTGCTTTGCCTGTACCTGTGAAAAATGTATCGGTGAAGTTGATGTTGTGTGAATGCGCTTCGAAACGATTGATCTACATTGGCATCCTAAAGCCATAAGGTCCTGCCGGCAAACCCCCCGTACCGATAGATTTCTATACCGCAAATCACGTCATGGGGAAATACCCACCCCGACGGATTCTTGACCGAATGCTACGTTGTTTTAAAGAGATCATATAAAATGATTTTGTCGTTATTGAATAAGGTGAATTATATTTTATTTGGCGTCGTGTCGTCAACTGATGAAGCGTGTTATTCCGTCATTTGGATTCTTTTAAGCGTTTAAAAGGTAGTGACCTATCGGCACTGAGTTCTCTCTTTGCGGGTCTTGTATCGGGGCAAGAATCCACCTGCGTGTAACCGTAGCTATACCTTGTGGCAGGAAATGCTGTACAAGAACTGACCTTCTTGTCTGGTTATAATAGCAATAATGATTTTTTTTAACATATTAGCCAAAAGTTTGATGTTGTACAGGTAAATGAATTCGATTGAAATTATAAAGTAAAATATTTACATGCAGTGAAGGGTTTACATTTAAGATCAAATTAATTTCAAAATAAAAAACAAAGCCCTAAAGTTTTTGTTAGAGAAAATGGTATAAAGTGTTTCGGAAACGTTCAGTCTAAAGTTTTGAAATATTGAAGTTGAATTGGTTATGTCTTAGCTTGCTGTATTATCTGGAGGTTAAGAGGTAAGAAATGTAATACTACATAACATGGTCTATTTATTAAGTATGCGTGTCCTGCATTGAAGAGGTTTGTCACTTCGGCAACATATCTTATTGTCATGCTGTCCCAGTTAATAAAATATAGCTGCCGCAATTCAGAATTCACTTTCTTTGTTGTTTGTCTGTAAACGGGGCACTCCCAAAAAGGTGTGTGTGTGTGTGTGCGTGTGTGACCTTAATGATGAGTTTAAGATGAAGGAAAATTTTCCGTCACTTTATTTTTTTTATGAGACCCGTTGGTCGATTAATATTCTGAAGACAACCGGCCATTGTGGGTTTTCTCTTTCTTTCTGACGAAGCTTTTATTATTGTACAAAGCTTTTATTACTATACAAAGCCGCGGGCTCATTTGAAATGTATTAATGTGCACTGCCCTTCATTATAGAAATGCACTGTCCATTAATGTCAGTAACGTATTGTGGGAGTGCATTGTATACCTGGACGGACATGTTGGCCTTTATAATGGTTATTCTGTAATTGATTCTACTACAGGGATCAGTAGGCTTAATACATTTAGTTCGAGTGGTCATTATGACGTGACCCGCATGTTGTTACTGTGGTCAACTGCGCCAGCACAACAAGTTTTCCCGCTCCAGTCGCATCCTATATTTAGGTACATATTTTATTCAGTTGTTTTGCGCCGGAACTGACGGAACTTCCATACGTGTTCTGTGTTTTTCCATGAGAGGAAGGAAAATTCCACTGAGAGAAATCTGATCGCTATATTATACGGAAAGTAACAGAAGGTGCGCGGAAATGTATTTATACGTACACATGCATACATATATATCTGCATTTAATAATTTCAAATAAAAAATTCATGAACACTTTCAGCATATTCTCTTTGCTAATACACAGCAAGTATTTACATATTTTTAAAAAAAATATTGACACCAGTTTGGTAATCATCAAGTTTTTGCAGTCTCAGTTGAATTCAGACCTTTTCAATTTCTCCAAAGGTGAAAAAAACCCATCGGACTTGATATAATATTTTTGCTCTTTTGTATTTTTGTCCTTTTATAGCTCTCAAAAGCTGCAGTTTGTCAGACTGAATCTAATGAGAAGGGGCCGCTAATGTTGGCCGATGATATTTGACTCTTAGCCGCGACTGTCTAACAAGAATATAATTTCACCATTCAGTTCCCCTGAGGGTAACGAAAACACAATGTTTTTTTTTATCATACTGGTATACCTTGGGGAATTTAACGCCTTTAAAACTTCGATAATCTTGACTTACTGGGCTGAATATTTGTGTAGGGAGGCAAGAGAACAACAAAAACACTAGGTACTATGTCATTAATTACTAATTTGTATGATATATTTGTGAGCGAAAAACTAAGGCATAAGACATACCATGATATAAGATGTATCACGGTATTTAAAACAGGAGACGTAATGGAGAGGAAAAGGACGATATTCCATGAGTAAGCATTCCTGAAATACCAACAGAGAAAGTTCTCTTGTTTGCGCGGTGACTTCAAAAAAGGCGATTCTCGCCAACCTTACGTATCGGAATGGCCATCGGGATGACGACTGTGGCCCCTATTCTATTCAAACACAACACAAGAGATAATGCATTTGTGAGCGCCTTTACTGCCAGATTCCCTCGTTAGGGTCAGATGACCGGGCACAGGTTTGTTTCGCCCACCTTTCACATTTGATGTCTTTATGCCAGCTAAGGTTTCTAACCGGTAACCTTCACGTATTCTACGATACAATAAAGGTTTTCCTAGCTGGATTGACCAAAGATATGCAGGCCTTTTTGATTTGGTCGCCGGACAATGTACTAAGCCAAGGTAATTTAACAAACCGATCCTTTTCTCATTGGCTTCGAAACTTGATCGAATATGTCCAAGCTGTTGTTAATCACCGGATCGTATGATTCGTCACGCTGTATTCATTTTGTCACCTGTATCTGTTTATTGTCACCCGTCAGATGACAGGAATTCTGTACATATTTCAGTTAAAAATAGTCCAGCTACACAGAGAGACAAGATTCATATACTATATTGTATATTGTTTATTCTCAATGTTATGACTTCAATACCACTTGTGTGTGTGTGTATGGGGGGTTGTGTGTGTGTGTGTGGGGGGGGGGGGGTCCTGAATTTCGTGTATCAAAATAAATCTAGTTTTCTCATTGATACTTATAGTGATATGACCTGAATATTCTTGTTTAAAAATTAAAACTGTCATCTTAGAATAATTTGTGATACAGTGTTTTACAAGATTGAATAGTGAATGGATTATAAACATCACGGGTGAAGGATGGGACTACATGTAAGTCGCGCCAATGAAGTATCCCCTATAAGACAATTAATCTCATACTTGTACGTTCTGACATTTAATCTATATTTTCACCTAAAATTTATTCTCTGTAAGAGATAAATTGATGTTTTTGTCATTTTGAAATGTAAGAAGATACAATAAGCTCAACATTTTGGGAATTAAAAAAAAAGTTCCGATTTATGAAATCGCCATCTATATACCAGTAGATGAGGTACATGTATGAACTTCTTACAAAAGTAAAAAAAAATCAACTGTACCTGCTGAATGATCTGGTATGATTTGTCTTCTACAGACTGCAATCAGTATAAGTGAGCCGCATTATTACCCGGGTTTGAAGGAAAGAATATAAGAGGATTGAATTGCTGCTTGAATATGTGATACCCGGTTATCTGCTGAACGCCTCTTCCTCTTTTGCCCGTCAAACAATGGTAGTAAAACTGAAATGAAATACTGTACCCACATACACATCTGTTTAATTACTTTTATTATCAACTCTTATTCATTTTGTTCTTTTTCCCGTTCATAAGAAAAAACTATTAAAGAAAATATAATGACTCCTTTATAAACTACTACAGCAACCAAAGGCAATACATTTGTGTCATCTACAGACTGAGGCCCGGCGCATATTGCGAGTATTTAGCTGAGCTATTGGTATAACAAAGAGTATGCTAAAATGTAGGTAAAGAGTCGACCTCAAATGTAAACGGTAATATGTTTCGCCTTCTGTCCTCTAAGACAAAGAACTCTAGGGATTTTTTGCACACATGGTGAAGTACACACTTCGTGTGACAATTAGTTCAGCTGACAATTCATCGTGTGCGCCTGACTTTTGCGCTGCGGTTAAAGCGCCCAACACGTGTAAATCGCAGCATTCTGTGTCAGACACCCGAATGGCGCTAACGGAGAAGATCAGAAAGCTGCTCGTGCGACATAAGTCAACAGAAAATGGTATAGCAAAGAAAACCCATGACGATGACAACAGCTCCATCACCAGTTCGACGCCCAAGAGGGAAAAATGGACCCGGCAGTTCGATTTTATCATGTCAGGGATAGGGTATTGCGTCGGACTTGGAAATCTATACAGATTTCCCTATCTGTGCATGAGGAATGGGGGAGGTGAGTAGTCACTAGATGATCATCTGAGCGTAAAAACGGGGTTGTTCATTATGTAAGTTGGTTATGTTATGTTACTTTACGAGTCGTGCAATGTATGCGACAATCAAGAGCGTAATTTATGTCGAGGCGCAAAACTGACTTATCCCACGGTTTATCCCATACACATAAAAATACAGGCGAGCGTGAAAGCAAAATACAAGTGAAATTATCCTACTTTTTGGAAGCGATGATCGTGGGTAAACCCTATACGTAATAATGTTCCATTTCATTTTGAAGGAATATTTTGTTTGAGTTTTTTTGTGTGTGCTCTTAAAATAAAAGGTGAGAAGGGTTAAATGATTTGAGTTCAGAGGTCATAAAACCTCTCAACTGATGATGGAAATAATAAGTTAAAGATGAAATAGGCCTTCCATTTTCCCATGAACTCTCCTGACTACACGTCAAGAATGTAAATAAATACTAAAGCACGCACCTACGCATAAACTCGCTCACGCAGTCACATGCACACACACGCACGCACCATCAACTTTCTCGCACGCATCCATGCACAAACACTAACAAACCCATGCATTATATTATTAAAGGTGTATCTACCGAGTTTTGAAAACACCGTCGGGATCGTCTATAGAAGAACTGATATTGACACTGTGGAAAAGTACCTGGCCAGTTAGTAGTGACCAGTTCGTTATTTTTTTTCTGATCGGGAGTGCGGTCAACTGGAGATGGACAGTTGATATTCTGTATAGTGGGATAAAGACTCATCGGCCTAGCAATCACCCCATGCTATTATGTTGAAATGACAGGGCCGTAAAAGCGCTGTCAACCTGTATAGTTACAGGTACTGTGGAAAAGTACTGGTCAGTCGAATATATATTCATTTATAAGCTACTTAATCATCATATTATCAGGATGCCTACGGCGTTTTGAAGGTTAATTCACAGCGTCTGTTCCTTGCCGTGTATTTCGTGATGTTGAGGTTAGAAAGCGTGCTGTTTTATGGGTCTTATCCTACCTTTACTTATATCTCCATTATTTACTTCGTATTCGATTATAATACTTGTATTAACGCTATACGCAATATGGCTATCTATATTGGATATATGCGCTATTATTTTAATAAAGGCACTGTCACTAAAACTCAAAGATGATGGATGGCCCAACTGCCATACTTTGTTCGTAGTAGAAAAGGATGTAAGACTAAAAATAACGCATAAACACGCCGTACCTGTCAGCCCCATCCTCTAAATGATGTGCTGGAACGCTTGTGTCTTTTAAAGAATCTAAAATCATTTGTAGCAGGATCAAAACCGGTTTATGTGGAAAATCCCCCCACGAGTCCCCGTGATGTAAAATAGGCCGTAAACGTACCACAGACCAATCCTTGGTCATTAACAAGGACAATGTGATTCTAATTAACCAAAGAGCTTAACAGAGGTCCCTTGTGTTCTGAGCAAATACATTAATTTGGTGTTGTTACATGTAGAATTGTTTTTCAATTTAACTGCATGGTGCACTATTTACAATTCACTGTTTCTATATGAAACAATCAAATATATACTGGTATCATATACTTAATATTCAACAGCTCTATAACAACTAATTATTTATGATATTCTGCGTGAGAAATATAGCGTCATTGTACATGTACTGCCTCTGCACTGTATAAAAACATTTTCGAGGCAATGAGACAGTTTGGTCGACCTAAACATATAAGAACAAACATTCTATCATCTATGTTTGAAAAGGCAATTTTTGAGAGTGGGGTGTGGGGCAATTTTCAGATTAGCAGATTTTCAGACCTTCTTGGCCGACGTATCTAGAGTCTGAAAATAGTTTTTTGTCATGCCCTGCATTACTTAGTCCAATTTTTAGTCCGTTAAGTTATACATTTATAAGACTTGAGGGTTCCACAAAAATGGAGGCTATTACGCATAGGCCTATAGAATTATTGTAATTTTCTTGGTGGAGATACCACCAAAGTTCACCTTCTAGCTTCAAAATTTCAAAATTTTGTTAATAGCACCTTCCATCATTAGAAACATGAAAATCCTTAGTTAAACACACATATGTAGTTCAGTATCTTGAGGTCTAAACTTGTAAATACAAGCTTAAGCACTGTTTAATATGTAAAATTTCAGGTGGACAAATAAGTTTCTGTAACACACACACACACACTGTTTAAAATTATTTAATATTTAATAGTCCCCTCCAAGAAAATTATATTCCCAGGCATTAAAATAGGTACATTGTACAAGATAAATATTGCACTTTTCTTGCTTAAAATGTTATCAAAGTTCACCATCTTGCTTCAAATTTACTAAATTTTCTTGAGGGACATCACCCCAAACCCCCATTCACGTCAGCCTTCGGCTGACAGCGGGTGGGCTACGCCTACCTGTCGGGCCTTCGATCCAGTTTCTTTTGTGACTAGCTCCCCATTCGGTCCAGCAACTTATTTTACTAAGTGGTAACACAGTCAGAAGTTATATGTTTTTTTTCTGATATTCAGTGCCCTATAATGTTGACTTCAGACCATTTAACATTGAAAACGCAACAATATCAGTAAAATTACAATGTTTCATTTGGATTGATCATCATTTATGAATTCTTTGATTAAAGTTATCAGATTATTTATTTACTTCATGCCCGCTTCCCACCGTTAAGTGACAAAATCACGCTATCAACGGTATTTAAGACAAACAGTAGACGGGGATATTTTCGATTGATATAATACCACAAAAAACATCTTCCTAACTATTGTTGTTGTCACTGGCAGTCGGCCAAACGCAGAGAGCTTTACAAGTCCAGTAAACTATTCGGCTGCTTTAGTTGATTACATAATTAAAGGAAGGACATATGCCTAAGACTGGGTTCCCATATCTAAATCGATCTAACAGGATCGATCCATCTCTAAGGGGTTTCTTGCTAAATTGCATTCAGCTTAAGCGGCTTAGATGTCTGGCACGCCTACTGAAGCTGCTAAACGATAGTTAATAACACCCAAAAAGCTTCAGTAGGCGTGTCAGACATCTTAGCCGCTTAACTTGATTGCAATTTAGCGAGAATCCCCTTGGAGATAAATTGATCCACAGTTATCACGGCAGGGTCTGGGAATGGCCCCTAAGGTTTTTCTAAAATGCATGTCATTTATGAAACCAAGGTCCCATTTAACATGTTGCGTGGGAAAATTCACCAGGTTTTTCTGATGCTGACATTTGCTGGTTGCATATATACATGCAAAAGCCACTGAACGGAAAGCCTAGTTTGTGGCGCACTTGCTACTTAGTAGGCACAAAACACTCATGTTTTGACAGTTTTGACTAACCTAGAGGAGTGTGACTGAGTCTGGTGACATTTTCCTTTTCTGTTTACACTTAGGTACTGAAAATAAAATGTCTGCTTTCATAAATCAGCTATTGTTTATTATGATATGCGGATATGTTTCATAATAACATAACACGTGATAATTGACCCAGAGATTCTAATATGATAGGGGTCTGTATGAAGTATATGCTTTGCAAAGATGGACGAACCATGGTCGTCACTAGTTTAAGTCTCAATTAAGCCGCTTGGTGAATAAATTATTCAGTGGTTCAGTGGTCTTAGGTGCAGCTACCAGTCCGTAGAATGACCCATTCCCTATATCATTTAGAAACCTTGGCGGTTTTGTGCAGAGAGCCCAATATCACTGACACATTTAAATTGTGTTGCCGGGTAATGTGTTGTGGACGTGAACCGGTGTTATGGGAATGGAAGTTCGCTTCCCATTACTTTGTACAGGTGACATTTGTCCCATATACTACAGTACTAACCCCAATACTTCAACTAACCCTAACCTATACAAATACATGGGGCCCTGGACTTTCATTCCTAGGACTTCTATCCTGTTACACAGGTGTGGGTCGATCTAAACAAAAAGTTCTTCGCCTAAACTAGAATCCAAGATGGATCCTAGATCTTGAGTGAATTTCCTAGCTATGGTTTTTTCAGAGTCCCAGTCCAGTAGTCCACATTAAGCAGAATGGCGTGTGTACGTGGGCACAACGACTGTCAAGATTTTCAACTCCTGCCACTTATCTTCGGAAAATGAATGATCTACCTGTACATACATGAAGCAGGCTATCATACAAATATGATTTTGTCATATTTATGACAAATAAGGGAGGTACCTGGCAGTTGGTTGACATGCGTGTTTCGGCACGTGATTTACATAAGCTTTATTTTTCACAACACTTTATTAAATCTTGTAGCACGCTGCTTATTTGCGTTTCTGTCCGTGCTTGGATGATTCTGAGTGGAAAGGTATGAATATTATAGTCAGTCGATGCCATGGTGACAGTTGATGGAGTTCAGTGATCGGATATGAAAAACTTGTAGTTGTCAATCCGTGCCCATGCTTCCTGGCTTCTTTTCAACGCCAGTTCATTTGCCAAACAAATTTTGAAGAAGATATTTCAGTACAATTCAACAAAGTGCACTTACATATCCTGGCCAGGTTTTTTAACTGACTAGTCTCTTAATTGGTGCCATTTGATTTCTGACGATTTTAAGTCAGTTGAAGAAACCTTCACTACTGACCAATTGCAAAAAATAAAAAGAAAATATGTTTGTTGCTTGTGGTTTATCCTTAAAGGACCATTTCTACGGAGCTTTGTTAGTATCATATTAACTTTTTTCTATTTTCATTTAAGTTTTATTTTATGGAATTTTCACCGCGGTGTAAATAATTTTCACCGCGGTGGAAAATAATTTACACCGTGGTGGAAAATAATTTTCACCGCGGTGGTAATTCCTGGCCATCTCGGGCCCGGTGAGGAATAGGTAATGAGAACCTTACATTTGCCAGATGCCGTCACGGTGCATGCTATTGTTACATACATACATACAAGTTTGGTGGATCTGTTCGTGGGGCCACTGCCGTTTATTTAAGTTTCCCATCTATATATTCCCATCTATATAATTAAAGTCCCTCTCGCAGTTTTATGCAAAGGGAATCCCATTGTTATTACTAAATACTTAACGTTATTTTTGGACAATGTATTTTTAAATATTTGTGTGATGTGTTTGTCCATATATCTTTTCTTAATAGATGTAAGCTCGGTTTCTTCGGAGAGGTTCCTTTCTACCAATATCTCCAATAATACGCAAGTTATTATAAAGGGGAAAGCGACGTACAACATTTCGGTGGTTTTAAGCTATTCGAATACTGTCCGCTTCCTCCACATTCCTGGGATGATTGGCACATAGACCGGTTAAACCCCGTGCATGTGCATGTGAGTGTCTTTATCAACTTCCTTCCCTGACATCTGGTAAATTTTGGATTCGTATAACCTACATGTATGCATCACCCGGGCCGAGATGGCCAGGAATTACCACCGCGGTGAAAATTATTTTCCACCGCGGTGAAAATTAATTCCCACCGCGGTGTAAATTATTTTTCACTACGGTGAAAATTATTTTCACCGCGGTAGAAATAATTTTCACCGCGGTGAAAATTCCATAAAATAAAACTTAAATGAAAATACAAAAAAGTTAATATGATACTAACAAAGCTCCGTACATTTCGGCCAACGTGAGCAATATTCGGACATGGATCTGTGAATCTCATCTTCATATATTATCTAAAACACAAGCTTGGCAAAACCTGTAACAAAACCAGTCACAAATTCATCCAAACTCCTGCCAGTATCAAAACTACACGTACGCTTAACACAATCTAAAATGCGACAATTTTCCCACAATAATTATCAGTCTTAAACATAGCCTTTTCAAAGGATGTTATTTTTATGCCGAAAGACAGGAAGCATTTCCAAAACAATCAGAAGTATGCTTCACAACCGAAGCCACAAAGAGGCTTTCTGGTTGACACCTTATATGTACGAGCTATTTAAAAAAATTGACCAATAAAAATCGTTAATAATTGAGGCTTTAGGTTTTGAACATTCGATGGTTGTAATTCGAACATTTTTTCTCTTTTTTATAATTTGGATCCTGAACATTTTGGCACAGTATTGCTCTCATTTTAACAGCATTTATTGTGTCCTACACGTACATGTATGAAGTTGATAGGCATATTTCCACACCTGAAATACACTTGCGATGTTTTGAAGACATCCATCTTGTGAAATCTCTAAGGTCGGTGCATGAACTTAAGACACACTGACACACATACTTTTTTGTGGTGTGTTGTTTACCAGATGTGCACTTAGTTACTTAGCATCTTATCATGTCAATCCCCATATCGACGTATGTGTCAAAACGTTGAACTTCACAGTTGAGTTATACTACTACATATAAACAATAATTACAGAAGGTCGTTGCTTTAAAAACACATGAGCAAAGTTATAATACGTAAATGTTAATAGAAGTACTCATTTTCTTAACGTGCGCAGAGCCAAAACGAGAAATGTCGTAATAGGTCAATTTTAAGTCGTATTCTGCGCTTTGTAAATCAAATTTGGGATACACAAATATGTGAATATCAATGTTAATTCGTATAAATGACCTTCGTCTTTAACATAATTGATATCTACGGGCTGAGCTACCAGCCGTAAGAGGTATGAATCAGAATGAAGTAAGGTAAAGCAATGGGAATAAGAATTCAGGCGTCATTCTTAATGTAATGAACGATGAAAATTTACACAATGACAATGACAGTATGAACGTAAACATTGCGATGATACTCTTTTCTCCTCAGGTGCGTTCCTGCTCCCTTATTTTGTGTGCCTGTTTACTTGCGCCATCCCGCTCTATTACCTGGAAGTGGCTCTGGCACAATACTCCTCTAGCAGTCCACTCACATTCTGGAGACTAAGTCCTTTATTCAAAGGTACGTAAATGTACTAGTAACCGTTCTTAATCGCCACGTCAAAGGCTAATTTTACTTTCAAGTTTCGGGAACTACATGTAACTGTCAGAGAAGCGTAGCCTATATGTGTGGGCATAAATGGCCTGATGGTTGGTGCATGCTGATACCAGACCTGATACAAGAGGTTCGTTCTTTAAAACACAGGAGGGTTTTTATTACTCGTCCATCAGTGTGATAAAGCAGTTCCGGTCTATCGGTGTAGAAAATCGACCGAGTTATACGACTACCTGCATCGCGTGGCTGTAGAGTAACCTACTCTTCTGAAAAAAAAAGAGTCAGGTTAAAGAAATAGTTAAAATAAATCCTAAAAGCATACATTTTCACAAGCCCGTTTGTGAAATTTAAGGGCCACTCCAAGTGAACAATCAAATACAATTAATTGATGGACCAGTTTCCTTGAAATCTCCCATTGCAGGTCTAGGCTATGGTATGATATTCGTGTCTGGTATAACCTGTATCTACTACAACGTCATCATGGCGTGGGTACTGTATTTCCTCGGGATGTCGTTCGCCGCCGAGGTCCCGTGGGGAAACTGTGGGAACGAGTGGAACTCTGACTGCTGCCTCTCCTCTGTTGACGCCGGTCAAATTCGCAGCAATTCCACCGGCAGCAATTCTAGCATGCCTCTGAACAGCAGTGCCGTTTTCACCTACAGTGACTTCGGGACGATGTCGGGGGACAACAGATCCTTGGCGGAGGTAGTGTTCGGGACTGCGAACCAGAGCAGTGGTGGTTTGGTTGGTTTCACTCAAGGCTCTCTAATCCCTGGCTGTAATACTACCACCAGCCCAGCTGAGGAATTCTGGCAGTGAGTACAATACAACATAGGACTGTTTTAGTATGATAATTCTGGTCCTATTTGTCACGATTGTAAGGATTGATGATATAGAAGTAGTGTGGATAGAAAAAAATTCCAATGTGAAGATCTCACGGTAACGTCAACCAATGAAACGACAAAGCTTATTCGTCAAATGTATCCAACCAAGGCGCCAAATGTGAGGATTAGATCCACGACTTCCAGTGCAATTTCAATTAAAGTGACTTCGATATAAAATAATAATGTCGCCCTGTAGAAACGTAGCCAATATTGCCACCAACTGTTAATACGTCATTTGTTACCTAGGTCTATGGTACTTGGAATGTCGTCTGGTATAGAGGATCTGGGGACCATTCGTTGGCAGCTGTTGGTATGCCTAACAGTGGCCTGGCTCATAACTTTCCTGTGTTTAAGCAAAGGCGTCAAGTCAACTGGAGTAGTAAGTAATGTTTTTTTTTCTTAGTCAACTGAAGCAGCAAATGTCACTTGATATTCTTGTCTATAAAAAGTGGACATCTGTAGTTGGCATCATGGACCAAAAATTGGCAAAACGGTATTGGTTTATCTTGATACGCTGAGATTTTAGATAAATGCAGATAATTATCTTTGTTGTCTTGTGTGCTTACGATTGTACTGATCACATCTGTTAAATCATGCTAATTTTACTTAAAATATCTTACAGGTTGTATATTTTACAGCAACACTGCCGTATATTTGCCTCACCATACTGATGGTGCGGGGAGCTACACTGCCCGGATCTTTGGAGGGTGTAAAGTTTTACCTTGTTCCTAATTTCACAAAGATTGCCGAATTTAAGGTAAAATTCTGTTGATCATCGCTGTTTTATTGGATCTGTTCTTTTGCTATGATATCCCCTCCTCCATCGGCGTTGCAGAATGTCGCATAATTACTGGTAAATTAGCGTTTTCATTACCAATTTCGATTGAAGACGGGGGAAGGGGGGGTATCAAAAAGGTTGCTATGGTAGATACTCCCTGTCCTCCATTACCGTTGCAGAATGTCACTTACTGGTAAATTAGCGTTCTCATTACCAATTTCAATTGAAAGGGGGGAATCAAAAAGTCTTTTAAACAATTGAGGTGTGAACAGATGACCGGTTACACCAAATACAAAAAGCGAATATTACAGGTGTGGTGCGAAGCGGGCCTACAAGTGTTCTTCTCTCTCGGAGCCGGTTGGGGAGGTCCAATCATTATGGCCGGCTACAACAATTTCCATAACAACATCAAAAGGTCAGTGTGATTTGTGTACGGATTGCTTAACCTTTTTTAAAATAAAAGACAAACGAGTGCTTAACGTACTGGCAACATGCAAAAAAATATTCTCAATATATCAGTAAGTCAATAAAATCGCGTTCATGAATACTACTGCAGATTCACTGCATACAAGTTATAGGTCATATGTGCATACCTTGTGTTTCAGAGATGCTTTGCTCATCCCCATTGTGAACGGTTTGTCTAGTGTATATGGTGGCTTTGTCATCTTCTCCGTGATTGGGCACATGGCGCACGTGGCTCAGCTACCTGTCGATAAGGTGGTCAAATCAGGTTTGTTGTTACACTTTAAGATATCAGCAAAGTGTCTGCAACCCTTTTACCCAGGGTCTTATTAATGGATTACTACAGGTTATCGAAGTTTGCTGAAAGGGCTTCTTCTGATAGTCCGGCGCTTCAATGTTCTGAGAGGGTTAACAAAATGAAATTGATTTCTTTCGTATTGGAGAATAAAATTTAATGGCAGATCCAGGGAAACACAGTGCCTTCCTCCCCTTCGCTTCGGAGGTACCTTCTTGTCCCCCTTCTCTCTCCCCATTTTTTAAATAACAAACGAAGCAAAAAAATCGTACAAGTTATTCATTCCTGTGCCTTGCATATATTGGCACAATTGTCTTTAATCATTTTTCATTTACCCCTGCCCTGCGTCCTCCCCTCCACAATGCTGTATACTGTATCTGCCGGTAAAATCATTTTTATTCTGGTTACGCACCAAGTTTGTCGTCGGAACAAGACCTCGCCGGGCTATCAACTTCAAAGAAAAAAAAACGCATGGTTTTATTCAAATTATTAGGCCCAGGCCTGTGATAATATGAATCCAAAGACGAAGGTACTAGATCAACCGCGTAGAAGAGTTTTGGTACGACTTGTGACCTCCCCCCGTCATGACCAATGATCGATTTATCCTCCACTATGTGAACATCTATTACTCAGCAGAGTTCAATTTCATCATCGAGAAAGGTTTTCAACAATAAATCAGCACTGTCACGATGAGTCACGCTTGCACTCGTCACTCTTCATTGACAATCTAACATTGATTACCATATTAAATTGTCTTATATCTTCCAACATTTCTGCATATTAGTAGTTTTTACACATTTATCATCAACCAGAGGCTAAACGTAACTGTTTTGTGGTAATGAACTTGAATAGGCTTGGTATAAATTAAATTAAATGCACTTTTATATGCCATACTTTTGTATCCAGTGGGCGGAATCTACAGTCTTAAGGCTTGCACTGCTGCCACTGGCAATAAAAACAATACGACAAGCGTCTGTGTCAGCCCCAGTGTGAGAGCAAGGTACACCAATACGCGACAAAGGATGCTATTTCATCAATTAATTAATTAAGTAATTTATTGTACCACCAGTTTGTGACTGGGTGGTACTCTGAATTTTATAAGATGAGGCCGAGCTTCATGTGGGTACTTAGACCCGAGGACCGTAAATCATTTAAACGATTTCAAGTGTTTTTGATACAAACAGGGGGAAACTTTCGCAATGTAATTTGCGGTTATCGTGGTTGACGTCCGACATGTACCTTGCGATTGAAATTACTGGCCGCTAGGCAAGTTACAGCACACAAGCTACAGGCTCTTTGCTGTAAAAGTACTTGGCGGTCATCTGGGGCCAATATCATATTTCTTATTTTAAGGACAAAATATTTTGCTTTCTGCTTTTACCTTTGATTAATATTTGAAGGTCCTCAAAATTGGCGTATTATGTTTGTGTTACAAAAAAAAGGAGAAAATGTATGTTTTATTTCTTAAGTCATTTAATATTTGAGAACTAAAACTAAAGAAAGATCCTTGAATTAAATTAAACCTCAATTCTAGTCTTAAAATCAGAACCACCTTTCAGCTCAACTATGTAAATGTGCATTTTCCTGCGAAAATGAGGGATACGTCAACCATGATGGCGGCAAAGTAACGTTCTTTGTAAACATAGAGACAAAAGTTGAGCATAATTTTTTTATTATTAGTTTATTATTAGTTTTGAAAGTAGAATAAACAACTTGAGCGCTCAATATTTTTGGTACATTTATGCGTCTAGTGCTGGAGTGCAGTAACATGTCACGGTCATGAACAAGAATGTCAGAACACTAGTTAATTTTTGAGGTGTTGTCGCTTTGCGGTGACAAACCAAGGAGGAAATATTCCTTAATGGATCTAAACAGATAAACACCAGTAATTTCGCATTGGCATTCAAATTTTCCAACATCAAAAATATGCGTAAATTGTGTTTTTAACAACGATGCCATAATTTTCTTTTAACAATTGAGGCACTATGTTTTGACCTAACTTACGTGAAGTCGATAATATATATATATATATATATATATATATATATATATATATATATATATATATATATATATATATATATATATAAAATCAGTGCGACGACGCTTACAAACAATGAGATTATATCTTGTAATTGTGAAACACAAATATGAGCACAAAATGTCGATTTGCTTAACTTTCGTCTCTACGTTTGTTGAGATCATCTTTCATCGCATGATACACATATAAAGCTTATGAACCTCTTTGAAATCCTGTAAAAAGCCTTAATTTGCCATTCAATGTGCAAGTAGTTGTATGCCTTGACATATGTAGTATGCTTGCATTTATAAGGATTGGATGTCTCTGTTATTAATAAAATATAGTAGAGATGTTGAGCTTAGTTTTGCCCCGATTTAAGTGACTTTTTGTGAGCATAATCTCAGCACCTCTATTATTTTTTATGACCACATTTGTGAAGAATGCCAAGATATATAGTTTTAAGTGCACTTTGTTAAAGAGAAGCAAAATATCAGCATTATCTACCTTCCCATTTGGCTTCAACCTCTTTGAAGTATGTTTGCTATTGAGGTTACATGTTAAGAATTCAAATATGATTTTGCCTTGCAAAATTGAATATTTTTGTAGTATCAAAAAGGCTTGTTCTACATCTCTTTCTACAAAATAATACTTCAAATACATGAACATTTATAGAACGCTAGTGTATCTGATTTGGGTATTAACCAAGTTGTCATGATTTTAGAAAATTCATGCATTATCGACAGGTATTGCAGCTATTTTATGCCTAAACCAAAACTGTTTTACATTTTAGATATCTTATTGCCTTCAATTTCATCTTCTCATACATCTACGTTCACAGCTGAAAATGGTTAATATTGTGCCACTTTCAAGCACAAATCCGGCTGGTGGTACGTACCTGGGAGGCGGTCCCCTGCCTCGCTGAATCTTAAGTGTGAATTAATGTGTAGTTTAGTCAGTTTACCTTATTAATAACGTAAAAAGAGTGTTTTGCTATTGCTTTTGCTTTATCTACACATGTGTATTATCTCTGATAAGTGTTTCCCTAGCGCAAATACACATTTGCTTTCTTGTTGCACGTTAGTGCGTGTAACAGTCTAGTGTACTGCGTTAGGTGATATTTGTCAAACCTAAAAGCTAGTTTAAGTTCCTTATTCCCACAGTATTTTTACAAAAAAAAGTAGGCTGAGGATCTCCACTGTGATCACATATTTACGTTATATATCTACCTTATTACTTTATAGGATTTAGGGAAAAAAAGTTACAGAGAATAATTTCGCTAATAATGTCTAATCTTTATACAAAACTGCCATTCAAAAGTTTTTTCAGTTATAAACTGAATTTTTTTTCTAGAATACCTTAAATAACATAACGGTGTTTCGGTTATAGGCATAAAACTAGCGAAACTTAACTAAGAACACTATCTGCAAGCAAATGCAATTGTGTTTAGGAATCAATCCATGTTATTGTACAGACATAATCTGTTCCATCTGGTTGTAGGACCCGGTCTTGCTTTTATAGCCTACCCAGAGGCTATAGCTCTGATGCCATTGTCGCCACTGTGGGCAATTCTGTTCTTCATGATGCTACTGACACTGGGACTTGATTCACAGGCAAGTATTACGACATTTATTTGCCATACTTTCAGTAGAATCTAATATAAAAATGATTGGAAAAAAGAATGTGCTATTTGATCGTGGTTTGGGTTAGAAATTTCTAGAAATGCAGTATGCATTGGCCTACAGACGGTTTAAGAGATAGGAAGGTTTTCCCCCCGTTTTTCAGAATTCCTGCTGAACAAAGTACAAAGTGTTGATGCTGTAGCGTTGTTTGGCGTCTATGTGCCAGTTTATGTAACTGTTTTATGTATATGTATATGTATATGCATATGTACTAGAAGTATCAGCTTTTTATTACAGTTTGTAACTCTAGAAACCCTGACTGGGAGCGTTATTGACGAATTTCCAGAACTTTTAAGGAAACGAAGAACTCTTTTTACATTCGTGGTCTGTGCCCTCATGTATTTTATCGGATTCCCATTGGTAACCAATGTAAGTGTTTGGATATCGTCATTTTCAATATTAATTAATAAATACCTTTATTCGAACTTTTACCACCTTAAGCTTACTGTAGCAGTCTTTCGGGAAATGAGAAAGTTATTTTCAAATCGACTGGGTATCTCATATATACATTTTTTTGTTTGTTTTTGAGTGATGCTTCGAGTTCTTTCATCATTGCCTTAAAACTAATTAAGCAAAGCTCACTGTTATTCAAATATCATGTCTGTCTTTCTCCACAATCTAGAACTCTCTCTCTCTCTCTCTCTCTCTCTCTCTCTCAGGACACTCAGATAAATACCAATATGTGTCTTCTTCTAGGGAGGAATATACGTGTTTCAGTTCATGGACTGGTATTGTGCGGCCATTGCTATCGTCATCATAGCCATCTTTGAGTCAGTGGTTCTGGCCTATGTCTACGGTAAGCTTATCTTCAGTATAACCCAATGATATAAACACGATACACATCCCAGCACTGATTGTAGATGTCTCTTTCGACAAAGTAGTTTTCTTCGTGAAATCGAATCATATTACATACTTGTTGGCATAGACAGGTAAAATATTTGCAAATGTTCATCTTTATAAATGATTTGACTTAGCTGATTCTTGTCTTCAAAAGCCCGATACAATTGTAAAAATTTCTATTTTAGGTGTTAGAAGGATCTGTGAGGATATTGAACAGATGGTGGGACAACCCACGTTTATTCTCTGGAAAATCTGTTGGTGGGCTGTCACCCCCGGTTTGTTGATGGTTAGTTGATTTTTAATTTCTATTTTTATCTATATTCATTTATCAATTTGTAAATATCAAACAATATTAGTGCCATTTTAAGTAAATACCATAGTACGTTTGATTTTTTAGACTTTTAAAAAACGTACATATAACTTAATATGTTCACAGTTCTTCATACATGCACTATATACAGCGGATTTTCATTCACGTGTTTTGAATGTTGGCCGTATTACTGTGGAACAGGTATTTATTTTCCAGGCTGCTTTTTCCTTCACATAACACTTTCAAACCATTAATAAATGATAACTTTTATTGATACAGTTAATGCCAAAACAAATTTAAATACCCAGACTATATGACTTTATTAATCAATTACCCATATATACAATAAGAAGATTTTATTTTAATTTTAATAATAAGTCTGCATCATTTTAGCTCCTGCTGGTGTTCACATTGTTCAACTATAAAGCTCCCACCTACGGTAGCTACCAGTATCCAGATTGGGCAGAGCCCCTTGGGTGGACGGTTGCAGTCATCCCTCTCATCCCGATTCCAGCAATTGCCGCCTGGAGACTTTACCAGAGCAAGGAGGAAAACTTGAAAATGGTAGGCGAGATATCGATTGCGTTGCGTTCTGCAGTGGATTTTTGAGAATGGAAAAATTTCTCACGCAGTTGGTTTCTAGTTTTAGTTATGTGAAGCGTGCAGAGAATCATTAGATTGACATGATTTGTGTCAGTTCATACATAGGGTCGCGTTCTGACTTCCATTGCGAAAAATGCAAATCGAATTTAGTAGTGCCTATGTCAAGTTCAGGAAAAAAAAGTACATTAACCTGTTCAACTTTATTACCCTTCTGACTTCCAGAAAATAAATTGCACACAACTTTAAATCACTAATAAAACTGTTCTTAAACAAAGGAACAATTAAAGCTGATGGTGTAGGAAAGAATGCATTATATATCTGAAGTAATTTATTTTTGCAACTTTTGACGAATGGGTCTTGTATAGATAAAGCAACGAATAATTCAACCTTAAAACAATGACGGCTTTTTCAGCGTTTCATGAGGTTACTTCAACCGAGTTTGGACTGGCATCCACAGGAGCGTGAGCACAGACGAGTTCAGGTCAACGGAAACTGTGTCACGTACACGGCGCCAGAAGACAGCATACGCTTACCAGACGAGAAAAAAGAAATTAACGGTGTTGTCTGAGAATGACGGATATATGTTTGCGGGGACATCTCTCCTTAACGTTACAGTATGGTTGAAATCCGTGCAGCTCATTCCTTATTTCAGTTACACGGACTGCAGAGTGAGAATGAGTGAGCCAAAATAAGGATTGATAACCGGAACGCTTTGCGGTTCGGAGTGGGGTTTTCTGCTGGTATGGCCGTTCATCACGTTCATTTGACATATCATTTAAGCCATTTGTAATACATAACGCGAGCTAACTCATTACTGTGCTTCCATTTGTGGAGGCTCTCTCATATTTACTTTTTTTTTGCTATCTGCACAGATTTCGCTTTTAGTATACGATTACAACAAGGCATTAAACCTAATAGAGCAATATAGTGTGCAACTCAAGATTTTTATCGAAATCGCTAGGCAGAAATGGTAATTCTGAAATATGAGAGAGCCTCCTTAATACGGAATGCATCCCCAATGATTCGATCTTTATAAATCGTCATACCGCATAAATCGACCCTTATATTCTTCATATTCATCACTTATTGTAAAGTAAACGGTGTTCATATTTTCAAATTAGCATAAGTGAATATCTGTTTCCATCTAAATGAAAACAAAAATAATTTGTTCTGAGATAGATTTTAGCAAAAAAAAAATCTAAATTGCATATTGCTATTCTTATTTTAAAAATCGTCAAAAATCTACAGTAAAAAGTTTTAATGTTGAAAAAGTTTTGGAGACGTTATTCTCAAAAAAAAAAAAAAATTATAATAATAATAAAATAGAAGAAAAAGAAAAGAAAACAGTAAGAAAAGACGGCATTCCAAACTCAGTGCACTTTTATGAAGTCGTTGATGTATAACCATTGATCTGCCATCTCACCACACTTTCGCCTCATAGTCAGTGAATGTGTTGATGAGAGAGATGCGATGGACAACTAACGCAATATTCCTCTTGCGAACAGGACCAAGATCGCATTCAGAATAGAGGACTAACAGATCCGCGGATCAAATATAGCCGACCTGCTTGAATGCTTGTTGCGTAATCCCCGCGGGGAAACTATTCAGTGTCTTTTTAATGGGTCGCCATATTTGATCCGCTGTCCTGTTAGTCCGCTGTTCTGAATGCGCTTCAAGGGACGTTCATCTTATTAGGAGACTTAATACGTTAACAGATTTGCACCCATGTTTAATCTTTGTTATGCCACATGTCTGATAAAAATCTATATTCAGAAATAAAATTGGAGAAAACGTTAACAGCGCAGAGTTGAAAACTCTACGCATTAACGTGTATTCGACACAATTTCTGCTCTTTGTGTTTTATCTGTTATCATTTGAATAAATCTTTCTCTATTGAGAGGTATAAAATGGGCTTCTCTAAGAGAATCAAATAAGTGGAGGGAATGGAGGTGCATAGAGATAAAGCATAGATGCTGTGTATTCTTATTTGCCCAATGCTCCCATACAAATGCAGTTTTATCTTAAAATTTACTCATCCAATAAAAATATAAATTTCAGAAATAGTTTTCCTTTGTGGGCTAAGAATTCAAATATACAACTAAGCATAATAAAGTAGTAATGAATTAAGCTAAAAGGTGGAATAAATATTTGGTACTGCATATGGATAAAAACTACGTGTACTTAAAAACTATTTACTCTACTTATGCTTGGATTAAAATTACGTGTACTTTAAAACTGTATCCTCTACTTTTGCTTGTTGTATTCTTGGTAGGAATACAACAATAAAAGAATATACCTGGATGGTGAGACCCCCCTCGTAATTTGTTTTGTTGTGTTCTCCATTCTGTCTTTTATGATATACAATCCAATTGTGAGTTTTTCCGTCCCTCCACTGTAGCCCTGACATACAAGGTGCTAATACCAAAGGCAAGACCGTTCTTAGANGTTTTTGATACAAACAGGGGGAAACTTTCGCAATGTAATTTGCGGTTATCGTGGTTGAATTACACAGCTGGGAAAGCTTATTAAAACTCTCTCATTGTCTATGTCATGAAAGTCATTTTTTTCATAACAGTGTAAAAACAGAACTATAACTCATTAAACCCTTATGTAAAAATGAAACCCTGTGACGACCCGATATGTCCGACAGGCCAGATATGTCTGGCCTGTCGGACACATCTGGCTCTTTTTTGTCGGACATATCTGGCCTTCTCTGGTCGTAGGGCATATCTGGCCTGTCGGACATATCGGGTTGTCACAAACCCTAGCATACGAGTTTTATTGTATAGGCCCAGCAGCGCAGTGTGCAAATATCAGTTAATCAGTTGATTTGTCCTCGACATTCCTGTTTGAACGATAAGCAAATTTAATATGATCCACAGACTTAGGCACTATTCCCTTTGATTAAACTCAAAACCACATTTTCTAAGAATTTTATCCGCAGAGGAGTTAAACGCAGCAGGTCTACATCTAAGATCGTTCAAAGTCTCTACAAACGTAATAGGTGAAAAAACAGCATTATGTGACTCTCTAATAGATTCATAATGAATACGTTCTAAAGGGCACCTGAAGGGCACCCCCTTTTTTGTAAGAAATAAAAGAGACCACATATAGATTCACCAATAACTGGAGTACAGTATGATGTTTCATGGCTCTTCTCGACGACGCACTATCTTAATTTTTTAAGGCCTCTCTGTGCCTTCTGTTTGACCATTGGACTAAATTCTTGAGAAGCATTTACCGGAATGTTGCTGATACGATATTCACAGAAGCAAAAGTAGAGTTTCTGCCTGAATGTGATATTTAATTCGCAGCGTGGATGGAAAGTCTTTGTTCTATCGAGGAGACATACAGTTCAAACAACGGCAACAATAAATACACGAATAAGTAAATTAATTATAAATTAAAAAAGTTCAATTATGCTATGATTATTAATAATACTAGTCAATCTAAAAAATGATATGCCTCTTTATTCTTATATAACTGCGACATAGCTATTTATAAACCTGCAGACGCAATGAGAGCAGCAGCGGCTATCACTCAGCTCTCTGTTTATGCAGGAAAATCCACCATTTCAGTGCTACTGTGCTTTAATCTGCAACGAGATCACAGATAGACACCCTGTGTTTCAGAATTAATCGAAATTTCTACTTATCTACTATTAGAACGTAAAGAAGTGACTGTGGAAACTCGGGGTGCAGATATAGCCACCGTTACATATCCATTATTGATACATCTTGTTATCTAGAAACGTGCGCTGAAACCTTCATAAGCCAGTGTTTGAGGTTATATGGCGTTTTTATATGACGTTTTCAGGCCTCGTCTCAAAAGCTTAGAATATATGAATCATGAAATTAGGTCTAATACGTGTGTGTGTGTGTGTGTGTGTGTGTGTGTGTGTGTGTGTGTGTGTGTGTTTATACTATCCGCATTCTTATCGTATAGAGGCCCTTTTACAGAGCTAAAATCATGTCTATATTATATTTAATATGCTTAATACAGACAAAAAGTCCCAAATTGTGATATTGCTCTTATGTTTTTTGCCAGTTCTCCAGAGTCTTAAATCCAGACGGAGCTGCCATTTAGAGCTTCCTGAAATGATTCACATAAATTCCTTAAAATCGATGGTGTGCGCGGTGCTTTGAAATAAAAACATTAGGCGCATTCTGAACAACTTGATCTACGAACTAGCAGATCCGTGGATCAAATATGGCCGACCCACTTGAATGCTTACTGCATAATCCCTGCTAGACCTGAAAAGATTCCCCGCGGGGATTAAGCGGTAAGCTTTCAAATGGGTCCATGGATATGTTAGTCCGCGGATCAACTTTAGTTGCTAATGCGGCCATTGATAAAATGGACGTCAATTCCAAGCACTGTTTACATGAAATCTTGTGAAATACAAAGTACCTTATCGCTTAATCCTGGTCTTATAGTCATAAAATGTTTAAACAAAGAATACAAATGTTAAAATTTTGCACGGCGTTTAAATTGCTATTCACTTCCTGGTTTGCAATAAGCTTTCCAATATGAATTCACATACATTTTAATATGAAGTCTAACACATCGCTACGTACGTGACGTACGTGTGAAGAGGAAAAGTCTCTCTGTTTGCCGCATATAATCAATGCTTATTACTGAGATCAATACGTAATCAGCTCACCTCAACCTCATTAAGGGCCACATCGAATACTTAAACCCTGGTCTAGAAAATGCATTTACAATGATCAGTAAAAAGAGAATAACGAAACAGAGATATTAGCTATTTTTGAATTTTTTTTTAATGTGAAACAACGATTGATCTTGATATCCTTTTGTTAATGTGCAATCCGCCGCATAAACACCACCGAAATAGTACGCAATCAAGTAAACCTTTTGCTTCTTAATGTTGTTTCTGTGTATAACGTGAATCAGCCAGATGGTCTTGCTCGTACTACGTCATACAGCATATCACGTGGGAATATAAAAGAAAGCTGCATCAAGCAACCTCATTGATCAGATGCATTGAGAGCCGTAGAACGTCGAACACGTGTTTTATTATAAGCCATTCACATTCAGGTATATTTTTTTCAAGAATTATAGCAGTCATTCATCAAATAAAAGGATTTTGGTGAGTACATGTATTCCAGGTTCTTAGAGAGAATTTTACAGCATTGAAATAACTCAGTTGCCAGGCTCTTGAATATTTGCACAGAAATGATGGCGGTAAGAATTCTTTGTTAATGCTTTACCCGCTGACAAATTCTTAAGTATCTTTTTAAGAGTGAGGCAATATGAAGTGAACTGCATCTGATTAAAATGTTTTAGCACTGTTTGTCTTTGCTCTTAGTCTAGGTGGGTGTTTATTATTGGTAGGCCTGATGAGTACTAAATTGCATAATATGTAACGGTATCAGTGATATTATATCTGAATTTGCGAAGCCGATGGCATATAATCCTACATAAAGGCACCACAGCCGATAAGCTACACGGAGCTCCGAAAAACTCACATACACCTGTGAGATAGAAAATTTGCCGATCCGTTGATTTATATAACCAGTGTCTTTTAATATTTAGTCAAGAAATTTCTAATACATTCGCTCTGATTTGCGCTGCTACATATCAGACATACATGTACATGTATGTATGTATGCAGGTGACATCCATACAGCGAAGTGCAAAAGCAAAAGTGAAAATATAGAGGCAAATGACATCATTATGGTATCTTCGAGGGGATTTTTTCGGTTAATACACGTTTCCAATCATACTTTCATACTCACAATCGATGCAGGGTAAATTGAGGTTTGGTTGAGACAGACACACGTTAAGAACATCATTTTCTTCTTTTCAAGGTATTGAACATGCGTACATAACGAGCAGGTAAACATAATGACAGTTCTTACCCATGTCACGATCACAAGCCCCCGTTTGTAGTGGTAATATATTTATTCTCAGTCTGGCAACCTACCTAATATCCCAAGCATACAGCTCACGGCTGCCAGGTATATCGACTTTAATCGTATATAGTCAGAGAAAAATTGTTTATAAATACAAACATGCCTTAGACGTCTAGGAAGTCTTAGCCCTTAATCACCGCTTAATGGCATTGTAAGTAAAGTTCACAAATGCATTAACACGTACACACGCAGGCACATAATCACACACAAGCACACACAGCGCACGTAGACGCAAAGCAATCACACAACTCACCTCTCTCTCTCTCTCTCTCTCACTCTCACACACGCCGCGGTATACATTTTTATTGAACTTGCTTGACCTGGAAGAATGCTCGTGGGGGCTGGAAGCTCTGGACTTCAAGAGGAATTGGTTGTTAATTTATGTGTAAACAATTGTTTGTAGGCACATCACACAAAGAAACTCTTAAATACATTCGATTCAATCAGTTTTATATTGACAAAAGCTGAATAGATAGCTTGATATGAGCGAGGAGCTGGGCTAGACATGGTTAGAGGCAACAAACTAGAGTCATTTGAATACATTCACTGTATTTTTAAATACAAAAGATCTTAAAAGATCCTTTTAACATCCATCTTCCGAGAAAACGACGCCCACCTTTCAATTGAGTCATATTACATGTAGCTCTTAGTAGTCGGTTTACATCACAAGGCGTTAAATTGATTGAATCCACAGCGCATGTGACTATACCCTAGGAAACACTGAGGACAGATAACGATTGTTCATTTATTAAGATCGTGGGTCGTAAAAAAGCGATCGATCGACAAATGGTGTCGTTAGAAATAATGCAGTGAATAACAATGCAGTAGACAGCAACGCACACAGATCTGTTACTCGTTTTTTTTTAATCTTTCAAAATAAACAGTCGATTACGTCATCTTTAACATTAAATAATTCACTTCACCAACAAGGTCCTACAGTAATAGTTAAGTCTGGGTCTTTAATACGTACCACACTCCACTACGTCTACGGTTTACAACGAATCACGCTACACCCGGTGTAACGTGACAGAGTCCCCCATAACAGAGGGTCCGCTTCCCATTCATTTGTACAGGTGAGCCTCGCCCTAGATTTTGACCCACATAGGTCAGACTAACCCTAACCATTATAACTATATGGAGGGCGGACTTTTTTGTTACACGGGCCCTTAGTTTCGTTACACCGGCGTACTGTTGGTCTTCATTCAAACTAGCTTTAGACGTTATAACTTCCCGGGGAAAGATACATGCAATATTCAAAATGTTGTTAATAAAAACTACATTCAACATCTGATGTCGGTCATGACATTTTGAATACCCGGGCACTATTAAAAATGGCGGATCCCGGGGCTGGGGTGAGGGTGGGTGAGCCACGCGCTCTTCTCCTCTTGGAATACACCCGCTTTTCCCTCTCCTACAGTAGTATAGAAAGCGAAACGCGACAAACCTGAGCAATATCAACATTTGCGCCATAAACATTATACATGTAGTATAGTATACCGGTAGTTGACCTAGCCTACTATTCTGCATTGGCATATCGTACCGATTGAAAAAAATCACCTTTGCCCTCCTTTAGCAAAATATTGCATCTTCCAGCATTCAAAATATAATCTCGAAAACATATTTACGGGAACGTATTCATATACGCATCAGTATTCAACAAATTCTACATGAACGAACCACACGGGGTCAGTGGCTGTATGCTGAAGAATTCAAGATCAATAGGAAAGAGCAAATAAATTATACAAATGAAAAAGTAGAGATCAGGTTCACATTTTCGGGGTTTTTTTCTGCGTTTATTTTTAATTAGACGTCGACAGATAATTATGCACACGTTGTCAAATGGAGTGTTGTAGTGTGTCACCTGGATTTTATTATTATTCTTTTTTTTGGGGGGGGGGGGTGAAGTGTTACTAAAAATGGATTTAGCGTCTTATCAC
This sequence comes from Lingula anatina, assembly GCF_001039355.2. Next base: position 400,230 of record NW_019774770.1, on the reverse strand, counting down.
ACACACTTCATTATATGTACATATCGTACTTCATTAAATGTACACAATGATGAAAACTATCGCACAACAAGGGAAACTACAGTACCCCCTTGATCCACCCGAACCTCTTAGGCAAGATAGAACTAAGTATAACCCCTACTTGCAAAGGAGACACCGTTGTATTTGTCAACTATGCTTCGGTTTTTGTAACCCATGAGTGTTTATCTAACATTCCATAAGGCTACGAGGTTATTTACAGCTGTTCAAAACAGATGAATGGTTGAAAGATGTATGCAGTTTTTGTTCAATAAATACCTCTTTTACGATCGTAACACAAAACAGAGTTCCTTGGTGTAACGAGCGCAGTCATCATGATTCTTGATTTTGTCCACTAAATAAATATTTATAGTAACCTGGTAATGTCAAAGTTGCACATTAATTCACGTAATAATAGCTATGCTTCCTATGCAAAAACGATATCCAGTATATTCAATGTCAGTCACTTAGGGTGAACCTTTGTTCGTACTGTATGCTTGATTTATCTGACATTTTAGGTTTCATACGCGGCTATCATTATGAATTTGGTTAAATATATAGGTCTAGTACTCAGCACTTGTTCAATTCATATTGATTCTTCACCCTTTTTTTCTGTTAATGATGGCGTCACCACAGGAGACGCAAAGAATTGCCTGCATTTACTTCCTCATTACAGACAGGGCAGTCAATAAAGATTGGCGGATTCGAGTTTTTGCCAAGAGATTGTAAAATTTGGCTCGCTTCTCACGGTTAATGTTAATGTTAAATTGTGGACGGGACAATTTTGCTGTTACATGTAGGGCATAGTGCTCGTAAATTGAACCCAACAATGATATCGTAGCTGTGTTTCTGTGGTTTGCACAATCCTATGCAAGCGGAAATGGAATTATCTCGAGTTCATTTTCGAGATTAACCCTTTCGCTTTTCTTCCTAATTGAATTCGAAACGAAACAGCTGATTTATCGATTTCATTAGGCTTTTGACTCCTATTTGAAATGAAAAGGACGGAAAACCTGTTTTAAAAATGTATGTGTACAGAAATCAGATCTGCGCGTATTATTGGACAAGCACATAAAAAGCATAATCATCGATCAAACTAGTTAAAGGCAGCAATACATGTAGGTGATCGTGTTGCGACCTGTCAAAATAACACAAGTGGTTGTTAAGGTGTATAGATTAATTTTCATATTATTTCTGTTTTTTGCCATATCGCCCCCTCTCCAGACGCCACGCCGTCCTCCAACAATGAACACCCACATTCCTACCGACCAAAACGCTGGTGCACAAGAGACCAAGGAACCCCTGATCGACGGCCCTGCCGTGGTGGACGCCAATGGCGAATGCACGGACCCCGAGAAGACCGAGAAGCTCAGTGTTATCAGCACTGAGACGTCCACCGCCGCCAGCTTACTGAACGGGAACACTAGCAGCGAGACGAGCCACGATAGCGAGGAACGAGGCACGTGGGGCCTCCAGGTGGATTTCTTCCTCTCGTGTGTAGGGTACGCCGTAGGACTGGGGAATCTGTGGAGATTTCCCTATCTCTGTATCAGAAATGGAGGAGGTAAAGATATATATATACTCTATATAACATTTATTTGATATAGTGTACAGAGATGATAGTCAAAGATATTCGTCATATGCAACTCAATATTTTAATTATTTAGATTAAAATCGTTTCAAGGTATGCACTTTGCGTTTGACGTTTATATAATAATAATAATGATAATTTTCCTGGAAATCTCAACACCAAGGTAAAGGCCTATAGGACTATCCTATATAGAATTATCAGAAATTCTGATCCCGTTATGAGTTTGAATTTTCTGTTTTTACCAGGTCTTATGAGTTAAACTCGCCAGTCCCCATCTCTTGACGCACAAATTAGATACTTGGAACACAAAAACGAATTTATAAAACGTAATTGTCCCAAGGGTTTTGGTTGAGAGGAAAATCTTTTTTGTGCTCTATAAAGATTTAATGCCCAATGTATGCCTTTAATCGTATTCTGAGTAGTATGAATCATCAAGAATCTATTACCATATTACCTTGGAACTATCAATAGCACAGGGTAAAGGAAGGCATATTGATCAGGGAACGTCTGTCACTTACTTGAGATTGCTGACGGCTTGAAATGTGGAACCTATAACCGAATTCCCAACACAAACCCTATGTACTTCATCAAGTAACATGTACTAGTGGTCAAGGGGGGCACTTAATAATAATAATAATTAATTATTATTATTATTACAAAAATTCTAACACATGAATATAGAATATAAAAGGCCTGGAAAAGCAAAGGAAAAAAATGATTAAGATAACTTAATTTGAATTATGTAGAATTAAAAGTGTTCACCTAGTCCTTTTAAAAAAGCCCTCAAAAGAATCTACTCATGAATTTTTTAATGATACGTTTTTAGATTTAGAATTTGGTGCTCAAAAAGTAAGATTTTCTTGAATTTGTGAAGCGTAATGAAATGGATGCATTTTGAAGCTCTGACCAGTGTCGGCATAGATCAGGTAGCACGTATCTACAAAGCGGTAATTCTACATGCATATAGGTTTTTTTCTTCATTATGTATTTGTGAAGCACTGAGCCGTTAAGGAAGATCAAAAGTGCATAACATAAAAACAATTTGTGTTCTCGTTTCAGGCGCGTTCCTGATCCCATACTTCATGTTTATGTTCCTGTGTGGGATTCCTCTGTACTTCATGGAGTTGTCCATTGGGCAGTTTTCACGCTGTAGCCCCCTTTCCATATGGAGCGCTAGCCCGCTATTTAAAGGTAATACGATCAGGTCGTCTTATTACCTTCGTAAAAAAAACGCTGTCCGCAATCTACACCACATAAACAACAGTATGTATGGATTAACATATTTTGAGTCATACAACGGACTCCCATAGCGAAAACTGTGTCAGGAACCCTGCCAAGATTACTTAAAATTGTGCGTAGATGCTTTGTTTTGTATTTTTGTATTGGTGTTGGCTCTGGTTCTCAGAACTGGCTAGGGACAGGTATTCATCCTAGAAAATCTGTTTCCACAGAAAATGGTTGAAATATATATTTGAACTTGCCTAAGGTTTGAGCTTTCGACTGCTCAAAAGATAACAGTCAGGCTTTCTAGTAACCAAATATTTGCATAAAACTGTCCCACTCCGTTCATCCCTGCACATTTAAGGTATCTCTGGTGAATATCTATTTGCTTAAAAGCACACGGGTGAATTTGATTACGTTGTGTGGTTTATACTATGGGGGTGGGTTAAATCTAAAAATTCAATCCGAAAAAAAAATGTGATTAAATATAAAATCTTCAGAACATTTCACTAGATGTGTACCTAACCTTTCTGGCTGTCAAAACCATTTATCCAAATACCATACCCATCACCTCGAGGTGAAATTTTGAGTCAGCGTTAGAATAAATTTACCCTGTGAGCTAAGCCATGCGAAAACACCATCAATCATCATGCCTGCTTTGCCATGCACGTTGCCGCCAAAATGTATTGTAGATATAAGAGAGGCGTAATTATATGCCAGTTATCTTCATGACAAGTGATGACGGCCAGTTGTTGATGTTTGTCTCAGTGTGCGATGACAAGTGGTGCTTATGACATGAATATACGTTAGTCTACCACACAGTGGCCACATTTTGGACAGTTGTTGCCGAATCGGTCTAGGCATAACTTGTGCAGAATTCACTGATAGTTTGCGGTTAAGAACTTGGGGTGTCTCACATCTGCATCATCTCGTGTCAAACATAATTCTTTACTTATACCCCCTTTACACTGGCCGGCGCCCTTTCTGCGTCCTTTCTGCAACCATGAAATTTGGCATCGCTGTGGTCTTAATAAGGAGACACGAGCATTGATTTTGTATCAGAATGAATGCTCAATGATCGGCCAGTTGTCAGCACGGTAAGTATTATAATTTTTTAACTCTCAAATGGGGCCGTACTGCTGGACGCAAAAAGGACGCCGCCCAGTGTAAAGGGGGCTTTAGGCGAGGGAACATGCATTTTCACAATTCTCCATCAAGCCCATTAAAATTGTTCGTGAAATCGACTTTGAACATTAGTTTATGCATTTATTTGTTTTTATGTACAGACAGTGTCAGTACATATAGCCATCACCTCCGTCTGTCGTCGGAGTCGGTGTCGTCGACGTGCTCTTTCAGAGATAACACAATGAATAGATAACCGTTTGACCTTTTGTCTTCAAACTTACAGGACCGACAAATATTAGTAAAATACAGGTCGAGTTCGAATATCAGCTTGATCCGACCATTTTTCCAAAAATTATGCTGTTTTTTACAATTTGCGTAGTGAACAAACTCTTGTTTTGATGTGAGCGCTTGTCATTTTCAAAATTAAATTTCAAAAAGTTTAAAATGTTATGTTTTAAGTATCATATTTTTAAACATAAGAATAACTCTTTTAATCCAATTTTAGTCCAATAATTTAGTTTTTATTGCAATCAATATTTTATCATTCTTGAAAGTCTGCTAAGCATTTTATGGGGTTTAGACTTAAAATGGTTATTGTTATCATTTTTTCTTACGGTTAAATTTTAGGCATTGGCTATGGGATGGTGATCGTTTCTGGAATATGCTGCATCTATTATAATGTCATCTTGGCCTGGACGCTCTACTTCTTCGGAATGTCCTTCCAGTCGGAGGTGCCCTGGAAATCTTGCAACAATGACTGGAACACGGAATGGTGTGTGCAAAGAGGCGGTGAGAACAGCACCTTCAACGAATCCATCACGGAGTTAACTGTTGAGAACGTCACCAAGAAACTGGTGACTCCGGCTGAGGAGTTTTGGGAGTGAGTTCCTATTTCTGTACATATATTTTTTTCGTGTAGGCCGTTATTGCTCCTATTAGGAAAGCTTGCAAAATGTTAGAAACCTGCTACCTTTAGACTTGCTTGGCTGCGCTGTAGGTAAAAAAACTTTTTAAAGCACTATTGAATTAAATTCCAGGTTTAATATCTTGGAGATTTCTAAGGGAATTATAGGTAAAAAAAAACGTTTTAAAGCACTATTGATTTGAATTCCAGGTTTAATGTCTTGGAGATTTCTAAGGGAATTGAACACCCAGGAAGTGTCCGCTGGCAGTTGGTGCTGTGTCTCGCGGGCGCCTGGGTCATTACATTCTTGTGTTTGTGTAAGGGAGTGAAATCATCGGGAAAGGTAAGGTTATTGTGGACTTGTGAAGATTGTGAAGGTTATTGTGGTTATCAATTTTCAATTCGAAATTGAAGCCAGTAAATTCGAAAACTTAGACGTGAATCGATATTTGTATACTGCCGTTGGCTCACTGTTCATATCATTTTACTTTGTGTTTTAAATGTCGCTATATTTGAAGAAACTAATATTGCCACCAGTGATTTTTATCAAAAACCCCTTCCATTTTGCTCGTATCTTGGTTCATATTTCTTATTTCAGTTACTATGCTAAGCAGATCGATTCTGGTAGTTAAATTTTTCGTCGGTATTTTAAAAAACTTAGAAATCCAAAATAGCATCCAATATGAGAGGCAATAGCCAAGGACATAAGACCCCAGTTCAAAAGCCCCTTCAATTCAAGTAAAAACGAATTTTTATCATATTTAATACGAAATGATTTTATGCTCGGCAGCATTGTATAATTTCTAAAAATAAAATGCACAGAACATCTCAAATACCTTATTTTAAATCCAAACAAACTAAAAAAAATAGTTCTATTCGACGTTATTCTTATAGGTTAAAAATTAAAGAACAATACATGTGCTCATCGAATTTTCATAGTGAGTAAAACGTTTCCGCAGTTGAAAGTTTTCCATTTGTGACACTAACGTAGGTTCCTTTTCGGTGTTAGAAGATGAATTGAACTGTGATACGCACTTCTTCATGTGGAACCGTAAAATAATCAAACATAGTTTCTAATCCGTGCACTAAATATTTTAAAGAGCGTGCCTGAGACATGATTTGCACCTCTTTATTGGGTTTAGGTGATAAGCCTCATGTGTCCCCCAGCTGGGTTGTCTTAAATATGGCAAAATATTTTCAATTTTAACAGTAATAGGAACCCTGCGGTTGACAAATGTTTTTGTACGTTGCCTGTTACGTGATTTCTAAATGCCATAACAAAATATCCTTGCAGTCAACAATTCACACATTTCAGCGAAAAGAAATTGGCAACTCGGCCACCACTGCTGACATAGACTCAAGCGTTTTGGGAAGTTGGCAGAAGCTAAAATCGATTTCTGTAATTGTTCATCAAAGATATATGACAAAAACGAAATATATCACACAGAGGGAAAAATGGGCTATACTATTTGATTAATAGCTCTACCAATGGTGGTGGTTATTGCCACCACTACACCTGCTGCAAGACCAAAAATTTTGGCATCAGTGCACTGGTTGAGAATAAAAAACAAGATAAGACGAACAAACGGTATTAAATATTGTATATGTAAAATCTAAAAAAAAATTGTGTTACATACTGTGATATCCCCCCATCATTTTACCCAATTTTAACATATTACGGATAATGAAGCAAGGAATTTGGGATTCTAAAAAAAAACTATACTGTTACTCGTTGCAATAGGGAGCTTTCGTCATTTTACAGCGATAATGACGCACAGGGGTATTCATATATGCCTCCGATATGTCGGCAAGATAGAGGATACGTCTATTATCATGCAATAATAAATAAATTGGAATGTAGTGTTTCGGTGAAGTCAAATTTGGTTGAAATGAAAAAAAAAATCATTATCAGTGTTTTAATATTTCAAAGTCGTTGAGCTCATCATAATGAAAAACTTAGCGCAGTTAATGCCCATACACATGAAATATAACCAATCCGCTAGAGAACAGAAAGCAAAAGCCATGTTACGCATCATTAAGTGTTGAATATATTCCTCCCGATTCGCCCGCTGCCAGTGGATCAATACAAGATATGAGCAAAGTATTTTTAACCCGGGCCTTTTATAGCTATAGTTTTCTGAACACATTTTTTCGTGACTTAAAATGAATAAAATCAATAATATTATCTCTCACTTGCAGGTTGTATACGTAACGGCCACCCTGCCTTACCTCATGCTGACCATACTTCTGATCCGTGGCGCCCTGCTCCCGGGGGCTATCGATGGAGTGATCTTCTACCTCAAACCGGACTTCAACAGACTCGCCGACTTTAAGGTGCGTTTTAATTATGGCAAATCTAATTTACCTTAATCTCGTTTGTAAGCGAGTTGTTAGTATTATCATAAGTGTGAGAGAATCTGAAAGTGACTGGATTTTTGTAGTCAATCCTGATTAACGAAACAAAATGCCATTCAGAATGGAAATAAACAGAGTCAGTTCTTTTCATGTCAGATATACATGTATTACGGTGCCAAGGCGTGAGGGTAAGAAAGATGCAATTAGACGCATAAGAAATGTATGTTTTCATCAATAAAAAGCACCATATGGATCAATGCAAGATATAGACCTAAAAAGTCGTCATATGTAACTTGGGCCTCTTAGACCCCATTTCTATAGATTTTAGATCGATCTATCCCTGTGGGGAGTCTCACTAGATTACTGTCAGCTTGGCCGGCTTAAGCGTCTGTCCCGCCTACTGAAAGCTGTAAGGGGGTAATTAACTATGGTGCGCGCTCGGCTGACTGCAATTTTGGGTGAACCCCCAGGGAGTTAGGTCGATCTAAATCTTAATCCCTGGATCGATCTAAATCTCTGGGAAAACACCCTTAGAGTTAATACTGCGCTGTTGAGCTGTTGGATCAGACTGAATTACCACAAACCGAATGCAATTGCTTGAAAACAAAGGCACATAATTGATTTAAGCATGCTTTGATTTCAACATCATTACAAAATGAGATAAACAAAACGATTACCTACATGTACATGTGCGAGCAATACAAACCGCACTGGGGCACCCTGTATTTTAGGTCACGCTTAACATACCGGTATACTCTCAGGGGCCTCTTAAAACTGTATACAAAAATAAAGTATAAAGTAGGCCGATACAATAATTCTAACAGACTACTAGCTGTCATTGTGGTCAGACAGATACACGTAACAAAGAGAAGTATAAAGAGAAGGTTCTCTACATCTCTTTGCACATATAGAGTCGGCAGAAGCAGAACAATGGTTGTACTGGAGTCACCCTGAGCTTCAGAGCTCACTTGACACTAACCTTTTCACTGTAGCCTATCTCCATCGTGTCAAGTAACCTCTGATCAGATTCGATTGGCTTATATAAACTAGGTCAAACTATTTTCGTCAGAGGTTACTTGACACGATGGAGATAGGCTACAGTGAAAAGGTTAGTGTCAAGTGAGCTCTGAAGCTCAGGGTGACTGGAGTGGATTTTGCAGGAAATCTGTCAAGGTTTTAATGAATCATATTTCTATGGATACAGCATACTAGTAGTGATTGCGTGCATGATGATTAAATTAAGGCCTTCGTGTGGGATTTCCAAGAATCCTGCATTTTGCATGTATTTATTTTGACATGTATTTCTTCAGGTATGGGTTGAAGCATGCCTACAGATCTTCTACTCCGTGGGGGTGGCATGGGGAGGTCTTATTACCATGGCTAGTTTCAACCGATTCCACCACAACTGTTACAGGTAAGGGAAAACTTAAATTCATACTTGTACATTTTGTAAAGATAAGAACCTTGTCTCAATTGAATGTCTTTTGCGAAATGTTGTTAAGCATACCAGAGGAAAGAAAGTAAATTAAAAAATTAACCGTCCATTTGTCTCCCAAGGATGCTTCAAAAGACACCAAAACATCGATACTGTTTTTAGACTAAGCAAGTGATGTCTTCAGGCAACAAAAACAAACTCCATTTGTTTTCAAACCAAGTTTTATTTTGAATTGGCCAGCACACTGTACTGATCATTTCTTAAACATGTTAAATTTTATCACACAAACTCATGCATTAGCAACCCCATATACGGCCTGTGATATGTACTCTTTTCCCTTGTTTCTGATATTTAATACATGTAGTTGATATCATTGTAGGGATGCTCTGATGATTCCACTTATAAACTGTGGAACAAGTTTCTACGCAGGGTTTGTGGTGTTCTCTATCATTGGTTTTATGGCAAAGGAAGCCAATCTGCCAGTGGACAAAGTTATCACCTCAGGTAAGCAAACGTTTAAGGCTTGTTCCCATTGAAACTATCAGTCTACGTAGGGCCTCACTATGGGGTCCCTCACATAATGCAATCAGTTTAACAGATTAACATTAACTGCATTCAAAATGTCAAATTAGAAATGAATGCATGTTGTTTTCCTATACATAAAGAGTTCCTGTTGACATAAACGAGAAACTAAGAACATAAAAGAATACAAAAATGAAAGGATATATAAATAAATAAGTGCTTGTAAATAATGAATTAATAAATGAATAGGTGAACAGATTTTTAAAAAATATAAACACCACAAATACAGTATTTAAATCATATATTGACAAACCCATGTTAATTAATGTTTAGGTCCTGGCCTAGTATTTGTAGCCTACCCTGAGGCCATATCCCGCCTGCCAATGTCCCCTATCTGGGCAGTTCTCTTCTTTTTGATGTTGCTGACCATTGGCTTGGATACACAGGTATGTGTGCACTGTGAGGTTAAACTAACATATGACAACTTAAAATATGAAAACCCACTCATGCACTTATCTTTTTCTAACAGAAATTGGTACTGGGCCAATTATGAATTTGTTAGCCAAGAATTTATCAAATTGTCTTTCTAATGCCAGCTGTCCTACAGTATTAGTAGGGGTAGCCACAGTCTTTTTATTTCACTATATTTGTATCAGAAAATATCTTTATTATTATAGATGTAGATATTATTTGGTTTTTTTTTAAATTGTTATTATTGTCATTTATTTCATGTGTGTGTGTATTCTACAGCTACTTCTCCATGCACTTAATTTGATTTGATTTATCATTGATTATCTTTTCCATCATAGTTTGGTATGATGGAGACACTGTCCACAGGTCTCATAGAATCTGGTGGTAAATACCTGATGAAGAAAAGAATGCTGTGTACTGCTGGAATTTGTATTGTTCTCATGCTGCTTGGACTTCCCTGTATTACCAATGTAAGCATTCTGTTAGTCTAAAATTGCTTCTTATACCACAGGGAATGTTAAGAACAAAGCACGGATGTGGTTTATCTTGCATACATGCATGTCATGCCACATCTCTGTGTAAGGCCCCTTTCCCATAAACACCATCAATCTACATGGATCGACCCAACTCTGCGGGGACTCTACGGGGACAACATTCAGCTTAACTGATCAAATGACACACCTTTTAGCTCCTGGTGTTGGAAACAAGAGGAGGCATGTCATTCAGTAAAGCTGTTAGCATTTGGCAAGAGTCCCCGCAGAGTTGGGTCGATCCACGTAGACCGATGGTGTCTATGGGAATGGGGTCTAATTTTTCACATTCACCATAGCATAAGTAAGATACCAATACACCACTGCAGCAAATGTATGATTCTTCCGATAATGCATTGCACTTGTTAATAGCACTTGCATCTTCTTGACCCATGGTGTACAGTGCATTTGCTGTTAGTTACCTTAAAAACACTACGTAGTTCAACTTTGATGACCTGCTTTGTGACCCAATTCAGACATGGTATCACTGTCTAATTTTACAAATTAAAAGAGATTTCTAAAAAAAAAATAAAAAAGGAAAATTCAGGTTTTTGAAGTTTTTTATATGTATTCATAGGGAGGTGTCTATGTTTTTCAAGTTCTTGATTGGTACTCTGCAGCTGTTCCTGTGGCAGTCTTGGCACTCAGTGAATGCTTGGTGATATCATATGTCTATGGTAAGACACATGCTTCCTCTCTTCTTACTTCCATTTTACTACATTTAATTGAACCCTTAGGGTCTTCAGAGTGTTTAGTCACAGAAAATAACAAGCTTGAGATGGAGTAAGTAACATTGTCAAGCTTCTGATTATTTTACATTAAAAATCAAGAGTTATTTCTATTTGTATGAATATATAGTGATATTTTTCGACCTTGGACAGAAAAATAGTTTCTCCAATTAAAAAAAATTGATTGATTCTTCAAAATATTCATGTGAATAGGTTATTTGTGGCAATTTCATTTTGAAAAATATATCCAGACCAGTGATAATCTACTAATAATGATTGAAAATATTTTAAGAAGTCTATTACACAGGTTTTATAGAGTTATGCAATGTATGTCCTGTATTGTAAGAGAGGCATGAATGAGCAAATTGATACATTTTCAGCAAGAAAAATATCACTACATATGCATTTAAGCTGATCCATTCTTTTTCAGAAAAGTTGCAACAACAGCAGACTCTGAGGTTATTCACTGAACCCATATGCCATATGCCACATAACCCCACACTATATATATATATATATATATATATATATATATATATATATATATATATATATATATATATATATATNNNNTATATATATATATATATATATATATATATATATATATATATATATATCAGTTAAAAAATTTATAGCCCTTTTTATCCACATTATTTATACTTTTTAATCTTATATCAGAGGCAAACAGGAGTAGTCTCCTGGGTCTTCAGGGACGGTCAGAATTTTTTTAGTTTACATTGACAGACATAAAATTTTTGCTGTCTGAAGACAGTCAAAAATGAAGGATGTTTCAACAAATATAATTTGGAAGACTGTCATAAAATATCTCTGAATTGGCCCCTGCTTATATGGCTCAGGATCAGTGAATTTATACTCAGTGGTCATCAGAGCTAATCCTTGAAAATTGCATTTTTATTTCAGAGTTTAAGGAAGAATTAAATCTTCATTTTGACATTATCAGTGTCTTTTCTTGAGTTTCTTTCTTTGCATTTTATTTCCATCTTATATGCCTTTTTAGCCTTTTCTAGAGTGTCAGGTAAACTATATGTAAGACTGGGTTCCCATGCCTAGTTCAATCTAACTGGATCGATCCATCTCCAAGGGGTTTCTCACTAAATTGCTTTAAGCTTAAACGGTTTATATGTCTGGCATGCCTACTGTAACTGCTAAACGATAGTTAATTACCCTCTAACAGTTTCAGTGGGCATGCGAGACATTTAAGCCGCTTAAGTTGATAGCAATTTAGTGAGAACCCCCTCGGAGATAGATCGATCCAAAGTTAGTACGACAGTCTCTGGGAATGGTCTCTAATAGTGCAGTAGTAAGGGCTCAATTATGAGCTTAAACTAGCAAGCTTCAAAGTTTTAACATGAAAGTTAGCAAATGTGCTCTCCTTACCCTTAACAATTATGAGTTACTTCAATGTACAGACTCTATTCTTTGTTCTGCAATTTTAATAAGGTTAATAATTTCAAAACAAAAAGACAAACATATATTCTATATGAAAATATAATTCTGAAAATTTTAAAACCCCTTTTTAAGCATCACTCTCCTAACAGCTACGACTGCCCAATACATAAAATAAAAGTTTCTTTTTTGACTATCAACACATAATAAAGAGTGAAATTTTCCAGTTTGTTTGTAACAGTTCTATCCTATGTGGTTACGCCATTCATAAAATGCTAAAAATTCTATTTTTTTTATTAATGATAATTCTTTAGATACAGCTATGTTTAAAAAAATGCAGAGAGAAACTCTGGGTTATAGTCATAGGTTGTATTTTTTTTTTTTTTTACAAAACCTGTTCAATACAAACAACATTTTTTTCTGAACACCAAATTTGGAACTGTGTTTTATTCTCCCATTTGTTGTGTAACCAAAAAAAAATTTAAATAAAATAAACCTTTTTTTATAAATTATACTTTTTTTCATAAAATCTCACATCAGAAGTCATAAGCATATAACAAAGTTGAAATCAGCCACAAAGACTAGCCAAGGTCCGTCCCAGTTCTAAGTTTTTCACTACTAGGAACTGGATACTTATTTTTACATGTTGTGCCAAAACATTGCAAAAAAGTTGTCACCAGAAAGAAATATGAAAGTGTGAAGAAAAGAAGGGCATTAAATGTGGTCTTTTTTCACATATTTACATATAAAGGGAGATTATATCCAATATGTGCTATATTTTCATCATGCTTTATTTAATCTTTATATTTATTCCTTTATGATTTTTTTTCATTTGGCCATAAAATTAGAAAAATTGCATAGCAATTGTACAAAAACTGGTATGTTGAAATTATTTGTCGAAAGAAAATAAACAATACCACACTTCCCCCTGTCCCAAAGTCCTAAATACAATGCTCTTCCAATGCGGTATAAAGGAAACTTCCAAATGTATATATTGTATGGTTTTATAAATGAAAAATAATGCAAGTACTGTTATCTTCACCATGTATCACTTTGGTGCTTACCAGGGGATTGACATGATCAATCATTGGGTTTTTATCTGAAATGCACTTGTAAACTTGGCAGATGAAAAAAATCAATAAATGTGGATATTTTAATATCAAAACTATGCATATATTTTGATGGTTGAATGTACAAATAAAGACATATTAATTGGCTTCACTTTTTTGTTGAAAAAATGCAGTTTTCCCATACAACCTGTAACAATTATTATGTTTGATCCATAGAAAATATCAGTACTTTGCATTCTAACCAACAAGTTGCCTTTAATATCATGTGGAAGAGTATGTTTATATCCCATTGTTTCAGTGTTTAATTGGATATATATTCTCCTTTTGAAGTTTCATCTGGTATCATTTGGGTGCACCAATTAATTTTGGTATCAGTGAGTACGTATATTAACTTAACTTCATGTTCAGCCAGAAATAAAACAGCAACTCTTTTAGTGCATAGCAGGTGTTCAACAAAGGCAAGATTTGTCAACTTTTTGGATATTCTCTCTAAAATTCTTTCAACTTTCAAGACTTATTTCGCTTTTAATATTCCAACTCTTCTTGTTTTATATACAAAAAGAAAAGTATCTTTCTCTTATGCAGTTAAAACAAACACCCTATCACAAAATATTGCTTGAGACACCTGCGGCACTTAAAAAAAAAAAAAACTTGTAAAAGTAGTTTCAGATCCTAGGCAGTGGCACGCCAGAGCAGCAAAATTTCAATCCAAGTCTTTCCTTGTGGGTTATTTTTTCTGATTGCTTTGTTTTTGTGCTGGATATAAATGACTCTCTGCCGCAGGTGCGGAGAGACTTTACGGAGACATAGAAATGATGATTGGATACAGACCCACGTCGTTGTGGAAATACTGTTGGTACACAGTTACGCCCCTTTTGCTGGTGGTAAGAGAATGCAGGGTGTGGTAACATATGCGCTGAAGTAGTGTGTAATAACTATGATAAATGCTTAAAAGATAAACCACTCTGGTAAAGCTGTGTGCAGAAGTCGCAAGTTGATCCCTGCAGTTTTTTTTTTCTTTCCTTACAGTTAATAGCCTGTTGCAAACAGGAACAAGATTGCAAATATAACCATAGTTGTCCTACACCTCATGCTAACATACCTCAACAATTCCCCAACATCTATTGTTTGATAAGCAGCAGAAAACTTTAGATGTTGGGGCCACATATACCATATCAGGATGTGTCGAGCCTGGCGCCAGCTTGGTGGAGGCACAGCTATGTTGTTGGTACCCCACATGTACATCTTGAAACATGAAGTTTTTCTAATCCTTTTTAATTCCTAATTTTTTCTTTCTTTTTTTAAATAAGCTGATTCAACATTTTTATAACCTGGAATATCTACTGATTCATGGTGTCCCCGTATGGCATGAAATTAACCATTTGTTAAAATTCTCTCCACTCAAAATTTTGTTTGTGAAAAAGAAATGTGGGTGTTGGTGTTTTCTTTTTTTTCTGAAGTTTTTAAGATTTTATTTAAGAGACAAAACAGTAACAATGCAATATATGCATTTGCAAAGCCTTGTTTTTTATCTCTGCTTTTGAGTTTGCACTGGGGATGTTATTGATCAGGCATGTTTTACGGGTAAAGTTGATTCTGTATTCCAAAAACCGAAAATAAAAATCATTTGCCTTTCAAACAACAATCTCCTCAAAATCTTCTTCAAAAAGACAAGGGGAAAGGAAAACTGAAACACTCTTTCCAATTGAACAAGTTAGTAATCTGAAAATAAAACTAAAGTAATTCATTCTGAAAAAATTTTTTTTTAAATTGCAGAATCAACTTTACATAATTTTCACACTGAACAGGACCTCAGCAAGAACTTTTATTTTTTTATTTTAGATTTGCCTGATCACAAGCCTGGTCCTATATAAGCCACCAAAATATGGTGACTATGAGTACCCCCTGTGGGCCACTAACATGGGCTGGTGTTTGGCTGCCCTCCCACTGATCCCATTACCAGTGGTGATGATTTATGGTATTCTCACAACCAAAGGAACCCTCCGTGAGGTAAGTACTGAAAAAATGTAAGAGAAATTGTAAGAGAAAAAGAGGATTGATGCAGAGAAGCAGTATACATTTCCTTAAGATATGGCTATTTTGTATGAATTCACAGTAACATGGCTATTTCTTACTAAAACCTCAAATTTAGTGTACATTTTTGCCTGGCCTTTGACTACATGTTTAATGGACTCATTTTCCAGAGAATTGCACATCTAAAGAAGCCAACAGATGTGTGGGAAAGAGCCAGAAAAAAAACTCAAAATGTGGATGAGATGGAAGAAGATAACTCTAATGAGCTTATGGAAATAAAGTCATAATTTTTTTTACCATCAGCATGACATGAAAGCTATTTTGACACAAAAGACAACAGCTGGCAAAAGAAGACCAAATATGATGAGAAAATGAGTTTGATATCATTGAGATTTACCTCCATTGTGTTTACATACACAATGGATTTTATTCAATATATATATATATTTACTCTAAGGGATTTCCATCTTATGAAACCTCTTAACATAATTTTTAAAGATATTTGGATTGTTGACAAATTGGATTTTAGAACCCTTTTTGTATTCAATTTAAATTTCCTGTGTTTTAGCACTTGAAATTGTTCTGGATATACATTGTATATTACAACCAAATTGTTTGCTTCTGTAAGTTCATTTTGTCAGTGCCAATTACCTTGAAATCACTGATATCATATCACTTGAATTAATTGTTTTCGTATATACAGTGTATGTATATTTTTTTCTTTGACGTAATACTTAACCACTGTGCTACCATGCACGTTTTTTTCATCAGTGCACAAAACAATTTAAATCCACTTCAAATATTCAATCACAAAGCATTCTATCTTACTCCTGAATGTCATATTGGAAGGTTTGTATCAAACCATTGTTTGTATAATAGTAAACTGCACATTTACACAGTGACAGTGCTTCATAGAGGACCATTCCACTGGATCACATGTACAATGAAATATTTGGGTTGGGCTTCAATTTGTTCGAATTTTAATCAGTTAAAATTGGGACAGGTTCTCTGATTAAGAAGTGTTGAAACTATATGTGCATTGTGTAGAAGGGTCACATGTTTCAGTATAAATCTCAGTGGATGGGTTTTTGGCGCCAATGAGTAACATAGTAATACTATTTTATTAGGAGTTTTTAACAAAGTTGGTACAAACATGTTTTACATTTTATACCAGGTTACTGTTATCATTGTGAAATTCAAACAGGATTGTTCTCATTAGATCTCATCAGCCATACAACCCAGTGACAGGTTACTAGTACATTATAACTGTAAGTGAAGTTTGTTTGGAGTGTAGTTATGTTTTAATTGAAAAAAATGTTTCTTATCAGGCAAGGGTGAAACCTGCAGCTGGTACCACTGGACAGTGAAAACTACCCAGGAAATTTTCTATTCCTGCACAAAGTGAATGGAATTTGTCCATTATTTCTAATTTTGGTATTTGGACTCCAACTCTGAATAACGTCACCCACAAAGATTATGGTGTTATTTTATAGAGAAATACGCATCTTTTCTGGCATGCAAGTCATGGAAATAATTTGAGTTAGTAATTACTGTTAGTTCTTCGTATCTTTGTTACTACAGTGTCATTTAATTTTTCTAAATTCAAAGGGTACTTTTCTGTATCCACGGTATTGTTCATTTGTCTAAAATAACTTTTAAAAACCTTCTTAAGGAAGATAATCTACTCTAAGAGTTAAGTTTAAATCAGGAAATCCTTCAAATTCAGCCAAAACAAATTTAACTGCTGGTGAATATTGCAATATTAATGACACGTCCAGCTGAACTGGTGTTCCATCATCCAGTCCAAGAGTCTGTTATGTCCTTACATGTATGTATACAAAAACTGTGTTAGTAAATTCACAATTCTTTAATTTAAATGAATAAAAACTGATGACCACTATGTGGTTCATTCTGCTTATAAAACAGGTTTTCAGTTTCATTCTTGGGCAGTTTGTCTGACTATGCACTTACTTGCATGCAATTTCAGTGAATCTAGAACGTATACCACTTCAAAGTCCATTTCTCTATACAAGATGTAGTTTTAATGTCATTTCCTTTAACTAAAGTTATAAATTAGAACTATATAAAAATGAGTCTAAAGTCTAAGAGCATGTCTTCATTTGAACAATGCTTGGGCTTTGAACAATCCCAGTTTTGACTTGAGGTTACCTATGTACTGCCTGAATGGCTAATTGCAATATCATTCTCCAGTAAAAACAATTCCCAACAAACAGCACCCATATGCTATTAACCATGGTAAATGATTTTAAATAAATAATTCATTGTTTTTTAACATGGATGTTATCACCCAATTCATTTAGATATATGATGTATTTATTCTTCCTGAGCATAGGACAGAAAAAACATCCAGCTCTGAATCAGTTCTTGTTAATACATGTTAACTCTTTTACATCACTATACATGTATGACACTCGCCATTGCACCTTAAAGATATTAATCTGTATTAAGATAAGCCTTTGCCTTTAACACTGACATCAAGCCAAATTCCAGTAAAACTGAAGCCACCAGTAAAATTTTGTAAATTTGTTCTGTTACTGGCTGATAATTCATCTTTGGGTCAATAGATCCTTAGATCCTGGTATTCCAGTAGGCAAAAAGGTTTTTTGGCACAGACGGTTTATATACATGTTGGAATATGATAAAATCCATAATATCTTTCTAAATGAAGTCCATTTAACAAACACTGAAGTCCACTTCAATGTTCATTGGGTAAATCTTCCATGTAGAAAAGCAAATTCCTACATGTATTACAGCACTGAACACTATATGAAGTTCTGTACCTTTAAATGCATAGAAATATCAGCAACACCAAATAAGAACAATATGAGATCAAATAAATTTGTGAAATTAACTATCAGGAATCTGAATGACATCATCCCACTCCTCTTCTGGCCATTGTCCATTTTCTCGGACATTTGGTGGACTCTTTTTCCAGTCCCAAATCTTTACAGGCTCCCACCAGTTTGTTCCATAGTTGGCCTCTAGATAAGACTGAGTTTCACATGGCACTCTTACTTTTTCAACATAAAACATTGTCCAACAAAGGGTAAACCTTGGGAAATAATACCTGAAAAGAATCCAGACATGCATCAAATATAACGGTAATTTTTTTTTTAATACAAACTTCAGCATCCTTGTTAACAAATCTTACTCAAGCAAATTGTCTTTTCGCAGATAACTTAATACCTGCCATCCAGTGAGTCAGCTACTGTGTGCCA
The DNA here is from genome assembly GCF_001039355.2 of Lingula anatina. The sequence goes on along the minus strand of NW_019774770.1, from coordinate 381,580 downwards.
TAGTGTCTAAGAAAATTATGCTTGCCAACAGATTTAATAATAACTATGCAAGAAAATAAAAATCAGCATCCAGTTTTAAACTGTCACTAAATCTGACCTTCAGACTGGAATGTTAACAAATTGAGAGTATAAAGCACCATCTTTTCACTGTACATTAATAAAACAGACTCACTTGTATTTGTTTGCTGTCTTAACTTGAGTAGCACCATTCCACATATATTCCCCTTCTTCATAAAAGAAGAAGATGTCTAATTTAACATCTCCATACTTGAAAGACAACTGGAAGCTATCCGAGACCTGGAAATGAGAAGTAAATTATTGCAAGTTGTGTTCATTACTGTTTATGAGTGACCATGCACGCATATTTACCTATCAAATATAATTTTTTGAAAAATGTATTCAAGAACTGTGCACTCAACTTTACATGCACATGGATAATACATAAATAACATGCTTTTTTAAATAACCACGTACTTTCCACTTCTACTAGAATGTTTACAAACCTGAAGGCAATTTACAGTTTTGAAATTAGCTCACCTTCCCAAGCTGATGGTCCAGACTGAAGCCATGGCTAAGAAAAGATGGAACTATTTTCTTGTTATAATCTTTTATCCAAATGCCAAAATCTACATCTGTTGTGTGTGGGATTATATCACATTGCCTATACCATCCTAAAATATATATGAAATGTAAGAATTAAAAAAATCAGTCAATCGCAAATCCGGTAGTTACGAACCAAAACTAAAAAATGAGGAAAAATTTTTAAGCATACATTTAATAACTATAAAATATTACCTTGAGCCTATTATTAAAAAAAATAATATATGGAACAAAAATAAAATCTTTCAGTATTTTTTTTTTTCATGTTAAATTCTCATGATACACTTGCATATATCTGTATAAAACTTTATTTTACATAAACATCCTTTCTTCCAGGCTTCATGTACTAAAATAAGGTCTATGCAACAAAGATGAAAAAAAAATGTAAAAATAATTGCACATTCAATGCACTATTGGTACTCTGGAATCCCGAAAATCAGACAGTGCAGTGGGAAAAAAAAGCAAAATTTCAACTTTAAACCTTACCAAGGCAGGTCCCACTGCTTAGCCAAAACCTCACTCCAAGACCATCCAAAATCGCTGACCCCTTCCGTAGCAAGTTGATGGCCTGCTCTCTAAAAGTCCTCATTCTTTCTGTTTCTTCTAGTGGATATTTTTGGTAAAACAGTTTTGCCTGAGTGTGATTGCATTCTATATATCTGGAATTGTTCATTTGTGCCAGGGTCCACTTGGGGTACCTGGGGGCATTCACAGAAATGCTGTCCATCTTCACTTGTACAGTTTCAAACCTGAAGTAACAATTACATGTACAAAGTATACCCTCTACCAGGGCCAGTGATAGATTTTTTACAGATATTCACAGATATGTCTCTAGCTAGATAGATGGTCATTTAGGGCTCAACTCACCCTGTTGAGGAATCCCATGTGGAAAAAATAATCTCTGCGCGCGCACCAAAGGCTTTGTACTTTGTCTGCATGAGCTGAGCTTCACAACGCTGTGATAACTGCTCGTTACGCAACCAGTCTAAGGCTTTTTTATCTGTCACAGAAGAGCAAGTGATTGAAGTCAGAGTAATTAACTGTCTTGATTGCTGTCACGCAGACTTAGACTGGACCTGCAAAGTGGCAGTGCCTGAGCAGTTATGCAAACAATTATCAGCCATGTAATCAGCCTTGAGATTTCTCAACAGGGTGAGTTGAGCCTTAAATGACCATCTATCTAGCTAGAGACATATCTGTGAATATCTGTAAAAAATCTATCACTCGCCCTGGTAGAGGGTATACAAAGTACATAATATTTATGAAAATACATACAAGTATATTCCAAAACAAACTACCAGCTGGCATAATATAAAATAGATCAAAACTTTAAAACTGTACATTCATAATCCATATATTATCAAGGTTACAGAAGTTGATCAGCAAGAGGGTTTATATTACTAATTACTAGTTGTAAATAAGTCTCTTTCACATTTCTTGAGGCTTAATTACAGGTACTACTTTCAATGCTTTTTGATGAAGATAAAAATAGCCAGTCATCTTAAAGCTTACAGTATTACTGTTAACTACACAGCATATATATATATGATAGTTTTACACAATATATACATGTATGACAAATAACGTTTTAAAGTATTGAAAACAATCAAAACATAAAAACATTCTGCATAATAACATGACATGGCCATCATCATAAAACAAATACTTACTTATCTACTAGACCAGCAAATACTCCTACTCTAGAAGCATGTATATAAGAATGGTATTCCTGTAACTCTTCATTTGCTGCATCCATTACTATTGCCCCATGCCACCAACTTTTATCCATTATTTCGTATAGAACAACCAGGTGAATGATATGTCCACCTCGTTTAAAGAAATAATGGCTGGGATCTTGAGAATAAGACTCAAGATGTGAGTTCCAGTGTTCTGATTTTAATGAAATGACTGATGTGAAACCTTCTTTTACGGATTCTTTGATAAAACTGTGAACCTTAAGAAAAAATAATAATTACCTATACATACAAAAATATCATTAAAAATATAATAAAGTATTCTTCTTCTAATCAATATCATTTTGTTTGCAAAAATGCATATTATTATTATTATCAAAATAAATCATTTATAGACAAAACATTAGAAAATTTACATCATTTCAAACTATTAGTGCTTTCAGATCTATTGAAACATATATTTTGTGCTGTTCTGCTACATGAAGACTCTATAAGGCTTTTTATATCAGGTTAATGTTTTTTAGATAATTAATAGCGTGCGTGCGTGCATGCATGCGTGCATGTGTGTGTGTGAAACTGGTACCTTATGTTCTGGTAGCCACTTCTCAGCAGTTATTGCAAAGGATGTCACCAGCTGTTTATTGCAAAGAAACTTGCAAGTTCTGTTTTTAATCTCCATGTTGTTAGGACTGGCCAAGACCTGCTGCAAGATGTACTCATCAAACAGAAACACGGGCAGGCTGGCATTGCCACATAACCTCAAAAATCTCTCGATGTTGGCCTTTGGAAAATATAGAGATGCAGAGATTTAATGCAATTACAAAAAAAAAAAAAAAAAAAAAAAAAAAAAATGAGCAAACACTTGCATTATATGGTTATGTGGGTTTCAAGGTCAGGGATAGAATCTTTTTCAAAAAAATATTTATAACAACTAAAATCTCAGAAACTACACCTCTGGTTTAAACATTATTACCGTTTCACAATGCAGTACTTCACATGTACCAATTCACCCACGCAGTTGCACAACTACATATGTTAGTACACTGTAAGAACTTCGGGTGTAATATTTTTTATAAAAATCTACATGTGATGCCTTTAAAAAATCATACATTCAAATACCAATGAAATTCTAAAAATGGGAAAATCTTAAAGTTAAGAAAAAAAAATTTTATGCTAAAATAATACATAAATAAAGGAGGTGATAACTGCACAATAATGAGCTTAAAGACGGCCATAAAAATAGAGAAGTTGATCCCAGTATACATGTACTTGTTATGCTAAGGTAATTATCATAAAATATAAATTGAATAACAGAGAATTTCCTTACATGTGACAGATATTCAGTACTGCTGCCTCCTTCTTCTGTCTAACAACAAGAAAATATGAAACAAATGTAGCAATTTCATTTTAACATATACTAGCACACATGTATATACAATGGAGGGCATATATTGTTTCAAATTTACCTATAAACTAATGTGATAATGTGAACTGAAAATGTAAATGAATCATACCATACCCGGCATAAAAACTATATACATTATTCCATTTTAACTAAGACCACCAGTCAAAATATATATATATATGGTGTTCCGGTATCATATAAGTATTGAAAAAATGTATTGTACATGTGTATACTGACCATTTTTGTGTCTAAACGTGGTTTTAATAATCGATGCAGGATGACTTGCATGAAAACAAAGCAAAGGCTGCAGCAAAGCAGACATGATATCATCCTGGATTTTTTCATTCCCATGTAGATCTTTACACGCCCGTAGCTCCAATTTCAATTTTCATGACCCTCTTTGGGATAACATACAACATATAGTTTGGACCCAATACTGCCGGGCTCCATCCAGTGCCGTGTCAAAATGATGCACAGTGATACACGTCAAATAAGCAAAAATGTATCTTCTGTATGTAACATCAACCAACGACATCATATTTAAGCTAATTCACTGTCAGCTTGTCACATTATTTTGCTTGATAACTCACTTTTATGGCCACCAGTTTTAAACATTTAAGAAAAATGTAAATTATAAATGCAGACCCATATGAAGAAGAAAACAGAGAAGTCGCGCTGCTGGGTCAGGTTTCTGCTTCAGCAACAGTTTCCAACCTCCAAATCAATGGGATGACTGTCCTGCACTTCCACATGGAAAAGGTGAAGGTCACTAATACATAAACAATGAAAAATAATAATTTACAAATATTCTAAGTATAATTTAGATATAAATCGTATTTGGGGGATAAAAACAAATCAACTTCAACTACAGAGCATTTTTTACTAGTTTCCACGAAAAATATTATGGATTTCGATCAACCACCGACCTAATTACCTGTTTGTCCGTAGCAGTGCCAACACTGCCAGCATGTCAGACGACGGTGACTACGATTTAAAACAGATTTTGAAGATAGTTGCGTTATGTGTAGCATGGTATTCTTTCAGTGCAGGAGGGAACATTGTAGGAAAGACAGTTCTGAACGATTTTCCATATCCCATGACCGTTACGATGGTACAGTTAATGTCGATCGCATTTTACTTGGGTCCAATATTGCGCGTATGGGATATTCCTTTACCGAGTGACATATCGTGGAGTTATTATGCGAAAATGATTATTCCACTTGCATTCGGAAAATTCATCAATTCAGTATCAGCGCATGTTAGTATATGGAAAGTGCCAGTTTCTTATGCACATACAGGTAATATCCTTTTTAAATGGGGTTTTTCATTGAAAATGGTGTACTAAATTGGCGTTCCTATGTACCGTACTACTACATGTACTAGTACTTAACTAGTGTGCATGCTATAAATATGTTAACATCATGTATGGATAGTTGAGTATATCGGGTGCGCCATTCTCTTTTTTTTGTAATATTTACTTTAGTAAGCTAAGGGCTCTTTTTTCTATATTGCATAGAGTAAAACTGAATAACTTGGCCTGTAAACAGAGTACAAATATAAATTTACAGTAATGTGTAAATTATGCAGGTGCTACACATGCTTTGACGTTATTTGAATAGGTGTTGTCATGCAATATTTCAATCACCACCTCATAAGTATTTCAGTAGTGTAAATAATAAAAAATATAGTTGATTAGGTGTGTAAACTTTTTTTACTTTTTGCTTACGTGTTCTGAGTACGTAAATGTAAATGTACATGTAGGTTTCACATCAAAATGAATATATCTGCCAGAAGAGGTGGATATACGCATATGACATCTGGCTTTAAAAAAATGAAAAGCACTGAAAATTTTAATTTATCCAACAAAGTTTCATTTGAAAACATATTAAGATATTTATTTATTTTGGTGGGACATAGGTATGTCTTTTTAAGGTCTTTTTCTGTTACTTGTATTAGTACAAAAATACTACAAGTACATATGTCTAGCTAAAATATGTACTAATATGTTGCTAAAATAGATACCTGGTGTTATCACTGATCAGAAAAGTATTTTACTCATTACTGTCAAACTTATTCAACTTTCATTCAAAATTACTTTGCAAAAAAGGATGCCAAAATATTTGTTTGAAATTCTCAAAACAGCTTTAAGATATATGATGAACTTAGAAGGTAGTAGTTCGAGGAATTTTTTAAAATATAGAACCAACTATTTACAAGACCATGCATTTGCCAAGCGTAACAAATAAAATGATTTTCATGCCAAATCATAATTTGACTTGACAATTATTTTCAGTTATATTTTATTTTCAGTAACAGGCCATTAGTTTTTGGGCCACAGACAGAATATATATATATATATATATATATATATATATATATATATATATATATATATATATATATATATATATATGAAACTCAGAGTTTCAAATATAATCTGTATATTCTGTCTCTTGTTTAGTTATTTATTTATCAATTTTAATTGTGAGTGTGTGTGTGTAAAGCAGAAAGTAGACATTCTGGGGATGAGAATTTTTTTTTTCATATTGAATCAAAATTGTTTAATATATTGACTTAATTTATTTTTCCAGTAAAAGCTACTATGCCATTGTTCACAGTAGTTCTTTCAAGAATAATATTGCATGAAAAGCAAACCACCAAGGTAAGTTTGAAGGTAAAAGTTACTGGGAATATGATGAACAGCATGGACATTTTAATTTTCAGGAGAAGCAACTTTGTAATGATGTATGCAGGTTCCATCTCCCTCTTTCATATTGAATATTAGTACCAGCTTTATAACAAAAAATTTCACATAATTTTTGGTAGTAAATTTTACCCATGTTTTTGTCTAGTACATGAGACACAGAAAGTCAGCGGCAAATGTCTGTGCAAATGATATTTTCCTGGATATAACGCAATGAAACTGTGTGGTATAGTTAACTTTTTTAAACACTGGTCAGGTAAAGTGGAAATGATTTGACATAAGTACCAGCTTTATGATTAATATAATTCAATGGATCATAGTTATTTTCGGCATTTTTCATAAGAAAGCTTGTAATGAAAACCCAAGAGCATGTTGTTTCACAGGTTTTCATTGGTACTTCTAGTATATGTTAATGTTTTTGAAGATGTGGGATTATTAATTGTTTCAGTTTACTTTTAAATGCAGATATTTATTTCCTTATTCTTTGTTTGAATTTTGCCTTGTTGGTGGCTTTATTTGCAAGTCAATGAATTCATTTTAAATGAATTGTCTATTTGTCTGGCACATGTAGTTGTGCATGTATCTTTCTTACAAGACTATAACAATATATATTATAGGTTTATATTGTTTATATTGTTTTTATGTTGATCTCAAAGATTGGTTTTATAAAACAATCTTGACGTGGTTCATACAAGTAATCATTTGGTCCTTTTTTTGATTAATTTTGTTTTCGACACATTTTTGTTTTTATAGGTGTACTTATCATTGCTTCCTATAGTGACTGGAGTATTGGTAGCCACATTTACAGAACTTTCATTTGATATGATTGGTTTAATTAGTGCCCTAGCCTCCACTTTAGTGTCCACTATTCAAAATATAGCTGGTAAAAAGGTAAGAACGAATATCTAGAGCAGAAGGTGGACCTCAGCGGTGGACATTGGGTGTTTTGTTTTTTTTTTTTTAATGTACTAATTGGTGTGGTAGAAGTCTTATTATGCCTCTTTTATATCTTTAGATTAAAATTGAATTAGGTAGGGGGCAGCTGCAATTTAACTGATTATGAAAACTTTGTGTCAACTACAAGAGGGCCAAATATTTTTAGAGTGTGACCCTGAAAGTTACGTATTCAATTTTTTTCATTGAAGATATGAAAGAGGCATTCTAGTACCTTAACCACTTAAAAACAGTGTTGGTGCAGGGGTTTGGAAAGGGGCATTAACTGTATTCCATCTATTTGTAGGTATATATCTCCCTAGTACCTATCATCACTGGGGTTTATATTGCTACAGTCACTGAGATTTCATTTGATGTTATTGGTTTGATAAGTGCCTTAGCTGCAACTTTGGGATTTGCTATTCAAAATATATTTTCTAAAAAGGTATGTACAACAAAATGAAATGCTGCCTGTCTTGATTTTGTGGGAGTTTTTGTTAATTTATGAAATATATATTTCATGGTTTGATGTTATGTTCGTAAGTTATTTGTGTAACTTGGTAAAATCTCTGTAGGCCTACTTAACTACCAGACTCGGCACATAAGGATCCTGAATTAACTGGTATATCGGACCACACTACCTGTTTTCAAAGTGTGTGTCAGATCGCATTTCGGAGTATCAGTCAGAACACTGACAAGATGAGCCCACGGTCGTCTTACAAAATTTGTTCTGGGGTATGATACTTCGAAATGTGATCTGACACACCTTGAAAACGGGTAGTTTGGTCCAATATACCGGTTAATTCAGGATCCTTATGTGCCGAGTCTGGTAGTTGGGTAGGCCTGTGTATGTGTTTCATAATCTTGGGTCAGTGTGTGCATGTTAAGCAGTGTTCACAGTTAATGTTGATGGATATGTTTTATTTGCGACAAGCTATATTTGTGGTTGCCATAAACAGTTCTATGGTGTAATACTTGAGCATGTTCAAAACAAATACTTGGTTATAGATGGTTATATATGCTAATTTTGGGAAAGCATTTACACAACTGATAATATCAAGCCAGGCAGTGTTTCTTTTTTCTATATAAAAAGGTTGTTGGTTTTCAGATAAAGCATTTTGGAGAGGTTATTTCTTTTTTTTGTCTGTATGGAAGTTTTTTCTTGTTTATCAATCTTAAATTTTATCCATATGTTTAAAAAAAGCAAAGTAAGAGACAAATTAATGGAACTTAAAGCCTTAAATGTGATATTTACTATCAGTATTTCATTTTATCCCTTTTTGTCAGTAGTCCATTAGGGCCTCTCTGGCTGTATCAAAATATTATTCAGTGATAAAAACATGTCATTATTATCAAACCATAAAGAAAGTTTTCAAACTTTTTGTTAATGAAGTGAAACATTTTAAAATTATTGTGCAAACAAGTTGATTAATATCTATTAAATGTAAATACCAACACAATTTTGTTTGCAGTAGGAAAGTAATATTGTAATTTTTAACCAGCTGTGCTATTGTACCAGTAGAACAGGTGTTAATACATACTGAATAAACAGTAAATATACTTAGCCTATATAAAATTAGCTCCATTTCAAGGTTCTTGGCCATATAACATCATAATTATCCTAGAATTTTTGTAAGAAAAGTGGGGATCATATGGCGGTCCATATGCAGTGCGTTTACAATAGCTTCTATCACTTCTTAGACCTTTATAGTGAGGCACTTGGGGATTGGTAGTCCATTCACCCAACAATGTCAATGTTATTTTGAATTCATGTGTGTCCAGTGGATGATTGTTTATTCACAGAAAAGTTGCTATTGTATAATTTTCAGTAGAAATTCAGTAGACTGTTCCTTCAGTTTAAAGAAAGAATTTACGTATTTACGTGTGGTTTACAGGTGCTTCGCTAAAAAGCCACACCTCATTTTTATAGACCATAATTTATCCATTAAATATTATATTACACGTCTCATTCCAGTGTTTAAAAGATACAGGTATACACCATCTCAGATTATTACTGGTGCTAGCAAGGCTTGCCATGCTGTTCTTTTTCCCAGTCTGGGTGTTTTATGACATTAGGAGAATTATGAGGGATGATTCTTTGGTAAGTTTAGAATACTGTCCTATATCTTGGAATTTGAGGTCTGACATAACTCATATTTTACCTTTAACATAATCATCAAACATAACATCAACCAATGGCCAATTAGAGTGAAGGAAAGACTGTCAATCAGGTGACTGACCAGTTATAGTTGAAAAACCATCATCAATCACACAATAAATAATATTAGATTTCAGTGATGTTGTACCTTTTGATGTTGTCTTAGAAGACATTATATTTTTTTTATAGTTATTCTCTTAATGCTGGGACATGTTTCAGACATCCTGAAATGCAGTTTTCCAACATAAGTGCTGATCTAAATGAGATAGGTAGCAATAGCTACTGCGCACAAACTCCATGGGGACTCTCGCTGAATGCAGTCAGCTTAACAGACTAAGATTCCTCTTCTTTGAGTTGAGTTGAATATACCTTGAGAGAAGCTGGTGATTACATGAGCATATTGGAAACAAGAGGAGGCATGTTAATCTGATTGCATTCAGCAAGAATCCCCATGGAATTGGTGCTGAGTAGCTGTTGTGACTTAACTCATTCAGAACAGCCCCAGAAAGCAAACAATGTTGTGCAATAAATGCACTTGATTTAATGAAGTATATTTGTTTTTAGGTCAAACATGACCACTGGTTACGTGCTGTGATATTACTTCTCATAGATGGGTTCTGCAACTTTGCCCAAAATGTTATAGCATTCACTGTACTGGCTATGCTGACCCCACTTAGTTATGCTGTGGCCAATGCAACTAAGAGAATTGTGATCATTTTTGTTTCCCTTGCACTCTTGAGAAATCCAGTCACATTACTAAATGTAATAGGAATGCTTTGTGCAGTCCTAGGAGTTTTGGCGTATAATAAGGTTAGTTTTTTTTTTTTTTTTTTGGTTTTCTTTTAATCAAAACTTATTTTGATATAAAAAATAGAATTTGTTTGGAACTGGTACATATTTACAGTTTTGCTGAAACTGTTTAATACACTATTATTATTATTATTAGTTGTGATCATATGAAATTTATGGTAATGATTGGAAATTGGTGCCTTTTTTTAAATTGTACTTTTTTTTTTAATTTCAGGCCAAATTTGACATGCATAGGGCTAAGATGAGAGAGAAAACATTGCCACTGGTGAGAAGTCAAGTAGATCTTACACAAAATCATTACAAATTACCAAGAACTTACACAGGTCATAACCTTCTTCTCGATCAGCATACACATGTGTTAGACTTAGGAAAGGAATTTACCTCAGAAACTGTTGCAAGAGACAATGATCGACTGAACCATCAGATAAACAATGGTGGAATATATCTACATGTCCACCATGCTGGAAGGTCATTACAACACCTTTGATTATTTCATTTATGATCTGTCACCTCATTATATTTTAAGTATTGGCCAAGCATTTGCCAGGAAATTATACCCATGGGTTTATATGATAAAACATACTTAACTCAAAATCACTGGCAGCATTGTATGGAAGTTTTTTCTTCAGATACTTATTCTCTTGGGATAACTTTGGATGTATGAAGTACCTCAATGTTGAGAAAATAACAAAATAATTAAACTTAAAATGCCCAGTACTTCTGTATTATTAACCTAATGCACTTATTATATGTCATGTCATACCATAACCTCACAGCATGGATACAATTCTGTATTCTATGCTCTTTTGCAGTAACATACATGCAGAACTTCGTGAAATATCTCACTTTGCTATTTAAAGAATATAAATGTTGATATTGTGTTCCAGGTATGGTTTTGTCAATAATCATTGATTTTAGATTGTTACATCATGATATTTATAGATAACAAGCATTTTGGAAGCTGAATCACGTATGGTTGGATATTTATACAACAGAATGAGTGGTATTATTTTCTTTTCTTCTGTGAACAGTGGATAGCTACGTAGTTAATGATATTCAGTTTTATCTAAGATTTCCTAGGCCATATTGAAATGCTGTCTAACAGCTTTTTACTCAAAATGAATTTGTACATTTTACAAACTTGTGGGATTAAATGAAGAGGAGCAGTTGAGTAGAAAGAGTGCCAAATTCTTTCTGAATAACTAGATACCATTGTTTTTATTACAGTCTGTAAACACATGCTATTATATGTAGATATTATAAAGTTCATTTATTTCAGTTTACTCAAAACTGCAAGCATTTTATCCATGATATCATATGGCGGTACTCTGGTATTTTCAAACCTCTCAACTTGGGGGCCCACATGAACTGTAATGAAGATATATTAAGATTTTTTGCAACATTATTTCGCATCTTACTTTGTACATCAGGTAGAATAAAATTAAAATGCTACAGACAAAAAGGTATGTTCAATAAATATTTATTTTCTTATTTGGTTGTAGAGTTTTGTCAGTTTAGCATCATTTCATTCTAATTCTTGTGTCCACCAGCTATGCAAAAGACACCGTTTCCTTCTAGTCAGTTCAATTTCATCAAAAACCATGTGATACAAGATTTTGGACAGTTCTTTATCTAGAAGCCCTTCTGTATAATTGAAAGATATGCACTTTAAAACTAGCCTTTGTAAGAAAGAGATAAAATCTAGATGAAACTAGTCAGTTTCAGTTTCATCAAAAACCATGTTGTGATACAAGATTTTGGACAGTTCTATATCTAGAAGCCCTTCTGTATAATTGAAGTCTTGCACTTTAAAACTAGCCTATGTAAGAAAGAGATAAAATCTAGATCAAATGGCTTGAATCAAAAAAATTAACCAAGACGGAATTTGATGTATACTGCCTTGAATTTATCAAAACCAGCCAACACACCAGCTCCTGCAACACCTCTAAGGATGTTAGCACCTGCTCCTTTCATGAGTGACATGAAGCCTTCATTTGCAATGATCTGTCTACCGCAATCTATGGAGCCCTTGTACTTCACAGCTTGGCCAGAGGTCATCATCATACGTCTCCTGATGGTATCAATTGGGTATGACAATAGACCAGAAGTGACGGTCACCACGTAGCCCAAGAGAAAAGAAATGAACACTCCAGCATCTTTACCAAGAAGCAAGGGTTTGAGGGAATCATACAAGCCAAAATAGAATCCTCTGTACACAATGATGCCCACACAGGAGATGACAAAGCCTCTGTATAGACCAACAATGCCATCGGACTTCAAGGTCTTGGCGTACACATCAATAAGACCATTGAACTGACGCTCACCACCTTCTTTGGCACATCCTTTAGCATCATTGGCCAACCTGGTTCTAGCATAGTCGAGGGAATAGACAAACATCAGAGACATAGCTCCTGCTGCACCTCCAGAAAAAATGTTCTTGGTAAACTTCATAGCTTGGCCTTCATCAGGGCTAGATTTGAACAGTGCCTTAACCTTGTCTTTAAAGGCAAAGTTCAGGGCCTGGGTTGGGAAATATCGAAGACAGTTGGCAAGGTTTCCTCTCCAAAATGGCAAAAGACCTAGAAGTTGTATTTAAAATTACAATTATTAACCTATCCTAACTAATGTGAGCAGGGGAGATTACTTATATATATATATAATAGTATGTCCATTATGTATTGTATACCTGCAAGAAATATACTCAAAATAGTTTGCAGTAACAATTCCTATTTCCTAGCTAGATATACTGACAGTCAATGAAAACGCATCAGAAAACTTTCTTGTATTTTTTTACCGAGAAACGATTCCAACCATACAAATGCACTTGTTTGGTCATAAGAGAGTGGGCTGACTACGCGAATGTTTAAAATTTCCACTTCAGTGACTTTGTGCTGATTTTTATTAACTGCTGATTATAAGATCGCATTCACAACGAGTTGAGCCATGGCTTTACAAGTCCTGGAACTAAATATGGCGGATGTACATGAAAGAAAAACCGCCTAATCTTTTAATAGTCTCTCCGCCTCTCACACGCCTCCCCACTCGTCGTCCCTGCAGGGGTACAGTCATTAAATCACGGCTCCGTTCACCATGCGGAAGCTTCCTGAGAAATATTAAGTGCGCATGCTCATCAATTAAACTCGAGGGGAAGAAAGCATGGTGGCTGGAGGCGATCGAAGAAAAAAACTTCTGTTTAATTATCTTTCAAAACAGAGACGAAAAAGGAATGAATTGGCCCATAGAGCAGGAATGAATCGGCTATCTACAGAGTTAATGTCACCAGAGATAATATTCACGGAGATATTCAAGTCCAATTGTCTGACCGCTGGGCAGGCATGTTTAAAGATAATTTCTGATAGCTGATGTCGTTACTGTTTCATTGGGTGTATTCTTTCAACTGAAGAAGGGGAACTAGCTGATCAGCTGACCCAAGACCAATGAGCATGCACACTTAATGTTTCTCAGGTAGCTTCCGCATGGCGAACGGAGGCGAGATTTAATAACTGTACCCCCGCAGGGACGACGTGTGGGGAGGCGTGAGAGGCGGAGAGGTTTTTCTTTCATGTACGTCCGCCATATTTAGTTCCAGGATTTGTAAAGCCATGGCCCAACTCGTTTGAATGCGATCTAAGGCTATTCATATATCAGTTTAAATAAATGCATTACAAACTTCAACAAGGCTCCAGGACAAACCATTACAATTTGACTTGCTATCCCCCCCTAGTAGCGCTAGTAGCGTATACTTGAAGTTCTTTTCCTCTAAAGTTTGCTGTAATCAATTAAGTGTGTACAAATGTTCCTTTTATTTTCAAAATAATTAATTTTGGATCTCTATTAAGTTCATTTATCACTTGAAATAATTTAAAATGTTTTGGAAATGTTAGTATGGGCTGTTGAAAAGTAGAAAATATGGATAAGGTAAAAAAAAAAACTGTAACCCCCCCCCCCCCCCCAAAAAAAAAAGGCCAAAGCTTTTTCAATATTCTTGATTTTTATACTCATTACTTAAAAATATGTCAAGTGTAAATGAGAGGAAATAACAACTGTTTGTTGAAATAGAATGAATACCTTCTGTCCTAAAAGTTCTGACAGTGCAGTCTATGACACCCTTGTATGGTTCTGAAAGACGCCCAGCCTTGATCATCTCATCCTGATTCTGGACAAGGAGCTTGATGCGCTCAATGGGAGCAGCAGCTGTCTTAGAAATGACGGCAGCAGCGCCACTGAGAGCAAAGTTTTCGGCAAATCCTAACTTTTTGGACATCTGAAATGGTAAAATAAATTATAATATACTGATTATTTATGTCTTTTTTTTTCACAATTACCAGTATTCCGTTCTTCTTGCAACTTACCATATTATTCCACAATATATATACCAACAGGATTTATAAGAGAGCATCCAGGTTACAGACAATTTCAACCCTTTTCCCTTAGGGTTAGAGGTTAGAGGTTCAGGTATGCCGAACGTCCAGGTATGTCATACGTCAAACAATTCACACAATTATGATTGAAAAGCCAGTTTTTGAATGTTTAGTTATCATTTCTGGGGTCATTCTAGAGAAAGACCAGTTAACTCTATACATGACTGTAAAGATTAAAAATTAAAACTTTTCTGAATCAAAAAACTCCTCAATGGTTCTGGAGAGGTATCTAGTTTAATCATAAATAAGTGATAAAGCAGCCTCCCATTGCTCCTACATTATGCTCCTATAATTTTCCAAATTACCTATGCTGTTCAGGAATCTGGAAAAGTTCCTTTTATCTAAATTATTTAAACGTGGTTGTAATATTTCCAAACTTTGAAAAAACTAGAAATACACCCGAAGTTTTGTCTGAAAAAATGAATATAGTTAATTGTAGGGGGGACTATTTTTCTATATTTTGGACAAATATTCCTCTTATTTACTTTTTTTTACTGTGGTAATATTGCTGACATTTCCTGGATATATATATATATATATATATATATATATATATATATATATATATATATATAAAATAGTATGTCCAATATGTATTGTATACCTACAAGAAAAGATTATACTCAAATACTGTAGTTTGCAGTAACAATTCCTATTTACTAGCTTGATATAACAATTCAATTGTCTTACATTTCAGTCACATAAAAACCATTACAATTTATTTTTTTTATATTCTGGCTGCTATTTATGCATATAAACTACGAGGCAGTTTCATTTTTCAGTCAAAACAAACTGATAACAATAAATAAAAATAGATTCTAACAATAATGAAATTTTCTTGAAAAGGCTGCATGGGGAACTGAACTTATAAACTGCAACATAAACGAACTCTTATGATGATGATTATTAATCGTTATATAGTGATTGTATATTTTGAATGAAAGAATGAATAATATTTCGCAAGAGATAATCTGAAATACCACTGACAACAAGAATTCTTGATGCAATATTATACTAAATCCAGACCAGTGTGAGTTTTAAGATCATGGGATCACAATAATTGAGAACTCCATTAATAAATTCTCTATTACCATCACTGTGGGCTATTTAAGTAACGTAAGCTTAGTTACCTCTTCCCCGTAGGCAAATAAATCAATCAGAAACGATAAAAATCTCAGATAAGTTATCTTAGTTTCTAACTGAACCTACTTTATTCTGTGATTCTAAAACAAAAGAACATCTAAGATCCGAAAACTTTTTTTTAAAAAAAAATAACACAAGAGTAAATATAAATAAAGGCGTATTTCATTTGTAGAATTAACTGTGGGGTTAACGTACGGCTTTATTTGCCACTTTCAATTTTTTACATACCATGCACCAAAAAAGCGTCCGTTCGCCTTTGACAGTCGCTGCATCCGTACAAACTGACCTCTTCTGTGACGTAAAAAGGTCAATCGAGCCTGGAAAGTGATTGGTCCATGTTTGAGACTGCGTGACGTATGCACGCCACGCGCAAGTACCCGGACTCAGTCGGCCATTTTGTCGCCGGACATCCAGCGTGACGGACCTGAAGAACCAAGGTGCGTGATATCTAAAAAAGTAAAAGACGACACAGTCTTCAGAAGGTGTCGTTTGCTGAACGAAGAAGTATATGTCACATTAACAATATAATACTTAAGTTTGATCTCAGTTTTTTGTAACTTGCCATCATGAACTAACCTGACTAAGTGCTACTTGTGTCAAAAAACGTGCCTCGCCGGCGGCATGTGATAAGTCGTGGGAAAAATGTTCAATACCTCTAGGGTTTGTCGTTGGAATGAAAACATGTTTCATGAGTTTTTTCACGTGTGCTGCGAATCCTGAATTATATATTTACAAATTGGACCTTTCTAAATATTGCTTATTGCGAAATCGCACGTCCAAAGAACAGGTATTAGTAAGGCCACTCCTGAGTCTTGGCAATTCCTTATGCAGGGATGAGAATTTTCCGACTATCTGTGGAATTCCGACTTTTTTGAAGCCAAAAATTTGATTGCCCTGGGCCGTCCCCTGGCCCCAATGGCATATTTGCCGACTTTTTCACTAAATGGCAGAGCAATCCCGTTATGCCGGTTGATGCATTTAATAAGTACAAAAGGAAATCCTTATAATACTACATTAGACTGACTTAATTAAAAAACAATGAAAAAGTCAGATTGTCAAAAAGACAACTTGTGGGAATCCTAGGCATATCTTGTGAAACCTAGTTTAGATTGATACTGAAAATTACAATACCTTTCCAAATTACATGTCGTATTGTTCGTATTTTTACATTGGTGACTTCTCCATGATTTTGGTAACTAACAGATGTGTCCCCAGGAGATATATGGTCCACAAGTAACATGGCATTTGTGGCCCAAAGGCGAGAATCTTCCTTTTGGCAGAATCTCTCCTTTCAATATTTTGTGCTCAAGGTGCTTTAGAAATTATTGGATAATTAGGGGTGGGCAGGGGTCTCTCACCACGAAGAGCTATCATGTTTCCCTAAACCAGCTGAACTAAAACCAACTTGTGCTCAACAGATTTTGAATTCACAGCAGTCACTGTTGCATCCAGTACATTGACAATGAAGGAAATATAGCTTCAGCCTAGTTGACTACAAGCTGCCACAAGTAATAATTACTTGATCATTAGATAGATCTTTGCATTTTTCTGCTAATATTTTCATGGTGAAAACTGATTTTGATTTTAAGAATTCAGACAAGTTAATGTATCCTTTTAACAAGCATAGGTAAGAAGACTTGAATTGTGTGTAATTATTCCTATGACTGTTCTTAATTTTCATTTCACAGATCTGCCTATTTGTCTCATAAACTGTTTTTCTAGATTCCCAATAGGTTGTGTATTTGTGTTGTTTGGTGTGATAAATAGATGTCATCCAGTCTTTGTCACATCAGAAACCAATAGTGAATTACATAAAATTATGGAAAGTGAATATGATGGATATCGAGAAAAAACTTGATTTTTAAAATGTGATGCTCATGTACTTGATTTACAGTAATAACTCAATCTTTTCAATAGGGGAGGGGGGAGTTGTGCATTTTACAGATTTGGCCATTGAAAAATTGAGAAATTATCGTGTTTAAATATCTTTTTTTAAATGAAACATTGTTTTCCTATATAGTCTTTAGCATATAAGTTACGTCAAGACTCGTGATGTTATAAATGTGATTATGTTGAGAATGAAGAAAGAAGTCGTATTTAAGTATGAAGGGCATTACACTTACTGGGTTTCACACGTTTTGAAATGCTTTGCTTAGAATGTTTGTATTAAATGAACATCCAGTCAAATATGGAGGGTGTGGTGTCTTGATCTTCTAATGTAGTTCATGTTAAAAGTGCACTGAAAGTAAACAGAATGTCATTTCTTTAATACTTTCAGATGGCCAAGAAGTTGGGGTTTGCTGAAAACTTTGCTCTCAGTGGCGCTGCTGCCGTCATTTCTAAGACAGCTGCTGCTCCCATTGAGCGCATCAAGCTCCTTGTCCAGAATCAGGATGAGATGATCAAGGCTGGGCGTCTTTCAGAACCATACAAGGGTGTCATAGACTGCACTGTCAGAACTTTTAGAACAGAAGGTATTCATTCTATCTCATCAACAAAAACATCTTTTTTTTTTGGTACTTGACATCTGTAAAAAATGGAGAGGGGGGGGGGTATTAAAAAGCATTGTCTGCAGGATTGTGGTAAAGATTTGAATTAGGTCATTTATAGTCGAATTCATAGCAACAGATTGTGTATTTTTTTTTAATCTTACCAATATACTTGATTTTGGTTAAGTACTATGAAGTAATATTTTTAAGATGTTAGATATTTTTAATTGAAGAACTTGTCACTGATGTTAAATCAAATTATGTTGCTAGGGATAACAACTGTTCATTTTGGCCATAAAAATGAATTTTACTGGGGTAAAGGGTAATTTCCCCATATTTACCAATGGTTAATGAATCCATTCCACATTCAAAGTTAGTCCCAGATTTTTTTAATAAAAAATTTGGTTTTTTGTTATATTCTGTTAAGAGCTTATTACAGAGTATAGCCATCTATGGAGGTCGCGTGATGTGATGGCAAGCACAAATTCCAGAATAATTGCATTAACTGCCATTTTGGGGGTAAAATAGAAATTATTATATTTCTTTGAGTTGTTAATGATGAATATATTGTGAAATATGGATATCTTACGGACAGTTGTTATCCCTATAACATGCATTCTAAATAAGCTAAGTTGATTTCAGAGAATTCTTTCTTCAAATGTACAGTATTTTTGAGGATGTCAGTTAGATAAACCCTCTTGTGCAAGAAGCTGATTTATACCTTGCTGTATTAATTTTATTTTATTTCAACCTAAATTTTCTAGGTCTCTTGCCATTTTGGAGAGGAAACCTTGCCAACTGTCTTCGATATTTCCCAACCCAGGCCCTGAACTTTGCCTTTAAAGACAAGGTTAAGGCACTGTTCAAATCTAGCCCTGATGAAGGCCAAGCTATGAAGTTTACCAAGAACATTTTTTCTGGAGGTGCAGCAGGAGCTATGTCTCTGATGTTTGTCTATTCCCTCGACTATGCTAGAACCAGGTTGGCCAATGATGCAAAAGGATCTGCCAAAGGAGGTGGTGAGCGTCAGTTCAATGGTCTTATTGATGTGTACGCCAAGACCTTGAAGTCCGATGGCATTGTTGGTCTATACAGAGGCTTTGTCATCTCCTGTGTGGGCATCATTGTGTACAGAGGATTCTATTTTGGCTTGTATGATTCCCTCAAACCCTTGCTTCTTGGTAAAGATGCTGGAGTGTTCATTTCTTTTCTCTTGGGCTACGTGGTGACCGTCACTTCTGGTCTATTGTCATACCCAATTGATACCATCAGGAGACGTATGATGATGACCTCTGGCCAAGCTGTGAAGTACAAGGGCTCCATAGATTGCGGTAGACAGATCATCGCAAATGAAGGCTTCATGTCTCTCATGAAAGGAGCAGGTGCTAACATCCTTAGAGGTGTTGCAGGAGCTGGTGTGTTGGCTGGTTTTGATAAATTCAAGGCAGTATACATAAAATTCCGTCTTGGAGAAGCTTAATGACAAAAATGTTTAGGCTGTAATTCCTTTCTTTCCCTTAGCATCATCTGTGAATTGACATTGGCATACCTGATTGTACAGACACTTACCATAAACCAAGATGTTTTTATCACTAAATCATATCTGATGTACTGGTACTAAGACTTAATGATATGCGTAATTACGAAGATCAGTGTTAGTGTTTTTTTGACAACACCACTCATTCCTGGATGTGATCAGGGACCCAACAGACTTAAAACTTTCCTTTGTTCATGCTTTTTGAGTGTCTAATGATATTTATGAGAAATAATGTAAGTTATGCTGTAAGGACTTGAAATGTGATTGCACATAAAGGTATTTTGCATTTGTAGATGGTTCATATAGAATTCATTTTCAGAAGTTTACACTTTTGACATACCCTTATTATCACTTCATTAGTAACTTTAGAGAATGCACGGGTTACATGTACTGTTGAAGTGAAATGTGAATTATACAGGTTTGACGGTTAAAAACAAATTGAGTAATAAACTAAAAAGTTAAAATATATTTCCACGTTTTCTTTTTGTTATTGTATTTGTATAAACAATGCCTGAAAGGGACCAAACACTGGCATTTTAAAGCCAGAAAAGAACATTTTGTCATTTTTTGATTTGTGCTCCAATCTTGGAAATATTATTTATGTGGATAAGTCGAGTGAAATACAACTTTGTACATAAGTTGAATCATTAGCTGTTGGTGTGGGCCCTGTGGGGGTAAACAAGTCTGAAAAGGACCAGTCTATTTTAAAAATAGCAAAATGGAAAATTTGAGACAAAAACAGTTCAAGAGCCATTTAATAGTTTAATAATTCTCCCATCATCAGGTATTACGCAACAAATGGTCCCCAAGTCCTCTTGATCAGCTGATTGTGAACCAGTCTTGAATTTACAACTTCAAAAAAGAAACGGATTTGAGCATAGATAAATTTCCTGTTTTCAAAATGATAGTTTTCTTACAAATGCTGTGGACAATATTTATTTTAACAGACCCCAAACCTACCCTACCCTCAACCAGGGCCACAGATTGATATATCACTAGATATTCACAGATATGTCTCTGGATAATTCTGTGTACTTTTCAAAATAATTTATGTAAGGAATTGATATTATCACCCAACTATTCTCCTGACCTAGCACCAGCAACTTCAACCCCTTTCCCAGGCTGATGAAATTCCTTCAGGGCCAGAGAATGAATATGATGAGCTGACAGCTGCTGTTTAGGGGGACCTAGATTTAAAGTTCTACTGATTTATTACTGGCAAACTAGTGTGAGCATGGAGTGGGATGGGGATCAGGTTTAAAAATAAAACGGCCCAAATCCAAATATAAATAATAGATAAAACAGTGCCCCATAAAAGCAAAAGAGGTAAAATGATAAAATTGACCCAAGACACAGTTTTGCAGTTAACTTTTATCAAAATACCCGAACATGATTAATAAAATGTACCACATGCTATGTCATTGCAATGTGAAAAGCTTCATGAAATCTTTATGTTGTACTATGTATTGGTATCGCTTTCACTATCATCATAGTTGTCCATCAAACTTCCTAAAGCATTTTTCTGGGCTTCCTTTCCTGAAATTTTACAATCTGCAGTATGGGGTTCGTGATTATTTTGACTATTTTTATTGTTTATAACTGTCTCTTTTGAAGCAGTACGGCTCTTACTCTCACCCTTATTTTTCTGTTTAACAATACCAGTTAAAGGACTGATAGTCACAGAATTCAAGGAAAATGGACTTTCTTGATGTCCCAGTTTCCCTTTGGAATGTAAAATTTGCAAAGCTTTGTTCTTCTTCAATTTTTCTTCCGTTTTTGACTGGAAAAGAGGTCTGGATTCTATCTGTTGTCTTTTTTCTTGTTGCTTTTCATCATAAGCTGAAAGAGACCCATCATAAGTTGAGGTGAATCAGATTCCAAATACTGTTTGAAGTCAGTTATAATTTAGAGTAGAGTACAGCAAGAAGATTTTAGGCATTATGATCTATAGGTTTTGACATAGAGACACGATTTTATAATCTATTTAAATTTGTTCCTTTCCTGAAGACTGTAATATTTTCACAAGACACTGTCAATGCATTAAAGCTACATATCACAGGAATATATTACATTTCTGCATCAAATTTCACCAAATTAAGTTGTGTCCGGGAAAACACTAAATGCCATCATGACAACTTCAATGACAAATTAGTCGTAAATGAACTTACATTTAGCTGATGCATATTTCATAAGTCCAGCCAGTTTCACGTCTTCTTCCTTTTCAGGCACCAAAGAAACACCCAAGGATGAACGAGCAATCAATGCATTGTCAGCTTCAAGGGAGTCTTTCAGGGCTCTTTTTTCCTTCTAAAAAATGTTAGGACTAAGGATGAACACAAATAAATGTGCAATGACCTACAAAGTACTAATACTGTAACACAAGTTTACTGTTCTCTTAAGTGAAAAATCCTAAACTTTTTAAGCATCATATAGATTTTTTTGGCTTATGTTCTGTTTTTTACATACCCGAAACATATCCCTTGCTCGTCTGTTCAACATATAGTCATCTCTTTTCTCTGCCTTTATTTCTTCTAGTTGATCTAAAGTGTAAGCCACTGACTGCACTTTAGCTTTATCATCCACACCATGTTCAAGTTTGAACATAGCATCAGTGGCCAATTTCTTTTTCACTGATTTATCTAAAACGGCAAAATTAATAAAGTAAAAAAATGTTACAAACATAAAAAATTTATGTATTTATTTTTACAAAAGGTGCAATATTCTGATAGAAATTAAATTATGAAGTCTTAATCATTTTGTTGAAATTATAATCTGTACACAAAGCTGGCAAATAAACAGGCATACTGATACCATGACTGATACAGGTTAAATACTTTTGATAATGATGGTAAATGCTTTATATTTTATATCTTAGCTATGGGCTAAATGATCCATCAGCATCACTTACATAAATCAGTACAAAAAAACATCATTGTATTGTTAGGCTTGTAAGCTAGCATGTCATTTCTACAGAAAGAAGCTAATTAAGGACGAGCATGAAGCTGCAGTACTTTAGGCAAAAAATAAACCAAATATTGAAGCAAATGCATGTGGACTTGATCTTCATGGCTAGCAAATATCTGGTTTCCAAAACAAGGCCTGATCTTCTTTAGTAGTGAAATAAAGTACTATGTCAGGTATGTGTCTCAACAGATAATCCTTACCCTCAGTCTCTATTTGTTCATTATCCTTAGGGTCATATCTCTGTTCTTTTCTTCTTGCACCACTGATAATAACATAGTCATGATTCTGTAATACAAAGTAAAATATATTTACCATTCAATTATATAATTACCATTCAATTATATCATCTTTAATTACATTTCTATAATGTCACGAAACACTAACAATTTCACTAAAGCAGGATTTAGTCATATATATATATATGTTCAAAGATCATTTTTAGAAACAATTTTTGCAAAGCAACTTTTATTGGTCAGTGCTAGATGATGACATATATATTATGGCTGTTTTTATAACATGAGTGCACAACATCTATTATAAATAATAATGCTGATAAAATAATCAACAACCCATACCGCTGGATCCGTTTTTATTTCAAAGTGATTGTCACACAAATGACACTTCATCCTGAATTTGTACAGTGGTGTTGTGTAGTACATTCCTATTTTACTCTTTTCTGCATTGTATCTGACACCCATACCAATGTGATTCTTACAGCCATCACACCAAATGTTGTATGGCATTTCAAACCTGGAATTTAAAAGGAGAAATGGATGATATGTGAGATAAGGAAAGATACAAAATGCAGGAAAAATGAGTTACATGGCAAGGATTGGGGAGTTTTGCCATTAAAACAATACATCAATATACTGCACATTACAATCAATAATTCTTAATAGCAATAATAAAAATATTTTAATAAACCACATTTAAAGTCATATTTCTAATCTTAATGTAATAATAACAACAATATGCAATTGAAGTCATTTTTTACTTTTAAGAAATTATTTTAATAAACCACATTTTAAGTCGTACTTCTATTCTTAAAGTTATAATAACAATGAAATCATCTATCATGTGTCAGAAATTTCATAAAAACAACTCGTATTAAACAGAGAATTATAGTACCTTATTATCATAATCCCCTTATGTAGTTTTCTGGCTCTTTCCCGCAATGCATGAGTGCCATGGTATGCATTTAAGTTCCTGTGTTTTGCTGGGTCAAAATCTGGGGGGTAATAATGGTTGGTGCCCTTCCTTTCACCCTGAATTTAGAGGAAAAAAGTGAAGTGTAAAAGTGAAACTGTTCAAATTCTCAATGTAGGTATATCACAATCCGCTAGGGGCGCTACAGTCGTAACTGTCCAGTGGCAGTGAAGTGTAAAACTGAAGTCGGCCTGCTGACAGCTCGCCTATGGCACCCCTTTTTTAAATCTCTCTTTTAGCGCCGCGTAAAAAAAACTAATACAAGCCATTAACTAAATAAGCTGTAAATCAAAGAGTAAAATCCGGTCACGTGATTTTCCCGTGTTGCAGTCTTTGAGAAGTTTCAGTTCAGGGTGTTTGAAGTTTTGCCTCGACAAAATGCTCAAAAATGTCAGGGAAGTACTGGTTTCAGTTTTTTAAAATTTATATCGAATAAAGTTTATGAAATTTGCAATATTATGTAAAAAAATCATGAAAATTAAACCATGCGAAGTATAGTTTATTTGATGCGCAATATTTATAGTACTTGATCTGCACGGAAGCCATCCCAGCCATGTGCTTGTGCGGTCGCCAATTTGGGTTTGTTTCCGGGTCATTAGATTAACATACAGCCATAATTGCCCTAATAGGTCACAAGCAATTTGAGCTGCAGCTACAGCTGAGTGATCACCGCTGGTCAGTAGTGACAGGTTTTAAGCTGAAAAGTGTGGACACTTTTGGTGCATTTTTGCAGTTAAAAAACTTCAATATCTTTGTTGCTTGTAGGAATATTTAAAAAATTCCAAGTGATTTCATCCGGTTTTTACATTACCTTTCAGATGATATAAGTATTATAATTTTCTGATCAGTTTGAAAATTTTTCTGATATATACCTACTCAATGTTTAACTTAGACAGAAATAAGATAAAGCATAGGAAAAGCAAAAACTCGTGATAATTGTATATATTATATGACGCTACCTTTTGGCACTACAATATACTGAGTTACTAGTGCAGTGGGTAGCATCACTTCATCTTTGGACATATGTCCAAGCTTTAGCCATCGCAATGCAATGTACTGAACTCGAAGTTGGGGTCACATTTTCAACCACAAGTTATCCAGTGTGTATTGTCGAATTAAGATTGAAATCATTGACTGAGTAAGCCTCACCATTTTTTCGTCAGAAGATAAGCAACAGTGACACCAATTGCTTCAAAAGAAACCTAAGTACACGTTTAGCAGCGAGGTTAACGTAGTTCTAAGCTGAAAATCTTCCTGACATCCATCTACAAGCAAAGCCAGCTTTCAGTCTTATACTTAGTTTTGTAATATTCTTAACTGCACATATATGTATCTGATATCATAGTAATAACTGATATACTTATGATTATGTAAATTTTTATGATGTTTTGTTATATGAGTAGTTTATGTTATTTTCAGGAATATGTCGATTTGTCTTTAACTTAAACTTCAGTAATAATATAAAACTGACTCTGTGCCATCTTTCTACAAGTGTGTTGTGTGTGCGTTTTGCTATCCCTGTCAAGAAATTGCGAAATTCTGATGAACATTTTCGGGGCAAGGTGAGTGACATGCTTCAATGCAAAAACCTAACTAAACTGTGAAAAATGCACTCTATTAACGTTGCATTATGATCCGTTGAACGGTGAGTATTGCGGTCGTGCTTGGGTCCCCTCCGCCGAGTTGGAAAGGCTGGAGGTCAAGTGAATGTCACTTTGGCGACAAAACCCGGTGTCTGGCGTTCATGTTAATCGGTGTTTGAAACTAATGACACTTTTGGGGACTGGTGTTAAAGTGAACGCACACAATTATTATTATGAGAAAAAACAAAATAACTTCACCTCATCCATTTTTTTCTCACAAGCATGTGAAAAAAAGCCAAAAAACTTAATAGCGCATAAGTTTTTTGGCTACTCCAACTGAGAAATTTGTGGAACAATAGTCTTTTCCTTCCATTTTGCTTAAGTCAAATTAAAAAACTATTAACATGTTAATAATTGCAAGAATTTTGTAGAGTTGATTAGCTGGTAATCAATTTTTTTTCAAATGAAAAAATGCTACTGTACTGTATTGTTTTGGTAAGTTGGAAAAATTGCTGTTGACTCTAGGAAAAAACCTTAACGATGTTTAATGCTTAGAAACCACCTTCACTTAAGAGTGACATTTCTTCTCCCACAGAAAAAATAAAACTGCCAACCCTCAAACATAGCGAGCTGCTTAGCATCATGTTTGTTTAAAAACAAAAACAAAAATTATGTCTATAAGCTGATCCTGTTTACAGAGAGTCCCTGCTTGTTAACTAACTGAATCATCAATTTTGTTTGGCCTTGGAGTCACATATTTGGGTTTGTTGATGAATGAAGTCTACATAATTGTTTTAATAGCTTTTCAAGGACATGAGAATTATAATTTGTATTTTCCGGCCTTGTCTTTCTAGTCAGGAGCCTTTTATATGAATAAACTTAGTAGTCTTTACACATGCACATAAAGAAGGTTTGTAACCAAGTAGCAAAGGTGATGGCCAGTGTTGTGAAGTGACAATGTATTCATTAGCCACAAAGTGAAATCTGACAAAGTGAGATAACTATTAATTTATATTCATGTAACTTTCTTTATCATCTCACTGAATGCAATTTTCTGTTGAATAACATACAGACACTGGGACATGTGAATGGAATAGCAGACATGCAGACTTTTCAGAATATCCAATATATGGACCAGTAGTGTTGAATGCATTGCTTTACCATAGCACTGGCAGTCTGTAAATTAACATTGGCAGCACTTAAAATTGTTGCTGGTCCCTTGGACTGAGTGAACACTTCTTTCTATTCATTCTTAAAAAATTTTATCAGTCATGCAGATGTTACTGAAGTAGTATAAGAACTGTCAGTCATGGGCAATGTGAAAACTGTCTAAAACAGTTTCAGAATAACAGCGGAAAAAAAGATTTCTATTTTCTTAAGTCAAAGTGAATCCTCTTAGCATTTGCAAAATATTAAATGGCTGAGTAGGCACAAAGTTGTCTTGAGGAAAGTTGTGATAGTTGTAGCTGTAGTTATTTTTACATTTCAGATAAATTCAGGGTGAAGTCAACATGGCGGAACAGGTCAGAGTCTTAGTGCTGGAGAAGGGAGAGAACAAGGAATCAACCCTGTATAGATTGGAAAAAGGTGACCCAAATCAAATTGTTTTGGATTGTATTGAATACTTTTATTTTTATTTGTTATTTTTTAAAGTGGGATTGTAATTGTTTTTCTGTCAGATATTACTATTGCTACCTTATTAAGTTGTATTATTCATTTATCTATTTATTTTTCTTTGCAGGCTGGAAACTTCATTTTGTCCAAGGTCCCTCCCTTCAGGTAGAGAATGTTCGAGTGTTTTGTAACCATCCTACATGTGCAGATGTCCCATTTAGTCGCGAGAAGTACACAGAACTCTTGTGGCAGAATCCAAGCTCTATGAAGTCTGATGTTATTGATATGTTTGTAGAGGTCAACATTGTGTGTGCTGGGTCATTCAATTATTATTTCACCATTGATGGAGGGTACGTGTGATGATGGGTCAAGTTGTATAAATATATGTGCAGTGGTTATATTTGTCAGTGTGATATTAGCATTACATGTACCTTTTATTAGTTGAGGTAAAAGGAAACTAAATATTTTTAAAAGTATGTTATTGTGCTGTATGTTTTAGTCTGCAATGATTATGTTAACACTGGTCACATACACAAAAGTATTAAAATTGAAGACAGGCCAATAAAATTTTGTACATTTTTTTCTATTAGACTCTTGGACCATTTTGTCTCTTTAGGATCAGTGTGCTAAAAAATTTTGGGCATAGATTGTGTTATGTTCTTAAACTATTGACTTTTAATTTTCTCTCTTGATATCAAATATCACATAGCTGAATTTTATATTACTTTTTTGGTCATATTTTGTTAGCAATAATGAACTCTCCCCAAATGGACGCGGAAGTTTCCTTGTGGATCCTGTCATGCATGTTGGTTTGGAAAATGAACCTCTCCCTATGGACTGTGTCCAGGTCCAGTCTGTCCTCACCAAGTGTCTGGGGCCCTTCGAAGGATGGAAAGACAAGCTGAAAGTAGCCAAAGAGTCTGGCTACAACATGGTGCACTTTACCCCACTGCAAGAACTGGGCTACTCCAACTCTTCCTACTCGCTCAGAGATCAGCTGAAACTTAACCCGCTTTTCTGCAAGAACAAGCAGTACACCATGGATGACGTGGCAGAGCTTATTAAACTGATGAAGAATGAGTGGAAAGTGTTGTCTATGACAGACCTTGTGTACAACCACACGGCCAATGACAGCCCCTGGATACAAGAGCACCCTGAGTGTGTGTATAATCTAGTCAACTCTCCACACCTTAAGCCATCCTATTTCCTGGATAGGATGCTCTGGCATGTGACACTAGATGTTGCTGGTGGCAAATTAGAGTATAGAGGAATAACTCCAGTCATTAAAAGTGAAACAGACCTAGAGGTGAGACAGAATGCCATTTTTCTGTCCTGTAAAGCAATCTTTTTTTTTTTACAAAATGCAAAAACTTCATTAACTCAAATAAGGTCACTATTTTGCTGTGTTCTTTTTTTCTGCCAGTTGAAACCATTATTTTTATGTCATTATCTGTCATACCTTTGTTTTTCTGAACTGGTGTATGAAACTATCTATTAAAACTTCATGTACAAATCAGTTCCGAGCTTTATCTTGCTTTTTAGCACATTAGAAGTTACTTGAATGATGAGCTGCTGCCTAAGTACAAATTGCATGAATTCTACACTGTAGATGTGGACCAGGTTATTAAATCTTTCAAAAGTCAGTTAGGAGGTAAAAAAAATTATTAACACGAACTTTCCATTGTACTAGAAAAACAATAGTTTAGTCATATTGTGTGATTTAACACAAAAAGTGTCAAAATTAATAAAACCATATGTTCTTATTAGGATAATGGCATATTTTCTAAATGAGTCAGATATTTTCTATAGTTTTTTTACAGTAATAAAGTAACAAACATGTTGCACATTGTCACGCTGCTAGTTAAAACATTTGTATATGAATTATGATGTTTCGTATCTGTATTTACAAGTTATTTGTCATATTTTTTTTGTTGCTGTTTCCAGAAGGATTATACACAGACCTTTACCACACCAAAGGGGATTTACAAATTGTCCAGGATCCTCAGTTCAAGAGATTAGGGAGTACAGTGGATATGGCTATAGCCATGAAACTATTTAATGTGGACAAGTGAGACCGCTTTTTATTTACCAAAACATAGATATATCTTCTAATGTTTTATTTATTTATTCATTTACTCATTTTATGAAAATCTTATTTTAAATATGCATGATGAATATAGTACTTACTAAGTTGTTGACCACAAACTGAATTCATCCTAAAAAATTACATGATATTCAAAACATCTAAATTTTAACCAAGTGTTGCGTGTACCTTTTATAAGTGTCATTGTTTTCCCAGACCTGGTATCCGTACGAGAGATGAAAGGATCCGGCTGTGCTGTGAAGATTTACGAGTGAAATTAGAAGAACTTAATCAGGAGAAAGTCGATGAGATTCATGGTCATCTACAGCAGGCTGTCACAAACTTTCTTGCCAACATCAGGTATAAGTGTTTATTTATGAAGTGTATCTGAACAATCACTTCCTTTCTTTTAATAAATGTATGTACTGCAAATACATTAATACAGCTCATTACAAAGATAATGAAATAAAACACAAATAAAAAGTTGCATAAAATGTTAATAACTGCGTATGTTTTGTAAAAATAATTCTGTTTGTAAATTACATTACTATTTTTAATGCACCACATTTGAATTTAGATTTCTTGCTTGTCTTGATTTTCATTTCAAGAGCATCATTTTTGTTGAGAAAGATGATATTGAGCATTTTTAATGATAGTTGTATATTAAAAAGCTAGTTATTCATCCTACTTTTTGTTATTCAGGTATAGGTTTCTTCAAGATGGAGGGCCCAAGTATGACAAGGTAACCAGAAAGCAGCCTCTTATGTTCAGGTACAATATAAATTGCATACATATTGAATATTAAAAAGGGCTTATTATGACTTTTACTTTTTAACAAAGAGAAAATGTCTCACTTATTTAAAAAATGTATTTTATTTTCAAAGTTTTTAAAAACAATATTTCTTTCTTTTCTTTTTATATTTCAAGGATCATGAGCCTGTGGTTTATATGTAAGGGGGTGTGTGGTGTGTATGTTCATGTGCCATTGCATTGTATACAAGTTAATAACTTCAATGATGTCAGCAAGTTCACGTCTGTGGTTTTGAAGATCATGACTACGTAGATTTATGGTTGACCTCAAGACATACAACTTTTATTATCACGTGTATCTCAGAATCAGATAAGAGTGCACAGTACTGTATGGTACTCGAGACACTGATTGAAAAACATTGCAGTTAATGAAAATGACAGTTATTACTACAGAAATACATTATGCATTAGTCCTTTATATGTCCAACAAATTTTTTCAAGGAAATGTCTGCAGTTTGCCCTTTGTCTCCTAAGTTTACCCTATCCTATATTTTAAATTTTTAGTGTTAATTTTTATGAGGAAAATTGACCAATTTCAATCAAAAATGGAAAATTTAAACTAAAAAACAGTTTATATGTCATTAACTTATCATTCTATTAAAAATAAGATACCTTTATCATATACCTACCTCACTTGATCCACTTGAAAGTTATTATGTCAGTAGATTTACTCTGACAGACTTATTAGCAGTTTCGTCCCTTTTTTATCCAGAATTCATACAAGAGATGGGGAACTAAATGTACACATTAAAACATACTCTTCACCATTCATAATGTAAAAAAAATTAACAAAAGATGGAAAGATATCTTGCGCAAACTGGCAGTTAAAAAAAGATGATTACCACCTTGCTTTTTGTGACGGTAATGTGCACTGATTGTTATTCTTTGATGTTTCAGTTACTTCTTGCCTCCCCCTGGACCAGAATTCACCCTAGAGAAGGAAGAACAGCTGATGCACACTGACAAGGCAAATGTGATGTTTGCACACAATGGCTGGGTTATGGGTGATGATCCTCTCAGGAACTTTGCTGAGCCAGGTAAAGGCTTTTGATTAGTATTTTTTCACTTAAATTTTATTACATTTTTGTGTCCTGTTTCCTGAATTTGTTAAATTGTTAAAGATATATTTTGATAACCATTCTGAATACTTAAAAAACACTGCATTTTGCATTTTGTTACAGGATCTAATGTATACCTAAGAAGAGAGCTCATAGTGTGGGGAGACAGTGTCAAGTTAAGATATGGAGAAAAATATGAGGACTGTCCATTTCTGTGGGATCATATGCGCCAGTACACAGTTCAGACTGTAGAAATCTTCCACGCTGTTAGACTAGACAATTGTCATAGCACACCACTCCATGTAGCAGAAGTTAGTATTGTCAATATACATTCAAAAACTAAAAGAAACGTTTCACTTGTGTAAACTAGACAATTACCATATAGCTTTCAGAGTTAAATCTTTCAAGTATTTAAACCAGATGGTTTCGTGGCAAACTTGTTTGTATAGGAGAGAATCCAATTATGTAGAGATACATCTAGAAGTCAGATAAAGGGAACATTTTTAGACGAGTTAGAAAAAATTCATGGCCTGGCGGTTGGGTTATGTATCTGACCATGCATGAAAAAAAAACATTTGAAAAATCAGAAAATATTAGAAGATTAAGAAGGAGATTAACTTTCTGATCCATAAATAATAGTGCCATGTATTAATGGTTCAGAATGTATCAAGATTTTCAAAGATTTTACCTAAAAGTTTTAATTGCTTTAATACAATCATTACTTTCACATGTTAGTTTATAAATGTCTTATTCATTTTTTTCAGTATATGTTGGATGCTGCCAGGAAGATTCGTCCTGATCTTTATGTGGTGGCAGAGTTGTTCACAAGGAGTGAACATACAGATAATATCTTCATGAACCACCTGGGCATTAACTCTCTCATCAGAGGTAAGACTGGTATAATTGAAGTTATTTACACAAAAGTGGAGAGAACTTGAACACATTTACAAAATTTACAGGTGTGGCTTCAATTCAACTGGCATTCTGCATGGGGCCAGAGCTAATCTCCCAGACTAAATTGAATGATTAAAGAGCTTAGACAAACACCAGACAGAAAACATCTTCACTTCAAAAACAAAACAAAAAAAAAAAAAAAAAAAAGGAAAAAAATAAATCCAATTTAAACTAAATATTTTGAGGAAGTTAAAGAAATGGAGGTCTGACATGATTTATCAAGGTTTCAATTTTCTTTCAGAGGCACAGAGTGCATGGGACTCCCACGAGGAAGGCCGCCTGGTGTATCGTTATGGAGGAGAACCAGTGGGGGCTTTCATGAAGCCTGCAGTCAGACCTTTAGTGCCTGCTGTGGCACATGCCCTCTTCTATGATCTCACACACGATAATATGTCTCCAGTACAGGTAATATGGCATAGTAATATGTAACATGATACATACATGATAATATGTCTCCAGTACAGGTAATATGGCATAGTAATATGTAACATGATACATACATGATGATATGTCTCCAGTACAGGCTATGTGGCACAGTAATATGTAATATGACACATGATATGTCCCCAGTACAGGTAATGTAGCACAGTAATATGTTGTGTGACACATGGTGATATGTCACCAGTGCAGGTAATTCAGCAGTTATATGTAATATGACAAATGATGTCTCCACTAGAGCCTCAGGTAATATAGTAGGGTGACACACGTGTAACAAAACAATATATCTTGATGAAATACATGCTTATGTTGTACGTGTGTGTCTGTCTGTCTGCCTCTCTGTCTATTATTTTAATATGTTTTAATTTTATTTGATATGTTGTATATTGTAGAGACGTTCAGTGTATGACATGCTGCCCACAGCAGCTCTGGTCTCCATGGCATGCTGTGCCACTGGAAGTAATAGGGGATATGATGAACTGGTGCCTCACCATGTAAGTTATGGATGTTGAAATATAATAACTTGTAGTTGCTTTCAATAAGATTGCACAATAAGGTTGCACAAGACTCAGTTCCCACAATTTCTATGAGTCCATTTTGCAAATGAGTTAAATAAAAAGTATTGTTAGCGACAGTTGATACTTAATATCATCATAGCATGGTGTAAACATCATAAAGAAAAAAGCAGTAATAAATCGACATTAACAGACATATAACTGTTCAAAATTTTTAATTCACTATATTACATTTGTGCAGCATAGTAAACAAATACTGATATGCTAAAGGGGCATACTACCCTCTACCAGGGCTGCAGATTTATTTTACACAAGATATTCGCAGATATGTCTTTAGATAAATTGACAGTTATTTGGTTTTGTGGAAAATGTGTCTATAATAGAGGGTAGGGGCATACCACATTAAAGTGAATGACACAGTATTGTTAATATATGTGGCAGTTGTTACTCATGGTGTTAATTCAATAAATTTGAACAACATAAATTAATTATCTATTCCCCCCCCCCCCCAAAAAAAAAAAAAACGGAAGTTTGCNATACTGACAAGGCAAATGTGATGTTTGCACACAATGGCTGGGTTATGGGTGATGATCCTCTCAGGAACTTTGCTGAGCCAGGTAAAGGCTTTTGATTAGTATTTTTTTTATTTAAATTTTATTACATTTTTGTGTCCTATTTCCTGAATTTGTTAAATTGTTAAAGATATATTTTGATAACCATTCTGAATACTTAAAAAACACTGCATTTTGCATTTTGTTACAGGATCTAATGTATACCTAAGAAGAGAGCTCATAGTGTGGGGAGACAGTGTCAAGTTAAGATATGGAGAGAAATATGAGGACTGTCCATTTCTGTGGGATCATATGCGCCAGTACACAGTTCAGACTGTAGAAATCTTCCACGCTGTTAGACTAGACAATTGTCATAGCACACCACTCCATGTAGCAGAAGTAAGTATTGTCAATATACATTCAAAAACTAAAAGAAACATTTCACTTGTGTAAACTAGACAATTACCACATAGCTTTCAGAGCTAAATCTTTCAAGTTATTAAAGCAGATGGTTTCGTGGCAAACTTGTTCGTATTGGAGAGAATTTAATTATGCAGAGATATATCTAGAAGTCAGATAAAGGGAACATTTTTGGACAAACTAGAAAAAAATTCATGGCCTGCCTGTTGGGTTATGTATCTGACCATGCTTGAAAAAGAAAAAAAAAACATTTGAAAATCAGAGAATATTAGAAGATTAAGAAGGAGATTAACTTTCTGATCCATAAATCATAGTGCCATGTATTAATGGTTCAGAATGTATCAAGATTTTCAAGTACCTAAAAGTTTTAATTGTATCATGCTTTAATACAATATTTACTTTAACATGTTGTCAGTTTATATAATTCAATTCAATTCAATTTATTTCTGTACTGGTACATAGATTGTCATGACCTTGTACAATATGATATACTAATGACGATACAATACAATTAGTGCATTACCATTTCTCTAGTTGTTATTATGTTGCCTAGCCATTTGTGAATGAAAAAATAATCTTTATATAATGAACATACGTACTAGTAAAATTACTCATAAAATATTCTATCTAAGCAGTGAGATAAACCTTGGTGTGATTATAAATTTACCATAAACATACTATAAACATGTTACACAAAAGGATATGTTTAAACTTAAAACCACAGTTACATAGCTGTTTACATGGCTGTTTAAAGCCAGTTTGATGACAGATAATTACGATTAATGACAGTTACATAAGACAGATAAGTAAATATATATGTCTTCTTCATTTTTTCCAGTATATGTTGGATGCTGCCAGGAAGATTCGTCCTGATCTTTATGTGGTGGCAGAGTTGTTCACAAGGAGTGAACATACAGACAATATCTTCATGAACCACCTGGGCATTAACTCTCTCATCAGAGGTAAGACTGGTGTTATTGAAGTTATTTACACAAAATTGGACAGAACTTGAACGCATTTACAAAATTTACAGGCCTTACTTCAGTTCAACTGGCATTTTGCATGGAACCAGTGCTAACCTCATGGACTTAAATAGAATGGTTAAAGAATTTGGACATGGGCATCAAACACTTTCAATGCCAGAGTGCAGAAAAAGAAAAAAATAAATCCAGCATAAATGATTTTTTTTCAAAAATTTAAAGAAATGGGAATGTAATGCAGAAAGATATCAATATATCTTTCAGAGGCCCAGAGTGCATGGGACTCCCACGAGGAAGGCCGCCTGGTGTATCGCTATGGAGGAGAACCAGTGGGGGCTTTCATGAAGCCTGCAGTCAGACCTTTAGTGCCTGCTGTGGCACATGCCCTCTTCTATGATCTCACACACGATAATATGTCTCCAGTGCAGGTAATATGGCATAGTAATATGTAACATGATACATACATGATGATATGTCCCCAGTACAGGCTATGTGGCACAGTAATATGTAATATGACACATGATATGTCCCCAGTACAGGTAATGTGGCACAGTAATATGTTATGTGACACATGGTGATATGTCACCAGTGCAGGTAATTCAGCAGTTCTATGTAATATGACAAATGATGTCTCCACAAGAGCCTCAGGTAATATAGTAGGGTGACACACATGTAACAAAACAATATATCTTGATGAAATACATGCTTATGTTGTATGTGTGTGTCTGTCTGTCTGTCTGTCTCTCTGTCTATTATTTTAATATGTTTTAATTTTATTTGATATGTTGTATATTGTAGAGACGTTCAGTGTATGACATGCTGCCCACAGCAGCTCTGGTCTCCATGGCATGCTGTGCCACTGGAAGTAATAGGGGATATGATGAACTGGTGCCTCACCATGTAAGTTATGGATGTTGAAATATAAAAACTTGTAGTTGCTTTCAATAAGATTGCACAATAAGGTTGCACAAGACTCAGTTCCCACAATTTCTATGAGTCCATTTTGCAAATGAGTTAAATAAAAAGTATTGTTAGCGACAGTTGATACTTAATATCATCATAGCATGGTGTAAACATCATAAAGAAAAAAGCAGTAATAAATCGACATTAACAGACATATAACTGTTCAAAATTTTTAATTCACTATATTACATTTGTGCAGCATAGTAAACAAATACTGATATGCTAAAGGGGCATACTACCCTCTACCAGGGCTGCAGATTTATTTTACACAAGATATTCGCAGATATGTCTTTAGATAAATTGACAGTTATTTGGTTTTGTGGAAAATGTGTCTATAATAGAGGGTAGGGGCATACCACATTAAAGTGAATGACACAGTATTGTTAATATATGTGGCAGTTGTTACTCATGGTGTTAATTCAATAAATTTGAACAACATAAATTAATTATCTATTCCCCCCCCCCCCCCAAAAAAAAAAAAAAAAGGAGTTTGCTATGTTCCTTCGTTTGGAAAAAATTGGTTGCTTGATATCATAAACTATTTTTGTGTCTAAAAAATGATTGTTGGAAAAGGAAGATATTAGAAAAATCGAGGTGTTTAAAAAATTTGAAATACTCAGTACATACATATATTTTGACTTGATGTGATGACATGCTACTTTCATTGATCATCTCATCACAGATTCATGTAGTAGAGGAAGGTCGGCCATATGCTTCTTGGACAGATCAGACCCATGTGTGCCACGCTACCATCAATATGTGCAATGGAATTGTTGCAGGAAAAAGAGCTCTCAACAGGCTGCACTTTGAACTAGGAAAGAAAGGGTTTAACCAAGTATGTACCATTCCATTCTGTCCTCTGTTCTGGTCTGTGTGCATTCCATATGTTATTTAAAATCTCTTATAACATTAGAGCATATAAGTTATAATGTGATGCTAAAGCTGAATTAATCTAATTTATATATGTATGAATAGTAATATATATGAGATATATCATTAAAGTTCATAAAAGCTTAGAGTTGAAGGTCAGAAATAGAACCACTTCTTCATTTTCCTTACTTTTCCACATATGCCTGATAAGTGTGCTCATATAGAGATTTAAAGGTAAAAAAACTGAAGCACAGGATAGTCAATAACAGATGTTATTTTCATTGAAATGTTCCATTTCTTGCTGCAGGTATTTGTAGACCAGAGAGACTATGACACTGTGGCTGTGACCAGACATAACCCACACAATCACATGTCTGTGGTGTTAGTGGCCAGGACAGCCTTCAAACATCCTCACAGTCTAGACACTGGTTATATACCGCCTCTACACATTGCAGGTGGGTTATTTAATATCCCCTACACATTACATGTTGGTTAATTAATACTTTCCTTTGCAGGTATAGCTGTCAATACCAAAATCTTTTTAGCCATCTAGCACTGGGATCCAAGAATATACAGGCCCAGCTGCAAAACAGAAACAATGGCCATGACTAAACAAACCATAAACATTTTATTGATCCACTTTCTATCATTGGCATTTGCCATGATGAAATTTGATTGGAAAAATGCCTTTTAGCTTTCTAAAACAACCTAATATTTGACCTGGTGCTATTGTGTAGAAATTGTGAGTTATGAAACAGTGGAATTTTTCTTTTTATTTTATAGGTAGAATTGAGACAATTGTTTTAGAGGGACATTTAGGTAACATGGTTTGTGAGTGGCCTGCCCCACCTGCCTTTCATGCATGAGTCCACCTGAATGTTTACTCATTATTATACCCAAAAATAACATTAAATTGCTTTTGGTTCAGTGTGATATTCCATTATTATAATGCAGTATCAGCCCTGTAATGTGTATACAAATGTATCTTTGAAAGAAGAATATTCAAATTTATTAAAAAAACAAATTCAAATAAAAGTTGGACTTTACTATTATGAAATTAAAAATTATAACTCTAAGAGATGTAAAGGACTTTTCATTACATTTTCCATCCTGGGGTTTGCTTGGTTTTCTCTTTATAAAAAATTGCTTAAAAATAACTTTATATCAGTATTTTGACTAGTGGTGGCATATGAAAAGATATTAGTTTGCACTTGTGTGTGAACTAATCATTAAATAAAATTTGATTTCAAAAGGGAAAAAATTCAATGTAAACATTTTAAGCTTATGAAATTTGCAGGATTTATGCCAAAGTCTAACAAAAGGCTCTGAACTTGTGTGACAGTTATTTTCTGTGTTGCTTTTTTAATTGATAGTCTTTTGGGGTTGGGGTTCATTACCCTAGGTTCTAGATTCCGATTTTGCCAGCTCGATCTTGATTTCATATATAACCCTTGTCGCAATACCAGGCTCTAGTGCACAGCGACCATGTTAGGCTCCCGTCAATCAAATAGAATGGCTCCGCAGTGAATCTGCAGTTGAATGTCATCAGACCAAAATGAAACGTAAAGCAGATTTAATTCTGCTTTATTTAATTTTATTTGCTGTATTTAAGATGTAAAGTGAAAAAATAAACAATATTCTTCGAACAGAAAAGATATATCCAATGGTTTTGTATTTTTTGCTTATCAAAGAACATTTAGTCCTGAGATGTACACGTGCGCAATACATGTGCTTGCCGTGTGCCAAATTTGACAGCTACACTGTATGCCCGATACCACTATAAGGGCTGCGCGATGGCTACACCAAAATCAGTTTTTAAAGCAGAATGTTGCTTCTATTGTGGCACTGACCTTCGACTGCAAGATATTTTCAATTCAAACTTCGTCAGGCACTTTGCTTCTTGTCTCGTCTGCACGAGATAACATCAGTGCGAGGCGGGAAAGGCAGCTCCAGGCGGCCAAACCTGTGACGTACGAGACTTATGACTTCCAAATATGGATCCAGGCGAACACAGCTGTGACGTGTGACTTCCAAATATGGAAGCGCCCCAGGCAAAATTTTGAAGAAGAACGCCCTCAGATTGTCGCTGTTCGTCAGAGCTAGTAAAAGCGACTCCATCACAAGGTATATTTAAGCTAGTTAGCTTTTACGTTGCTCTGACACTCAGGGCAGGGTTCATCAATTTATGATAAATATCATATGAAATCATATATGGGATATTGTAATGTCAAAATTTCTAAAATCGAAATCAAAAACAACAAAGCAAATTTATTTTCACAGGTGTAATAGAGACTGTGGTCCTGGAGTCTCACCTGCAGCATAGAGGGCACCACGCTCACAAGAAGGACCCACAGTTTATCAATGGTCTCCCGGACTTCCACTGCCACATCCGAGAGGACGTTTCCCCAGATCAGAGCCAGATGGTTCACATAGAACACACGGAGAACAGCCACATAAACGTGGTCCATTTCCACCATTTCCCCCCTGGAAGTGTTATAGCATTCAGGTATGTGAGAATCTTATTATGTATGTGGATAGGTACATGTAGATGGTGGCTGTATCTGTTTGTGATGTGTGTGCATGCTCATGTTTACGTGAACTGAATCAATCTTCTTTAAGACACTGGTGCAGACTAAGTAATTAGGCTGATAACATGTTGAGCCTTACAGTATCCATATATGGTGTACTAGGGGAAAATAAATATATTGAAAGCTTCTTTTAATTTGACTTTAAGTCATGATCTAGTTCTTTTCTTTTCTTTCCATTCCAGGATTGCACTAGATCCAGTCTCCACAGCAGCCCTCACCTCCATTGCAACCACCTTCTCACAGCTGCCCCCCATCAAAGACGGCCAGTTCAGTGAGACCAGTCCTTTCCACTCTATTGTCTCCAAGTTAACACTGTCTGACCTGAACAGGGTGCTATACCGCTGCGATAACGAAGAAAGGGATGATGGGAAGGGGTTTGGCGCCTATAATGTGCCCAGATATGGCAGCCTGGTGTACTGTGGATTACAGGGTAAGAAATATGAAGTGATAGCTGCGCTGTAATTTAATGTGATAAATATATGTCAGCTCTGGGTCTAGAATATTATTAGGTATGATATGAAAAGTATTTTTTTTTCTAGTTGTTATTTTCAGTGACAACCTTCAGGCCCATAGGCAATTGGGGAGGGGGAGGGGGGGGGCGGGACCAAACCACCCTTTAGGCAGAAAAGGTTCACTCTGAATCAAAATTTGATCTAGGTTGTATGCCATTTCCAAAGTTGGTGAACTAAGGCAGTAAAAGACGTCCACTTTTTCAACAAAGTAACCCACACACGCCCCTTTGAAAATGCTTAATACAGGCTTGGCTTTTGTCAATGGTTTATATTAATGATTTAATTGAGATTTTAAACAGCTGAATGAATTTGTTAAATGAACATATTTTACATAGGATTCCCTTCATTGTTTCAGGTGTGATGAGTGTGATGGGTCCTATCAGTTTAAGCAATGACCTGGGCCATCCTCTGTGCTGTAATCTTAGAGACGGAGACTGGTTGCCTGGCTACATAGCTGCCAGGCTCAAGGCACAGCCCAGTACTCAACAGGTATGGTCATAGAATATTCATGTAGCTTGTGAGATCTCATTTCTGGTATAGCATAGGTCTGTGGATAATAGAGGCAATTCTCCGTGACTTCTGAAACTCAGGGTGGT
The DNA here is from genome assembly GCF_001039355.2 of Lingula anatina. The sequence goes on along the minus strand of NW_019774770.1, from coordinate 340,981 downwards.
TAGAGCGTATTCAGAATGGCGTACTAACTAGTCAGCAGATGAAATATGGCTGACCCACTTGAATGCTGCTGGGAATCTATTCAGTGTCTAATTGGAAATTAAGCAGCAAGCTTTTTACTTATAGTGGGTTGGCATATTTGATCCGCGGAGCTGTTAGTCTGCTGTACTGAATGTGCTCTTAGACAGATTCAGTATATTAACAATGGAGATGTACTAAGGGATGCAGTTTCTTATGTACCAAATATTTTTGATTGTTATATATTATTTGTAATAATATTATTGAAAATTACTTTTACAATTTATGATTTGTAAAACAGTAAAATGTGCTAACATGATGGTATTATCTGCTTCGAAAGGAAAATGATGAATAAAATAATATTGCGCTATTTGAAGAGTCAAATCCCTAAAACTCAAACAGCATAATAAACTACTGATAATTTTGATTTGCATAGTATTAAGTGCTTATAATTGTCATTTTTATTTCAGCTCGGTGAATGGTTTGAAGCTGTGTTTGAACAATTAAGCAAGCTCCCTCGCTATCTGATCCCTAGCTACTTTGATGCCATCCTCACTCAGACTTCCTCCATAATCCATGATGCAGCCTGGTGTCAAATGTCAACGTAAACTTTCACTTTGACTTGAAGTCTGTTTACATGTAGTGAATGATGAAATAAGGGCTTTAAAGGAAGATTTAATGTATTTTCTCATCTATTTGTTTCTTTAAAATTGCATATCCTTATTGATGGAAAATTAGAGAGAGCTTCTTTTTATCATTAGGATTCACTTGTCTTTGAACAGTTACTCCACAATTTTGAAAGATATAACCATGGCATGAAAAACATACTCTCCTATAGCCTTATTGTTATCTCTGTGTAGTTTCATCAAGACGGGGTCCACATTTGTGAAGGCCCTCTCCCTGGGCTCAGTGCAGATGTGTGGTTATGTGAAGACAGCCAGGCTACCAGATTACTCCCCAGGTACCACAACCAGCGTGCAGAATGCACAGACTGATGATGGGGAAGACAAGGAGGAGGTCTGCCATGATACTCTGTCTGCAGGTGATATAGATAGCAACGAAGTATTTTAATTTTAGTATCAAGGTGATTCTTTGATTTAATCCAACAACTCTATGTTTTGACTTTCAAACAAATGAATGAGTTCTTATATAATGTTGTTTTATTGGATTTTTTTCAACCGGTTGTCTAACTGTGAAATTCTGAGTACTTCTACCATGATAATTTGTCCCTGTCAGAGGCACAATCTGTTTTGTGGATTTTTCAAATGTGCATATGAATTTCATACTGGATTTTTCATCATATTGGAGAATTCATGTAATTAGGTTGTCAAGACCTGTATCATGGAAATTCCTAATAGTTTGCAAGCAAAGTTCTCATATTTATAATTCAAACCACAATTTTGATTTAATTTTTTCCACTTTATTATTGCAGGTCTTCCTCACTTTTCCAGTGGTATATGGAGAAACTGGGGCAGAGATACCTTCATTGCACTGAGAGGACTTCTCCTTATACCTGGGCGCCATGATGTGGCCAGGTGAGAGTCTGTACTGATTTTTATATATACATTTTTTTGTCTGAATTTCTTTATAGATATTGTCATTTATGCAAGAGGCCTAGTATAGTGTATTTTGGTATGTGATGTTGTTGTGTAGTGATATATAGTGTAGTATAGTGTAGTTATCAACTCTGTATGTGTTTTTGTAAATACGTAAGTTTTTTTCTTCTTTGTATGTCATGATAGTTTCTTTGTCTCCATAATTGTACCTTTTTAGCTTAAGTGACAGAGCTTTTCTTGCCAGTACAGTAGTGCATTCTGTCCCTAAAATATTTTGGGTTTCTGGCCCTTTGAGCCATTAGGGTCTAAAAATCTATTGGCTTAACGTGGAAACACAGACCAGTAACTAGACAAGTTTACAAAATTTGACTGGCCTGGCTTTATTTATATTGGCATTTTGCACAGGGCCAGTATTTAAGTACTGGTATTGAAAAGTAACAAAACTTAAGGTGCTATTGGAAATAGGGGGGCATGCATATCGAAACTGCCCATATTTTTACATCATGTAATAAGATTATTTTCTTCATTTTCAGAAACCTTATTCTTGCTTATGGATCTTGCATGCGTCATGGCTTGATCCCTAATCTGCTTGGAGACGGGACTCATGCCCGCTACAACTGCCGTGATGCGGTGTGGTGGTGGATGCAGTCTATTAAAGACTACACCAAGATGGTGCCAGACGGGAGCTTACTTCTGCAGGAGTTTGTGTCCAGGATGTACCCTACTGATGACTCTGAACCTCAGAAGCCTGGAGCACATGTAAGTATCATATGCAATGCAGTACATTTTTAAGGAGATGTTTTCAATGATCTGTACACAAATTTTTTGTTGGGTCACAAATTTTTTTGTTTGTTTCCAAAATTACAGTGACTTGTCTGCACCTTCTTTAAAGTCAAAACTAACACTGGGACCAGAAAAATACTCTTCTGTGTAAATATTCGCCATGAGATATAAATTGAGGAGCTAATTAGCCTTCATAGTATATGTTTATCTTTTTACAGAATTGTCCATTGTATGATGTCATTCAAGAGGCTCTACAAAAACATATTGATGGAATATCATTTAAGGAAAGAAATGCTGGGCCAAAGCTTGACATGGATATGACAGATGCAGGTTGGATATCTCTCTTTTTATTTACACCATATATATATATATATATATATATATATATATATATATATATATATATATATTGTCCATGCACTTGGATTTGATGTCTTGTACCATTTTTAATTAAACAGTGTAGATCTAATGAAACTGGACAGGGACTTACACAGCCTTGTTTCCATGCACATTTCAGAAGGAAATATCAACACCAGGTACTTAAATTGTTTTCACGGTCTGTGTTGGGGAAACTATATAGCTTTGTAGAATATGCAGACATAGAAAATATGACTTTGAGACATTTTAAAATCTGGATATTTTAGCTTTAATCTTTGTGGTCAGGTTTCACTGTCCAGGCCAGTGTGGACATGCAGACAGGGTTCATATCTGGAGGTAATGTCCACAACTGTGGCACCTGGATGGACAAGATGGGCAGCTCAAACCGGGCAGGGAATAAAGGAAAACCTGCCACTCCAAGGTGAAAACAAATATTAATTTAGTTGTATTTTATTTGTTTAAAAAATATTTTTAAGTGTTTGTATTGATATGCTGGAAAAGTGTTAGGGGGGAAATCTATAAAAATGAACTTTGTAAATCAAAACAACCGTAGGTTTGGTTGCTGTATATTTTTAAAAGCAGATAATTTAAACTTCTTGCTGTGCACTATTCTGTTTGTATACTTTAGACTTTTTTTTCACAGAGATGGCTCAGCTGTTGAACTTATTGGTCTCAGTAAGTCGGTGTTAAGGTGGTTGATAAGGATGAATGAAGAGGGAGCTTATCCTTACAGTGGAGTGAAAGCAAAGACAAAATGTAAGAATACTACATACAGTTGGAATTGTTTTACATGGTGTTGATGCAGGCTGCTTTGCATGTAATTTTTTTGATTGGTTAACAATACTTAATTTTAACATTTAAAGAACTAATAAATAGAAGAAATCAGACTCATTATCTACTTGAGAGAGTCAGTTTATATCAAATTTTACTTGTAACTTTTCCAAATATGAGTCTGGATTCATAGATTTTGTATCTTTTATACCAGTTCATAGTATATAAACTTTGTCCACTCTGCTGTCCAGTTTTATAAAGTATAAAAAAGGGAATAATGGAAGAAACATTTCTCTCACATCAGCTCAGGAAGTGACCATTACCTTCAAGGACTGGGACAAGAAAATCCAGGCTAGTTTTGAGAGATATTTCTGGATCCACACCAGTCCTGTCCCAGAGTACGAACCACGCCCCTCCCTGGTGAACAAACGAGGCATGTACAAGGACTCCCATGGTGCCAGCCATGAGTGGGCTGACTACCAGCTGAGACCCAACTTCTGTGTGGCCATGGTGGTGGTATGTAGTGTAGAACTCTATGGAAATATTCAGTTTAAGGGTTAACTTACTTCATTTTGTAGTGGTGATCATGTTTTGTTAATGGCTAATTACTGTGGTAGAATTTAAAATAATTTAGCATTGTGTGGGCTTTTGTAGCTTTTTTTTTTTTTTTTTTTAATTCCATTCATTTGTTTTAATTTTATTTATTTATTTATTTTTTAATTTTTATATATTATTTTTTTAATAATATTAGTTTTTTTGGGGAGGTTAAGTATGAAAATCTTAGTTTGTGGGTGACTTTTTCTTTTCAAATTGAAGAAATTTACTTTAGTCTCCAGTTTATGCAAATTTCCTTTTGAACCTTAGTTTTGCAATGATTATGTGAAGAAGCCTTTTTTGTACTTGAAATTTCAATTGAAAGATTAATTTGTTAAAGATTGCAACCCAACTTCCTTTTTGTGTTTTCAAGGCTCCAGAATTGTTCACTCCCACAAATGCTTGGAGTGCCCTATCCCTGGCAGAGAATGTGCTTCTGGGACCTCTGGGTATGAAAACATTGGATCCTAGGTAAAAATACACACAATTGATAAGATTTAGAATTGCTAAGAACTCAGAACCATTAGGCTGCAATCAAGACTAATTTAACAGATATTAACTACCAGCAGTAAAGATAGTATTTTTTTTTTTTTTTTTTTTTTGTCGTACTTGTCATGAACATATGCTGGTTTGATTGAATAATATATGAAAAATAATTCCCTTCAGAATCACATGAAACCCAGTCAGTAAGGTGAAAGTTTGATACTTTTGATATTGGATTTTTTTTTAATGACTCCAAATTATCAAGCATAACTTTATTGGTATTTCAGTGACTGGGCATATGATGGAGATTATGACAATGATGATGACTCTGGAAACCCAAAGAGAGCCAAAGGATTCAACTACCACCAGGGACCTGTGAGTAACACCCTGGGTTATCAGTCTGTGTATGTGTTTATGTGTGTGTCTGCGCGCGTGTAGTCCTAAGTATCCAGGTCCAGGTCCAGACACTAGAAATGTTAGATGTGTGTGATCAGTGCAGCAATAAGATACACACAGAAGTAAATATAAATAATATAAATAGTGAAAGTATCAGATGTATTAGCACAAATGGGTATAACTCGAATTGTACTAACAAAAAGTCAGTTGGCACTTACTTATATTTGAATTTTACAATGCTTTCCACATTGTTTTTATTTTTTTTTTCTTTGATTTGATTTTTTTATATATATTATAATTCACAGGAATGGCTGTGGCCAATAGGGTACTTTCTACGTGCCAAGCTGCTGTTTGCCAAGATCCTGGACAAGAGTAAGCCAGGCTTGCTGGATGACACGGTGAAATGTGTGAAGAGAATTTTGTCCAAACATCACCAGGAGATTATCAGTTCTCACTGGAGGTCCTTGCCAGAACTCACTAATAGTAATGGCAAGGTAGGTGAATAATAAAGTAAAGACAGCTTGCATTGAGTATATGTAAGTGAAAAGGTGAACAGATTTTTCAGAAGGACAAGGGAATTGTGTCAGTTGATTTTTCTGTTTTGTTTTTCTGTTTCAACACAGTTGATCCAGGGATCTGTTAGTCCCCTGTTCTGAATGCGCTCTAATATCAGTTTTCCAAGTGGTGTACACCCTATGTTTTTGAGTTTACTGGAAATTAACCTCCACTCTCAGCATACCTCTACAGTTCCCAGTATTCTCTGAAACTCAGGGCGGTGATCTATCACCATGTTATATGTAAACCTGACTATTTTATACCTTCCAGCCATGTCGCCACAGCAGCTCCGCCCAGGCATGGAGTGTCTCCTGTGTCCTGGAAGTCCTCTATGATCTGGAGAAGATGGACACCAAGGCACAGAAACGAAGAAAAAGCAAGTCCTAAAGAGGTTTTGCTCTAACATAGCACAATTGGGTGTGACTGAGGAGCATTTTTCTTTTTTCTTTTTTTTTATTATTATTTTTTTTTACATGCATTAGTGAAATTCACCTGTCTCCATCTCTGTTTGTAGTGGCTCAAAATTTAAAAAAAAGTTGCTCACTTGTTTTTGCCAACAGTTTTAGATATGATGTATTTTGGTGATGAAGAAGGAAAAAGTGTTGAAATTTATGGGAAAATGACTCTTTTCATATATATAAAGGTCCAATAATCATTATGCGACTTAAACAAACTTTGAAACTGTTTTAGATAAGACAACAAATAGTCTTTAGTATGTATCCCATCTGCTCTATTTTATTTGGGAATACCACCATCATATGTTTATTATGAGGAAAAAAATGTTACACAATTGCTTTATAGGCCAGTCACCTCAGGTTGTTTCTATATTCAGAAAGAATTACTTTTGCTTATTGATAGTATCTCTTCTACTTAAGAAAATCATATATAAAGTGGGGTTGGTTAAAGGTAGTATTCATAAGTCTTAAGGTTGTTTATCATGTCACAGGGGAATAGGCTTTTTAGATTTTTGTGTTTGCAATATTTTTAATATTAATTTTCTGTATCTCTATAGTAACCTGTACTTAAAATATGGTAGTATAACCCTGTAGCATTTTCCATTCCATCAAAGTTTTTAAAGCTTACCGTGTAACAGTTTGAAGTCAATAAGATATTACCAAAGAGTGCCTAAACAGAGACTGTGTAGCCTTTCAATTAGACAAAATGAGCTTGAGGTAAATAAGTTACATTCTGTTATGGAATGTTATTGTGCCCAACTTAAAAACTCAGCCAAGGTCTAGGGATTTGACATTTAGGTTCTGAAGTCAAAAGATGGATTTCAGAGACTAAATGAACTTAATTATGCAATGCTAGCAGTGCTTTTTTTTCCTATCTCACCATCTGTTTTTTGGAAGATCTGACCCGATTTCCCACATGTGATTGCTGTATTGTTACCTGATAAGCATCTAATGAATTAACGTTGGACATTTTTATTTTATGGACAAAATCACCGTTTTGATACTCAGATAGGTCAGTAGACTCAAGAGTAGTAATATGTCAAAACCTCCTTAGGATGTGACCTTTATCTGATGGTTAAAATAAAGGCACTTTTGTGAAATCGACAATAGCTGCTCCTTTGATAACAATGTAGTTTCCATAGTTACCTCATGGTCTCTATAAACTATGATTAGTAGTTAAAGATAATGCCAAGGGGCAGTGCATTAGTATGTTAGTGTTTGTTTTGAAAAGGTTTACAGATGTGGCATTTTATGAAGAAAATGTGCCAAATAAGTAGTTAATAACAGTTAATATGAGAATTTATCTTGTTGTTATTTTTGTGAATTGCATGTTTGAGTGACTTACACTCTTCCAGTTGTCCAGTACCAAATTTAAACTAATGAGATTTGTTGCAATGGAAAGTTTTACCAGTTTGTTTGGTATATTTCATGACATTTTTTATTCCTAAAGAACTTTCATTGTAAACTGTCTTAATGTGACATAAGCAGTTTATGTTGTTTTGCAGTTTATTATTATTTTTTAACTGTCAATCCAAGTTGGTAAAACCATAATTTTGTTTTGGTCTGTTCATTCTTATTTTTCTTTGTTGTTTTTCAATAGCTGGGTTATCGGTCAAGTTCTTTCAAAGCATTTGAAAACTGGATTTTAAGCACTCCTATAAGTTAAATGGTTTGTTATATTGAAATTTGTATTTAATTCAGTATTATATGTTCTTTCTCTTACTTTTGCCCAGCTTTTATGCCTGTCGGTGGTGTACAATGTAAATGTAGCTGCTTTGGCTTTCTTATTTCATACCAATTCCAGTATTGTTGTAACATTTGAATTGTAGTTTGTCCTCATTGTATTGTATTGTGTTGTATTTTATATGCCATGGGGTTAATCCCATGCATGTTCTTCTATCATTTGTTTGCTCCATGAGTACAACATGCATTGATTGGGTTATTTTAACAGCAGATACTCTGTGGGCCCTCTGTTAATTAATGTTATCACATGTTAATGATTGTGATCTTGTTTGTTAATTCCAAAAGATTTAATTGGGATTGAAATATTAGTATTTACACAAGGAAATGAAGCCCATAATGAATGATAATATAATTAAAAAAAGATGTTAACACCCACACACATGTTACTTGTCTTTTTGAATTCTGAATTAATTCCATTCTTTTTTGCCCAGGGACTTTGATGTCTGAGCAGTAATGTTATATCTGACCTGTTTGCTTCAGAAATGTAATAACACCGTGAAGTGCTCGCTTGCATCTCCCTCGTCATGCTTGTTGACACATTTTTTCACTGTAAATTTAGTGAGACTGGAAGAGACAGTCCACTAAAGAATATTAAACCAGAAATTTGTCCTAACTTTGAGATTTTAAGAGACGGACAGTGCTACATTTCAGTGCACTACAACTGGTTTGTCTTGGCTCAAACTAGACCAAAATGTATGGTTTGAAATATACTAAAATATCAATCTCCAGTTCGCTCGTACGCGTCTCTGCTCAACGGTCTATTCCTATGTGTGGCATAATAACACTTATTGTCCCTTATTGACTCTCATTTGTAAATAGTAAATACACTTGATCCATGTATGAATGGTGTGTTTTATAGTATAAACCAAGTCCGAACATTTTCTCCAAAGTTACCCGGTACAATCCTTTTTTTAATTGTCATATAGTTTAGCCTTGCCTCTTGTTTTTGTGCTGCCATCGTCCCTTGCTTGTATATTTGCAAGGTCTGCTGTCTAAATTATTTTGGCTGGTAGAATTCCAGGAAACCCTCTAACATAATCAGTGAAAATATAATTATTAGCAAGAAAACCATGACTAATACCTCTTTCAGTTTCTTAGAAGTAATTTTACAACTGGGGCTTTACTAGTCCACTTGGGCTTGAAGTGTGTTGTTATCAGACAAGAAGCTTTCAAAAGTAATCTTTTCAGGCTCCTATACGGAAAAGAATTACCAAAGGTGATTTAGATTGCTTTTCATTTGGTTTTTGTCTACTTAAACTTATTGACTCCGAAAAAAAAACATTAAGCGCCCTGAGACTCCTGCGACGCATTTAGATATTCAAAAGAAGATGACTGGAATTCACTCCCGAGTTTCAAATGAAACATGTGCTGTTTCCAATTGCATGTAGTAGAGAGCCGAGTTTCCAGTGTCCTCCGACACCCGGGTACCAGGTTGAATATACGTGCATTTAAAACTCGTTTTCGTATAGTACTTTCTATATTTTTGATGCCTTTACCATTCATATGAATTTTTTTTATGTATGGTTGCTTTTCCAGAGAACTTGCTTGTGAATGGGTTTATTTATTTCGTACAGATTAATGCAAAAATCCGCGTAAAATCGACATAATTGGTTCATGATGTCGAGATGTTACATCTCAAACTATGCTCTAGTTATTGCACCCAATTTCCAACCAGTCAACACTGTCGCAGAATGGTTTTTGATAACTAAGATTATGGAATCTCACATGATTTTGAATCAACTTGACGTTCTTGTACATGTTGTATCAAGGGCATATTTTGACAAGATAGAATTTATGTGATAATCCTTGCACTGGGTTCAAGATAATCTTGCTGATGTCATATTTCCTTAAATATCTATGCCATCACCGTCCTATGACCAAGCATGGGGCTGACCACTCCCCTGTTATCAGAGCGTGATTTGCAGTTTTTTTTTCGTGCAACTGACAGCGTAATGACTTTTTTCAAAATTTTTCGAATATTCTTTCGTTTTTGTTTAATGTAAACTAAATCTGACGACGCAAAGCCATAAAACTGTCGGATGTTTTCAATGTGCCAAATGATGTTTGATCAAAGGCATGTACAAACGTGAAAGTAAACAAATGCTGCTGGTCTTTGTCAGATTTCCTTTCAATTATTGATTATTTCAACGTTAAATGAAACTATATAGATACAGCAATTAAAAGGCACAGTGCGTAATTTGTATGACAAAGACCTATCAAGGCTTCATTGTTCCAAGATCTGGCGTTACTCAAATACATGTAGTTTATCATTGTTTAATGATGTATATCGAATATCATTTTCATTGCAGCAAATATTGTCTGTGTGGAATAATATAGTCATATGAGGCCCAGTGAATGTTCACTTGAGGTTAGTTCTTGTCCATAATTGCTTGCACACGTGTTTTGTGTTTTGTGTACAATTTCACTGCTTTCTATTGCAAAAATAATAATAACAATAAATAAATAAAATAACAAATCTATGGCCTTTTACAGCGAAACCATTAAATCTATTTAAATAAATAAATAAATAAATCTCCAAATTTAAGGCTTGTAGCAACCCGCACGAAAATGCAGTAGTATCGAAGTAGCAAAGAAGCATTAACGCAGTAGTGGTGTGGAGCATATTTGCAGTAGAAATGCAGTATAGCCTACTGCAATTCTACTTCAAAAATTACATAGGGTTGTACAGAGGAGGAGCATTAATGCAGTAGATTAGCAGCATGATAGAAGCATGTTTCAAATATGCTAATTAGCTCCCAATGCGAAGCAGATTTGAGGCATATTTGCAGTATGATTGCAGTAGTCTACTGCGCTGGAGCATCTACTGCGTTTTCGTGCGGGAAGAAGCATAATTTAACACCATTTAATTTCCATTGTTTTTGTATGTATGAGCACCTTAATATACTTAAGCCTGCATTCAACCAACTTTGATGTTATCATAAAAACAACCTAATTTTTTCATTTGGCAAGTTTCTTCAATTTTTTATTTTCATCCTTTATTAATAGTCGTAAAATAAATAGAAAATAAATAATAATAAATAATATCATGCCACTGCGCTTTTAAAAAGTCCAATGAGTGGAATTATCAGGTATACCAGCGTCAATGTAATTTCTTACTGTGGCTGAACACGTAATCATTTCCTCTCCCCTTCAAAATGAAGCGTTTTGCTTTATGTTTGTTTGGATGATCAACTTATGACTCGGTGTCTCATTTATTAACCATCTCGTAATCTTTTTTTTTTCACTTCATTTTTTAAGTAGAAAGGAGCAGTCGTCTGAGATTCTTGTTTTTATTTCGTCAGCTGTAGTAGATATCGTTTGGCTGACACTTCGCCATTGTTTAAGTAGCACCTCCACTCCTGCAAACGACAAATGGAAAAGAAATCATTACTTGATTGATCTACCACCATCTGTTCAAAACTAAACTTCATATAGACATTATTATGCCAATGCATTTTACAGTCCGATCTGTTGACGTTTGCCGCTTCTTCCGACCAATTATTTGATCTGCTTGTATTGGTCGCGTGCTACTAGTAAATTCGCAAAATGGAAAATAAATGTAGTTAAGTTCAAGTCTGAATTTGGGCCCTAACAACGTCAACTTTATAAGCTGTATTAATTTATAAGCAGTCAACGAGGATTTACAGAAACGGCTACCGCCAGCACACTTAAACCTTCTGATTATTTCAACAACTTTTTATAGTGTTGGTTTAGCATGTCCTTAAAGGGGCCACTGCCACTCGCAGTTTCAGTTGTATAACATGAAAGTCCGTAATATTATCTACTTGATTATGAAGAACGTTTCGAGGGCCCCTTACCTATTGATTGCCTTCTATTAATAGCTGTGTCAGTCTTTGGAGTATCCGTTCTTTCCTGAGGTCACTAAAACTGCTTTCGCCGTTGTTGTAGTAATAGTCTGTGCTCTCCCTCTTCCTCTTGCCACTTTAAATGAAAACGGCAAACTATTAATCAATGGAGTCGTTTCACGTATTCTTACTTAGTGGTTAAGGTAGTTTATTACATAGAATATTACAATGAAAATAAACTATTATGGACTTATTGATAGCTTTAATAGTTATTAAGACAATTAAAACCATTTTAATATAACCTTCAAAGAAAAAAAAACTCAATCAGATTCGATGTGAGTATCTAGGTACATATTTTTTAAAATATTTACATTCCAACAAAACCGCTTAGTATCTTCAATAAGTCACACACTTAATCTGACGTATCTCAAATGTAACCCTAGACCAACATGGGTTTGTCATTTGGTTTCATAATATCATCCCTTTTCCATTAAATTGATTCCCAATTAAAAGAGAATAAAAACAGTAACATAATCTTAACTTGACACATTGTGCTAACAGCTTTACGATGACGCACTATTGGATAATTTTTTTTTTTGCATTGCAACTCGATCACTTTTAGAGCCAATTTATTATCAGTTCCTCATTTGCAGAGTCATTTGCAACGATGGTAAACAATCAAACACTGATTATCCTGTTTCATGATCACTAAAAGAATTTATGGCAATATTTGTGAATGTTTCAGCAAATAGATAGAGATTTTACGTAGGTTGTTTTTGTTTGTTTTTCAAACGGAACATCGCTTAGGTTTCCATTCAGTAAATGATTCCTTCATGAAGAATAGATTTAAAATACAAATTATACCCTTTCTCTTTTTTCCTTGGGGTGGGGGTATTTTAGTGAAATACTTCTTCATACTGAATTCCTTTAACTCATTTTAAGAAATTTTAAGAAATTTTAAGAAATTTCAAATATCGTCAAAACAGAATATATGACATATTCAATTTTAGATACTTTAAAGATTGCATGTGTGTGCAAGCATGCACGTGTGTGCCCACATGCGCGCGAGCATGTGTGTTATGTAAATACCAGCACATACTTCACTGCGGGGTCTACCATGCCGTGGGCAACGGACCCCGGTCCCCCTCGCATAAGGCCCATCAGCGGCAACAGTTCAGCCATACGCGCGTCCGCCCACTGTCGCTTAACTCGGCTGCCGTGAGTAAGAACCAAAATGTCATCAGTCACGAGAAGACGTTCTAACTATCTATCGACGGACCAGTTTCTCTGAACTCAAGCCTTCAAATTAGTCTAAACGTTTAGGCAGAAAAAATGGTCTATTTGAAATTCATTTCAAGATAATTCCATAGTATCCCTCTTTAATATAGTACGAATTAAGGGAGACATTAGACGCGCGCGCGCGCGCGTGTGTGTGTTTCCTTATTGTAAAACAGGTGCAATATTGCATTGAATTGTACTTCTCCTGATTCATCGTGGGACAAAATAAACTAAATTTTCGGTCTAATAGTTTAGCGAAATTTGCAGGCTTAAAAGTTTCAAGAAACAGTTCCCCTGGCTACCCATGCTCCTACCCATGCCCCTGTCATGCACCTCGCCGTAACCAAATTCCCCATGCCCCTGCCATGCATCGCGCCGTAACCACATTCCCCATGACCTTGGCATGCAATAATCATCACACTTTCAGCCGATGGTACTGCGTTGGTTCGTCATGCTCCTCCACACGCCGCAGTCACGCTCAGCTCCACAACCGTGCATGACGCACCGCACCTTAGGTTTTGAACCACCGTATTACTAAATTTCACGGAAGTCATATACTGTGTTGTAGCCTCAACCCGTGACATCCAAGAAAAATACCCAGACACACAAGTCTCACTGTAACTATACCGACACACACATATACCTACATTTTATCTGTATCGACAAATCCACAGGCCGCGTCTGAACAGCCGACTGGTTGTCTAATGTTCTGTGAAAGCCACGCCAAACGATCGGCTATTGTCATATCTCCTCCCTGCCGCCTTACCCGATGTCTACAACAAATATACAACATAAACCAACACCATATACACCCATGACGACATGCTCAAATTACCCAACACGTATAAATCATCATCTCAGAGTGATTGATTGGCCATTTGATTGGTTGATTGATTAAATATCAATAATAATGAAAGAATTCACAAAGTTCAAATTTAAATGCTTGCTCTATTTTTTTTAAATGACATTTTCTTTTTTTTTTTTTTTTTTTTGCTTACTTTCCTTTTAAATTCTTATTCTTGGAAGATGATGCCAGAATAGCCGTTTGACAGTTATAGAATTAAAAATAAAGAGCTAAAACAAGCAAGCATTCCTTGCTAGATGGTTTCATGAAACAGCACAATATTGTTATAGATTTGGCATACACACACACACACATATATATATATATGTATTACAATAAAAAATGACAAACGACAGATACAAGGTGACAAAAGCATGCAACAAGTTCCTTTGAAATGTACAATTGGCCTTCTGAAAGCCTTTAAAAGCAACAAACAGAATATTTACAAAACCACCGCTAATTGTTTGCTGGAATGCAATACTTTGACTGGGATATTGAAATGTTTGATTTAAAGCATATGGCATTTGTTCATTCTAAACTATGTATTCACGCTTTAAAATAGCAATAGTGTTAAAACTTATGACTTCCTAATTTCGGGTTTGATAAGTGTACAAATGTTTATCAAAGATAGAAAGAGCTCTTGCACGAGAGATGTAGGACTTAGGATATCTAGAAAAAAGCCAAGTAAATGATTGTTAAATACAAGTTTGAAATAAAATTGTACAAATTTTGTCCCACCTGGAGTGTTGAACGCTGGAAATGCTCTTTGCTGAGGTGAACGCCAACATCATAAACGCTAGTGTGGCAAGAAGGAGCGCCGCACAACTGTGAGTTTTCTGCATATTTACAAGCTGAAAAAATGAACCTTTACGTTTAAATGTTGTTTGACAGCTCTTACTCACTATCAGCGTCTAGTTACCGTCATATGGTCTCCGTTTACTGTATATTTACAAACTGAAATCAACCTGGAATGGCAAGAAACTTAATCTTCTAAGAGGTATATCGATATCTGTGATTTTCATGAATAAAAAGAGATTTGTCTGCACACTCTTACCGAAATAAGCCACTTACAGGTGTATGAGTGCCTCTTTATTTTTGTGATATATATTAATCTTTATTTTCACGTGGGTGTCACAGAAATTGACATCCTTAACGACCATTGATTAAAAATCGCGTGCACACAAACATCCACGTGTCAGCACTGTACCTCGTGATACAGGTACGTCTGGTCAAAAGGGTACTTGAACCTTACCACGGCTACCGTTCAATGCACCCGCGTCGCGGACCAATAATCACATCTCAACCCGAGCTCCCTACGTCAGCAGAGTCGCTGACTCACTCGAGTCTCAGCGGTCCTTGACTTAATATTGTCTTTCCACGTCGCCGTTGCTATTGCGGCATGTAAGGCACTTAGAAACCAGCTGTTAATCCACTCCGACTGGGATTACGACATGAGAGGACATCTCCATTCAGCAATTGATAATGTCTTAGTCCTTCGCTGACAGCAGTTTAAGTCCTCCAGTTTTAAGTGTCATTATGTTCTGACTTTGTAATATGCGTCTTCTACAAATAAGGCAATCACGTTACCGGCTTTATCCAACGGTTTGGTTCCCATAAGGTTCAATATCTCCGAAGTGATTGGTTTGTTTTGTCTCCAACACAACCCTTAATAATCCACTGTCAACTTTTCAAATGGTCAAAATTTGATATCAAGATAATGAACATGTACTTTTTGACCCAAACGTTTGGGGGATTAAATACTGCATTTAAATGATAATATTTATTGTCCTGGTTTGAACAATTTTTTTAGCTGACGTTTTTTCACAGATTTCTTTTTCTAAAAAACGAGCCTATTTTTATTCACACAAAATATATATTCGTTATCAAAGGTTACTGCCAAGGGTAAATTGTTAGTTTTCCACGTAATTTTTTATTACCTGATTTTTAAAAAAATCATTGATATTTGTTTTGGTTTACTTGTTGATAAATCGCAGACAAATTCCTTCCAACCCTACATCTTATGTCTCATTAAGAGAATCAAGAAATCACTGTAGAGAATGTATATGTTTTTTAAGCTTAAAACACTGAGACAAATAGAACTGCAATTGTTTTCAGTCATAAACGAGAGATCACACTGAGGTCACACAGAAAACTGTAAACCATCCACGTACCTGTATCTTCGTGGGAATCCCCCTATCTCCCGTACGTCAGGGTGTCACTGCAAAATTACAGCATGCTCTGCCGGCGTGCCCCTTTATATAAGGCGCTACGCTTCAGAGCAAACAGAACCTCACCAATGATCACCCAACAGGTCAGGGCGGGCCGCTCGATACCGGCGGATACTGTGAGAAGAGTTTGAAAGCTTTACCGGTGGGAGTGTCGGCCCAATAGCTAAGTGACACCGGCACGCGAATCACTCTGCAAATATTGGAGCAGGCCTCTAACAGCCGTGAACAACGTGTACGTACTTTTAAAATGCTTCTCTGACACTGGAGTCGGATAAGGTCTGCCCATAAGCCTTCTATATTTCGACTTTGCATTTTTCTTTTTTTTTCATTTTTATTTCGTGTTCTGATGTAAGTCAGGCTCGGATGTATATTGGTGACAAGAGCGCCTGGTAATTGTTATTTGCATTGATAGATTAGTGGGAAATTTAAGCAGATTAACACGCACTCCCTGGTTCTCTTTCCTCCACTCCCAGGAACACACCTACTTGTGTCATTTCACTGGTTCTGGGGAATTTTCTTCCGCTTTTCTGAACCTGATATGAGCTAACATAGCCTACGTTTGTGGGCAATGAATTTTGATTCTTATCTATAGACAACTGCATGTTTCAGAGCTGCAAGAAGAAAACATGGACTTTGATTTTTACAGCATTTCCTGGTACAATGTACATGTATGTTCTTTTTTTTAAGTTGTAGGGCCTACTGCCGGTTTAAGGAACCATGAGGACTGTTTTGTGTACCAATCATAAATCACAATGTACAGTCATCAAGTTCCCCAGGAATTGTATTGTTTCCAATACTTGAAAAATCGGGAAAAAATGGCAATTCTGTTTATAAATGTTTGAACTATTCAAGTTCAAATATGAAGTAGGCCTATCTGAAAAATGCAGTAAAGAAAAGAAAAAATGGCTGCAAATGAACATAATTTGGTTTATAAAAGGATCGGGTTTACTGACTCTCATCTCTATTCACCAATTATGCAAATAAGGCGAAAGAATCACGCTCCTCAAATAAACGGAAACCATTAGGAACTTGTCTGGCAAAGATCCCTGAATTTCTTCACTAATTATTAAAAAAATTGTGTGTGAAAAGAATTTACAACTGGTGTTTTCCGTCAAACATATTTTTCTGGGAGATCAACTTGATTCATTTTCATGAGAATTAGTATATCATAGGATAAACGCCATACCTGGCTCTTTTGGTTCAGTTTTTTTTCTGACTGAGAAGGAGACGGTACACTAGAATGTCAAATAAATAATAATAATAATAATCTGTTATTTTCCGGTATATATTTACAGATAAGAATTTACAGTCAAAAGTTTAATTCAATTCACGTTTTAACTGATAAACATATGTTGTTTTGATTTAGAATTTCGTCAGCTTAGAAAAGGAAAAAACTGTCGCAAAACATGTAAACAGCTTTCATTTTTAACACACCAAACAGCTAAATGACAGATCGGTAAGTTGAATATGGTTTACGTAGGTAGACACAATGGTATTTTTAAAAGTAAAATTTAACAGATATTTATAGATTCAGCCCGTGGGGAACTTGTTTTTCGGTTTTACTGTCGAGAGGTTTGCTTTGTAACGTCATCCATCAGGGACCTTGATGCATTTTATCTCGTTTCCATGGTTATCTCACGCGACTGTCGTCTGCAATTGGAGACGTGTTGTCCGCCATTTAGTTCACAGAAGATTTTATTCAGAAAAGACAAAATATTTTAAATGTCTGAAATTTCTGTTTACAAAAGGAAGAAAGAAAGAGGAGAAAGAAAAGCGGCGCATGGCTTGTCGACATAAGTTTTTTTTTTTTTTTTTTTTGATGATTTGTAATGATGATATTTTCTGTTGCAGCTTGTGTCATTACTGAAGTTTTCAAGAAGACAAACGTAACATTGGTAAAACTGCAGAAAATAATGTTTCCATGTGATATGTAAATATCTGCGCAAAAATGCCCTTCTTTTTCTTGCAAAATAATCACATCCGTTTAAATACAAATTATCCAAACCATGAACACCTCAACACATTTTCCCACTTTGTATTACACAGGACTAGCCCGAATTGACGTTATTGTGACATAGAACGTAATTTTAAACATAACTTGCATCACACTTAAACAAACCTTAACGCCAGTATCATGTTAGGAGTGATACGGATATCAATTATCTCTCTACGTTTGCTTACAGAGTGGGAGGACCGAATGTCTGCAGTATTTGTTGTCTTTAGTTTGTGCTTCGGATATTGTACAACAGAGAAAACATTGCAGTCAGTGCCCATCAATAATCAGGCTGTATGTCTCCTGCTAGTGCAGTTGCACTCTGACTATGAATCAATTGACGAAAGTGGACTGTATTTCTAATGTAAAAAAAAAACAGTTTGGTTTCCCAGTTTTGGGCATTTAATTTGTAATCTGTTATATGCCACTGGTGTCTTCTCAAAATTGCCGAGCTGGTTGCTGTAGAGATAATACCTTCTTGATAGTTTTATCAACGATATTCAATCAACGGATCCAGGTATATCTCTGCCAGGTGTCACAGTTTGTC
This sequence comes from Lingula anatina, assembly GCF_001039355.2. Next base: position 322,555 of record NW_019774770.1, on the reverse strand, counting down.
ATGTCACACGGTTACCGTTCACCTTTGGTAACTATACCACGAGACAATAGCATGTGTCATTACATAAATAGTAGTACTTTAGTCTAGTGGTCTGTTTACGACTTTCTGATAAGCGTGTTAGTTTTAGGATTTAGTTTAAAAGACTGCTAAATTTGGATTGCCTACTACGTAGAGTCGACTTTGTGAATATGCAAGGTTTTTAAAATTGATTGGCCCTCAACAAATGTAGCTGTCACCCCTAAATGTCACCAGTGAGAGAAAGCATTCTCAAAACTAACACAATTTGGAATGGGGGCTTATTTTAAACAAAAAGAAACAGATAGAAAAGAAAGCAACCTTTTAAATAAACACAAATTAGTCGGCTAAGATTAATAAAATTCTCAACTAAGGTCTCCCTTTGACACTAGCTTGAGTATTATTTATCGTTGTTATTTTTAATTTTCTTTCGTTTGTTTATTTATTTTTCATTTCTTTATTCATTAATTGTCACCGGCCCCAGATACTATAAGGAGCAGACCTAGAACTGATTTCAGATTGTAAGCAGGCACACAGGACCCATTCGTGTGGTCAGTCATCTGTGCATGTCCAGGGTTTTTCCCCTTCGTTTCCAGATTAGATTTATGCTTCCTGCATCGTTTCTTTGGAAAACCTCTATTGCGACTCCTTACTAACCCCCTTGAAAATACCGGTAATGCAGATATGCCACTTTATTTGCGTAAATACCCGCTATTTGTCATCCTATGTTCAATGATTAACAAAAAAATTAACGTGTATGATTTCATTCCGATACATTTTACGTAAACTAACAGAAGAAATAATGAGAGGTCTCCCTCCAAAACAAGCAGTTAAACCGACATACTTGATGGCGACTGAGGAAAGGGAAAAACTAGTGTGACACAGGTTAGTCAGCGTTGTTTACCTGATTTAATTTAGATGCAAAAAATCAACTCATCAATTGATGGGCTGGAATAGAAAGAAACGCAAAATAGCAACGTTGATATCAATTGCAAGTTATCCTTTATCTAAAGAAGATGTTGTTATCTCAAGTCAGTCAGAAACATTTCTAGTGGAACAAAAAAAATCACGCTTTTCAGATTATCTGATGACTGTTCTTCCCCTTGAGAGAAAACACTTGAAAACTAGCGCAGACAAGTCAACAATATTTACAGGCCCATCAGGCGGTGTTGCTATACCACAAGGACGTTCTAAGCTCCCCATATGCATTCATAGCCAGGATCGGGAACCAAATAACAAACGGTTGTTTACTTTCTCAAACGCGAAAAGGCACTTGACCTTATACGTAATCAATACTTAAGGCCTTGAACTGTCTGGCTATTACCGGCAATGAGTTATTCATCGGATAAAATGAAACAAGTAGATTTACAATGCACTTGGCATTTAAAATATTTCAAGGTAGTTAGCTAATCTACGTGTTAAACATGCTCAGATTAAGCCACTATGGTTTAAGGGACTTTTTGTAAGCCAAACCGGATACATTTTCACACACTCGTTCCTACTGAGAAAGTTAACAAAATAGACAGTGGTATCTTTTGGAGAAAACTGTCTACCTGAAACAATTATTTTATGCCCAAAGTTTTGGCCGGAAATATGTATGCATAAAGTAACGAATTTGAAAGACAGGAAGTGAGATCATGTTCACTCCTCTTCTGCAACCATGTGCTATGTTCAGTCACAAACATCCAGATTAGTTTCTCATTTCAAGAAGACGTGTAAAGCTTTTAAAAGTTTGAAATGTGCAAAAAGGTCGCACTGTTTGGTTAAGCCCCAATTAAAATGTTTCGTTCATAATACACGCACACTTACAAACCAAGACACTGTTTGTGTGTAACCTACGGTTCGGTCTCAGTTCTTCTATAAACATTGAACAGAAAAGTCTGTTTTTGGAACTTAAATAAACTGTTTTACAACACTGAACTTGAAAATATTTAAGACGCCCACATAAATATCTGAATTGTCGATAAAATGGATGTTTAAAATTCCAATCTTTTTTGGTCGTTTTGCTACTCTCTGACTTTACTATTGTAACTTGGGTTCGCCTGTACCGCATCTGTTTCCTTCTATTTTACCATCAAAAGATACTGTACACGACGAGGCTCTTATTGCCATTTTATTCTCTTTGTGTATAATCCTTCCAAATATACTCTTACGTGGAAAGTTCTTGTCAGATTTGTGTCGATAGTTGGAAAATGCTCCGTTGGCACATACATTGCAGATAACGCTTGAAAAGACGCACGTAGCGTCGACATCTTATACAAATTACGTGACACTTCACGGTCATCAAGTGTTTTTGTTTTTTGAAAAAAGCACGCTCTCTATGTAGAGATTATCATTTCTTCACCGAGCGTGAAGGATACACAAATAAAATAGGGTAGTTTGACGTACGTTACCCAGTACGCTAAACCCAGCACGTTTTGCACTGTTACGGCATCACACTGTCCCATTTCAGTCAGTGGTTTAACAAGGCAATTAAAAACGAAATACGAAAGCTGGCTTAACCTGCTCTGATTTATTTATTCATTTATATATTTTTTATTTGGTCACATTTACATGCATTTATCTATTCTCTTTTTTTTTCAATGTGAAAACAAATGCCTCTGTCGCACCTGTCACACTGAACACCAATGCTACCGCAGTGAGTCTTCTAACGTTTACTGCCAGCAGAGTTGATCACAGTCGGGGTTATCGCTACGGCTAGTGCAAATATCATAATAAGCAAACATTCCAAATCTGCGCTTCAACAAGAAAGGGGATGTCAATCACACCCGAGATCCACGTGCCGGCTATGATTGACGTTCAACACATTCCTTGTAGACGCCAGCGCGTGCGGGGACACATCGAACAAATAGTTGGAGTTTTGAAAAGTTTGTTTAACCTACAATTAAACATTACGTTACTGGATTAAGTGAGACTTGATGTGGCTACAGTGCCTGTCGCATGTTTACGCTTCCTGTTTTACAGTTGACTGTGAAATTTGGTTGTGCTTTACAGAAAGATGACATCAGCAGTTTACTTATACTTTTCAAACATCTTGATAGTGTAAAGAAAACATAGTGACATGACAGTTTTATAGCACCTGAATTTTAATGCAAGTCGGAAGGTAAAGAATTTGGCAATTATTGCATCAGTCTGGCGAAATACATTTATTGTATGTGTTTTGGATGACTAAGCAGGCTCAAAAAGTCAAATATTGACGCTTGCATTGCAACAGAACCCAGCATTTAGAAGGAAAGGTGGTGGTTTAGGTTATGCAACTGCATCACGCCGTTCTTGGATCTGGACAAGGTGCGTCCGAACGGAACATTCCAGAATCATACAACGGAACGCCTTCACTGTCGTCTGCTCAGCTGTCTTCAAAGGGTTTCGTTTGTCTGATAACTAACAAGATAACTAGATTGACGGGAGTTCAGAAAGTACATCAGTTAAAAATTAAGCGTGACCGTGTCCAGTTTGTTACGCGACGACCGCAAACATGGGGACACTCGCCACCAGACAGGCTAGCTCGTACTCAGATTACAGTAACGAAGGCATTCTTCTAAATAAAACTCGGTCACATCTTTCAGATCTTTGGCAAAGAAAATTAATATAGAACCATCGGTTCGATACGCGTGGTGGATACTGGGTTTACTTAATGGCAGGTTAAAATGTTTTTACATTAATTTTCATTTGTGAGTGTAACAAGTTTGTAAAAACTATGTGTAACCCGAAATAAAACTTAAAAATAAAGTTATATTATATTCGCTTTGTTTTTCTCATCCCCCGCTCCTTGGAATTTATTTATAACATCATTTAGTATTTTTNTGAAAGATGACAGGATGTCGGACATAATTGGAATGTGTGTTTTAAAGGTTTTAACAATTAAAGAATACTTAAGGCCCAATGGTCCTTGCAGGCTTAAGAAATTTCAATCGGAAATGCTAGTTTCTTATTTAGTTTTAATGTACATGACGAAATGCACTCCTGGGGCATGTAGCAGTCACAACGTGCTGACAGGCACGGCCCCCGAAACAGCTATGGGATACTGGATAGCAACAGGTTTTGGATGACACCGGCTTTTTATTCAAACTTGCATAATCTATCTATTAAATGTACCCACCGTAGAGGATAAATTACGAAAAGAGTCCTGAAGATTTTTTTTTATTATGAACTTGAAGTTATGAAATTTAACCAGAAAACACGTGCCTTGCAACATGGGCAAGTATTATAACATTTTATTACAATTGTTATTAGGTTAACTTTTATTTTAACTGCAAGCAAACAAACTATTCCTAAAAGTTGTATTTGATTATACCATACCACTATTCTAATGTAAGATGTATGATATTTATAGGGCGCATTCAGAACCAATTAATGTGCGTACTAAATAGTCGGCAGATCAAATATGGCCCGATCCACTTAGGCCCCACTCAGAATAGGGGACTAACTAGTCCGAGGGTCAAATATGGCCGACCCACTTGAATATTTCCCCATGGGGAATCTATTCAGTGTCTGTTAGCGGATTGGACTGCAAGCCTTGTATTAGGTAGCCATATTTGACCCTTGGACTATTTATCCCCTATATCTGGGGCCTTAAAAGCGTGACGAGATTTAATTGCCCAACATCTGCTGGGACGGCGCGTGGGAGGCGGAAATCCATTGTCGAGTGGGTCCTAGCAATTAAACCTCGGGGCTGAAATTTAATCCGTTTAAATGCTAGGCTCCTGCAGGCCTGGTGCGTGTAGTAAGAGGGGAGACCATTAGGGGATTAGTGACAGCGTTTCAAGTGGGTGGGTCATATTTGATCTTCGGATCTGTTAGTCCACGGATCAACTTCTTCTGAAAGCTCCCTTATACAAAGTGTTTGTACATGTAGGCTAAACACTGAGAGCCCGTTAATTTTTTTCAATTGCCTTGGCAACTTGTATTTGGTTTGATACTGAATAGTCAAAGTACAATATATACATAGAAAAGTTCATGACAGGCTACAGGGTAGTTGTCCTCAATAACCCAATGGTCCGTATCATTGCTAAAGGACGACAGATGTGAAAAATTGACACATCAGCTTAGTCGTCCGTCTTTCATTGGCGATCACATGATCTGTGGACAAACTTAATGGCCTGTAATTTATTAACTGCCTACAACGTTATTTCAAACAAGTCAAATAATTTTGATGATTAAGAGATAATTACACACTTGATTATAATAAGTGAAACATGGTCTATTCTTCTTTATAATCGTTTCAAATTAATATTGGAAGTGTTTGACTGATAATATTTCAATGAATATGGCACGTATAATGATGAAATGCATCATGTAAATTATTATTATTATGGTTATGTAGGATATATTGTAACTTGCAAGCTATGCAAAGGGACCCATTGTCCCTTGGATAACAAATTTATGCTGCGCGTGGACAAATTATGACCCCATGTCCTGCGTTACCAAGTTGTTAGTTCTTATAATCTCCCTTTGATGCGTGGTATTTGGTCATTTACCGGATTAACAAAGAGGCTTCTTGCTCGCTTTGTGTTGGGTAGACCAGTATCTCACGAACTTAACTTTTCTATCTGGTTTTGAAGTGCAGCGCTAGGACGAATAAAACGCTTTCCTATTCCTTTTATTTCTATTTGTCCAAGTGCAGCGTTATTGAGCAATAACGAATTCTATGCCCTTTATCTACCAATACCACTAAGACAGCTGGCGGTTCATTTTTTGCACATTTCGCCAAATTCAGCGCCTGTTGGTTTTCAGGGAGTTCACCTTGACCCATACACATACACTGTATATGTTGTAATATCATCACATGCTGTCAAACAAAATATAAGTTGTCGAGGGAATAAAAGTCACTTTATAAGCCTCTTTTTAGGCATATCGTCCTTCCTATAAAAGTGGCAAACCCCTCCACGAAGCCATTTTTATTTCCTAAACGCGTCTTCTAAAATAATAATTAATAACAGCAACCAGGTCTGGAAGTAAGAGAGAATTCATAAGGGGCCCATGTTTTGATTTCGAAGAATAAATTTTTCTCATAATTCTATACGGTCCTGTGATATAGGGGTATTGCTTTAGTGTGGTTTCGTTATCACTGGTTCAACAACGGCTTGTCTACACAAAATATGTTAAAAATTTAAGTGTTCTTATTTATTTCTTTATTTTTCCCCGTACATTGTAATTATTGTAAAGTGTGCAGGTATATTTTCTTCAGAATGGAAAATAAGTGCGCATGGAATCCATTACCGTTATTGTAATACTTAATTGTGATACATTCTATCAATCTGTCTGTTTGGATCACTGATCTTTTTGTTTGTCTGTTTGGAAGGCTTACTGTAGTATAAATCGCGTTGTCAAGACAGGGGAGCACGAGAAGAAGCAATGAGGTGACGTCACATGCCTCTTCAAAGGGAGAAGGATTACAGAGAGGAGTGTTCAAACCATGTTCCCAAGCCCATTTCTTTTCAGTCACGTCTAATTTACAGAAGGGACTGTTTCATTTTTGTCTCCCTTTTAGACGCACCGCATAGATTGTGTGCTAAATGGTGATCAGAGCGCTTATCAAATTGAGGGCTGCGAAAATCTGCACGATGCACCATTACTGAATCCCACCCACGCCAATCTAGGATCCTAGCGCCAATTAACTACTATTTACAAAAGCCTGAATCCTTCCCTGCGTACTGTCATGATATATCATGTGCGTTACTAATCAACACAAAATCTAACCATTTTGTCTAAGATCATATTTTGCATGGAATTTGCAAAGCAAGCACCAATTGACAATTTAGCATTTGCTCTTTCGAAACCGTGTACAATACAATAAGAGAACGGATTTACAGCGTGAATGGCGGACGCGTGACAAAGATAATATTCCAATGCCCTTTGGTTTGAGAAGTAGCACAAACACCCGTGGCTAAATTATCCACCCACGATTTGTATGCTCAGTCTTTAAGTTATAATTGTCAAACAACTGGGCATTTTTCAAGTTGCTATTTTCCATTAGGACAATTTCCTCTCCCCTTAATCGTTGGCCACTTTGATTCCATGCTGTTTCCCTCTCTGTCTATTTTTATGCTGATATCGATAATAAGCAATGCACTCTTTTTATAGAAACATCGGATTTGAAACGCATTAGTGCATATTACAATTTCTATACATTATATAATTCTTTTTTCTAAATTTTTCGGTTCATCGATACGTGTCACAGAGCAGTGATTTTGCTTAGCGCCTCCCTTTTATATTCTTTTGAATTTTCTTTCCACCACTGTAAAATTTACAGTAGCGTAAATAATGGATTTGCATTTTGTTTTATTTGTCTTTTTTTACAATATATATGATAACGGCTGAGGCAACACACCCAAAAGTCTGTTCGATCCTTCGATCGCTTTTTTACGGGGCGTTTTTTTTTCTTCTTCTAATATACAATTGTTTCTTAGACGAGCATTTGTGGTCGCACAAGGCAGACGACTTCTGTCGGCTTATGCGTAAAAATTCAATAAACCGTAAACGAGTTCGTATTAATGTTCAACGCGTAGAGCGACTTCAAACAGTTTTTGCATGAAATGCGTCACATCGAACCCATCAGCCATGGATTTCAAACATGTGCTGTATTCGTCTAGCATTGTTGCTGGATTTGTAATAATCAAGACTCGGTATTTTTAGTCTTTTCCATTCGCAATGGCAGGAGAAAATTGCTCTTTTGTCTGTTGCTGGGTGTTAACAATAACTTTTTTCTCTTATTTGTATCTTGAAACAAATCCATGATTACATGACGGTATACATTTTCACGAGACGAAAAGTTTCCCAGACCATACATGTAGATATGGTCCGGGATCTTTAATCAGATCTCTAATCGAAGATGCGATGCTTTTTTTAGGCGATGACCAAAATTTAAAAAGATAATAAATGAAAGGCCTAGGGATTATCAGAATCGGAATAAATTATTTTTTATCAATGGCAACATTATTTGACGAAGATATGGAAGGCTTAAACATAGATTTAGCCTAGGGATAATTTTCAGTACCAGAATAAATTATGTTTTCATCACCGATCATCAGTTGAACAGTGTTTAATACATTTTAACTTCACTCATGGTTTTTAAAAAATAAAAAAATCGAGGTCAAGCACTGAGATTTATACAAGTTAAAGATGGTAATAACTTCGGTTGTGGTGATCGAAATTTGAATGAAAACGTGGTAAAGACGCTTGGAAACAGTGCTTTGAATTTATGAATAAACTTCATAGAAGGTATTGAAAAGAAAGCTTCGAAAGTGCGATAAAATCTGCTTCAAAGTATATTTCAAGACAGTAATTCGTCATCCACGCCTGTGAGCAAAGGTGTGATTTAAATGATGTATAAAAATAATGATTCATTCTCGTGTACTCTGTAAATTTGCTGTAAAGTTTTCTTCTTCTTTTTTATTCATTTCATACCACACTAGGAACAAATCATTCCGTGTCCATTTCTAAAGCAAGTTTCATCGCATTAGCACCGAAACATTGATTTCATTTCTCACACCCTCAGCCTAATAATGAACTATTTCCCACTTTTTATGGGCGTTTTATTACTGGACAATTCATCATTGGTCACATTGTGTATAATAATGGTTTCCCACCAATACAATCACCAGATAACTGTCCATCCCGGGGATGACTGTCTAGGAAACAGCCGCTTACTTCGTCTCTATGGGGAAGTAGAATTTTCCGTACTCGCTACCCTACCTCATAATGGTCAGTCATGCAAATCCTCCATTTATCGGGGTCTGCGGTCGACCGGCTTGACCCTTGAGAGAAATCTAAGAGAAAGTTAAACGGTGCCATTTGTTCGCCGATCACGTCATTGTCAACATATTAGAAAAGAATCAACCTCAATCTTTTTTTTTTTCAAATAAGAGAATGAAAAGAAATTTGAGTGAATTGGTGTGAGACAGAAACGCCCTCACACTCCCTAGCTGATAAGCTGATAAGGGTGTAATAGAATTTACCTATGCGGACTATTCGAAAACGACAGTTTAAGTAGAATTTATAAAATTCTTTCAGCATATAAAAAGCGACAATTTGTTTTTAATTCTGATTACGTGACGGAAAAAGTGATTTCCGGTATAGGCTAAATGCATAGACCAAAAGGCACATTCACGACAACGCTAAATTATATTCTTATATTACATTCTTAAGAGTGCGCTTTCTTGCTCATCTAGCAATATCTCAATCTTAATTAACACGGTGAGGTACATAAGGTTCGATGTTGTTACGTCCAGTCTATTGATTGTCATCAATATGACATGTTGATTTTCAGCGAATGGCATTTGCTTTGAACAGAGCGTGTTTGATTGTTTGCGCGGGCCGTTGCTTACACAAATCAAAAGCTACACAGCACGTGGCACGCGACGAGTCGGGCAGCATCGTTTCGTATTCTAAAGAGATTGTCAGGATTTTTTACATTGCAACAGGTATGGCGTGGACCTCGCTCAGCTACGAGGGCCCTGTAAGAGCGACAATGGGCATGTAGTACTGCTGTATCGATTTGTGTGTGTAACTTGTGGTGAAGATAATGTCATTCATTCATAATCTAAATCGTTTGGGAAGTCCCCCCAGTAGTCCGATGTGACGTGTTCCAATGATCACAGGCTTAGACTCGCAACTGACATTATTTATATGAGCATGTCTAGCCAAGAGGAGGAAGCCCCACCCCCTTAACGACCAAATTTGGTCTGTGTACATTTGTGACTAAATTGGTATAAATAAGCTAACTCTTCCAGGCTGCTTTTCATTCGACACGTTCAAAATAAAGAGTGAACACCGTCCACACTCACACAGATGAAGAGACGAAGACTTTGACGGTGGAGGAAAACAGAAGGGTGATCTTAGAGGAGAGGTCAATAGCATAAAATATTCATAGCATTGGACATGGTGAATTTGTTACATAAGCCACAGTGGCAGGCCGTCGTGATCGTCGTAATACTCACTAGGGTGGCTCTGACTCACGCCCTGCCAACCCCAGGGCATCACAGCCACAAGCGCTTAAAACGGGAGAGACTTCATGCCATACAGAAGGGAATTCTTAACAAACTAGGACTACAGAAAGTTCCGGACGCTTCACGTTTTAACATTACCTCAGAAGAGAGAGAAAAAATGATACGACTTTATAACAAATCCTTGCAATTGTCTCACGACAGGACTCATGTATTGTACGAAAGAGAGGAATATTTCGCCAAAACATTTCACAGTTTTTCATCCACTGGTAAGTGTTTGTTTGTTTTCAGTTCATTTATATTGATTTTGGTGGTATTTGTAAAATCCATATCATAAAATATAAAAATACTCCCCATTTTGCTAGGTAAATTATAAGGTGTGACCTGTTCCATCCTATTTGTTCAACAGGTGTGAACGGGTGTCCATTGAAGACTTAATTAGAGCCAATTTCCCTAAATCTGAGAGATCGATACCAGCTTAATCAAAAGCTGGCGGTATTTACAGGATTATTTTGGGGCGGGGTTTTATGTCAATAGGGAAGATAACAGATCAGATATGCAAGGAATTTAACAAATACAAAAGATCATACTCAATACACTTTCCTCGCCGTTTTAACCTCTGGGCCAAAACCGCTGAACCCGAAGACCTGAAGCATGCACAAGTGTTTGGGCAGCTTAGCCACTTGTGAAATCGTGAAAGGATTAATTAAAGGACAATTAATATTTATGTTCTCAGTTTTTTTTTTCTTGAACGCTAAGGAACCGAACCGACGAACTACTGTCCTTAAGGCATTTCGAATGAAACTTATCAAAGGGTAAATGAAGACTGGTTTAGATACTAAACACGTCAACCCTATAAATAGGTGCTGGTCATTTTCGATCACATATCGATAAGGTTATCTTCCGGTGGCTTTAAAAAGTTAAATGATGTTAACCAGAAGAGATATAGATAGAAACATGCGACTTTCTGAAAGATCACCTTTTGGCAAACAGGGGAAATAAAAAGAAATAATAATGAGATTATGGGCTTGCTAAAGCTTAGCATGACGTCAAGCGTATTGTCACTTAAGCCAAATACACCTCACAATCTCATGTGTTCATAAAAAAAAAGATGGCAAGTGTAAGTGACCTCAAAATCCCCAGCCATGGGAGATGCAATAAACGGCATTCCTTTAACACGTTGCACTTAGCGAAGGTGTCATATGTGGGTTGACTTTGCAGTTATGTTGCTCCCTGCGACTGTAAAAATAGCTTTAATTGACCCCTTCCCAATAGATAAAGTGTGTAACAGATTGAACAGGAATGCTCATGAGCAGAGTAAATATGTACAAAAATACACACGTACACCGGCGCTCAACACCGACCATCGCTTTGGACGGCCACCCAGTACATTGCAATATTGATAGCTGCGCAAGCCTCTAATCCAGTACCAAAAATGTACACAACGACATTCTTTAAAGCCATAGTACGGCATGACACCGAATCAACATCACAAGAGGCTCTCTCAGATATCGAGAAGTCACGAGTCTTGTGCGTTGGCATACAGAGGGGTTTCTCAGGTATTCCGAATTACGTAGCGCATAATTATAAAACCAGCATACCTTGAGTTTTGGTGCTGTGTTGTTAACACCAAGCAACCGAGACACATCGATCATCGCTTTTTGCGAATGATTACCCAATTGTTATTGATAATTGATATTATTAAGGACAGTGCATCAAGCAAGGCAGAACAGCCTGTCCCTCTACGCCATTGATTTCCCTACAGAAACTTAGCGTGTGGCCATGCGGTCGTATGAAGCCCCAACGCGTGCAGAGTGCCTCCCCACCCACGTTAAATAAAGCGTCAAATGAGCAAGTATTATTATTTAGTTGTCACCACAACCACAAACTGCACGGTATTCTTGTACCAGTAGTCAAAAGTCCAAGGTGATGGCAATAAATACTCCCACTAGAGCCACCTGCAAACTACAAGATAATAGAACGCCATTACAGTACCATATCTGAGCACTTAAATAAAATACATGTCTGTAAATTGGTATTGATGTTTTCTATTTTTATCTTTCCTTAGACCCGCCAGCTGCTAGTGAGATTGATCCAAGATTATGGAATGACAACAAAAAGACAAGACTTTATTTCGACGTTCGCATTCCTCAGCCGAAGGACGGCTCACAAAGACAACTCCACCTTCACTCTGCCACATTAAATCTCTTTAAAACACGGACGTTTCCACAACGCCTTAAAGACAAAACAAACGTAGGGAAAAGCATAACCCTCAGTGTTTATCATTATACCAGGCGTTTAAAAAGTGGGAAAATAATTTCAAGACGTTTGATTGATTCAAAGCCAGTATCTTTATATGATCCAGGGTGGATTAGTTTTGATATTAAAGACTCAGTCCAAGTGTGGATGGACAATCCAAGAAAAAACTTTGGTATCGAAGTGACCTCGGAAGGTCAGGATCTTAGTGAGTTAGTAGAATTTTCTATGAATAGAAACAGTTCCCAAGACTCTACCAACGACACATACTCCGTTGAGAACGATTTATCTCCGTCCTTGCATATATATACACAACTCCGACCACTCCCCGGGCGCCCAAAGCGGACCCTGGAGAGAAAAGACTGCGCGGGAGAAGGAAACGAGCGCTGCTGCCGTCAGCCGCTCCGAGTATACTTTAAAGACATCGGCTGGGACAGTTGGGTTGTGGCGCCGGAATACTACGACGCGTATTATTGCGACGGTTCCTGTCCGCATAAGTACAAGAGTGCGTACACTTTTTCCACTATCAAGGCTCTTATCCAGTTATTCAATCCCGCCGCTGCCCCAGCTCCCTGTTGTACAGCCAACAAACTTAGCCCTCTCATACTGTTACATTTTGACGAAGACGGTAACTTAGTGCAGAGAGAATACGATGATATGATTGTTGAAGAATGTAAGTGCGCGTAAGTTCACCTGTAGACAATTACGCTATTTTTGTCTTGTTACAATATATCTAGGGGGTTATTGTCCCTTAAATGTTCACTGTGGTGTCAGCATCCAAAGGTCCGTACATCTCACCGACTCACGTTGTCATTATTCATCCGATTTGATATTCCTAGTATTGTCATCTCATCCTGAGCAATGTATTATAATGCTTGTTATTTATTGACCGTGTTCACAAATTAATTTATTTGTTATTTATATGGATGTGAATGTTTATTTTTATACTATTTTGTTACGGAAATCAAAGCTGTAAAACAGCAAGATTTTGAGGAGGAGGGTTATTAAACAACGGGTGGCGAACGCTAGCGGGAACGGTTTGGAAATGTTGGCGTTTTGAAAGACAAGGCATAAGTTTCTCGGTGCGCTTAACCAGTGCGATACTTTTACGTCTCATGTGTTATTGTTATCGTGGTGTGAATCTCATTCTTTAACCTGATAATTGTTTTTTTTTTTTTTTCTGTTTTTGAGAAAAAGTGCCACTGCCAATGAATTTTGTTCCGAAAAAAGAAATATTACTTTTGACTGACGAATCTCATCCCGGAGATAAAGGCGTGCAATAGTGTGGAGATACTGTAGGCGTAAGATTAGCGTTGGTTATTGACATGTTATTCCGTTTTCCTGGGATGTTTTACTCTTGGAAACAATGGGGATATGAAATAAGAATAAAGAATTTTGAACATACTGATGCTTTTTGTCTCTCTTTTGTAGGAAGAATGCATTTTTAAAGGAACACTTTTGAAATGCAATTCAAAAAGATATATTTTTTAAAATAGAAAAAGGTTATTTTTGAAGACGCGTGACTGTAAAGTAATGGCAATTGAAATGCGTCCTTTAAAAAAAGGAGGCCAAGTTCGTTATCGATTTAGAGGATTTACTGGATTGGTCATTCAAGAAAATAGAATTACAAAAACATGCAAATATTCGAAAGATGTCAACGAATTCGTGAATTTGAATGTTGTAGGGTAGAAAACTGTGCAGCTGACAAAAGCTTATAAAGCAAAAGTTTTTTTAAGAGTAAAATATCCAACAACCAGCTTAAAGGTGCTGCCTAATTCGAGGTCAAGATCGGAACGTATAATGGAACTTTTTTATAGTTTTACACAACTTTCACATCTGAAATCGATATAATGCCAATACCAAGAGAGACGACGCCATGGCATCCTTGCATAGACTTTATCTGTCCACTGATGTTTCACGTGGCCAATGACGTAACTGGAGGTTTTATATTCACTTCAAATTTAACAGGATGACTGTTGATTGTCATAAAATTTCATCATTGTGTAGATAGCAAGGAGTAAAAACCCTTTGATCATTATGGTTTAACCCAAGTTAACTTATTTTCCAAAGAAATTAACCTTTTTTTCGCTAAGCCAAAAAAGAAAATTGTGCCATGCAAAGATCTTCACGTGCAACATAGTCTGCCATTAAACTACCAAGTTTTGATACGGTTTCACAATTTAGTCGTTGATTTTTGCTGGTAAATAAATATAAGAAATCATGAAACTTCTTAGCCAGTCATATCTGATTTCTCACATATATAACATTCATTTTTAGAGAACAAAGTCGGTATCCGTTTGTCCTGTGTTGGGTCCAGTATTAAAATTTTTCTTCTTAACCAGGAAACATTTGCACTCCACGTGGCCGTTTATACACCCACGGTGTTAAAGAAATCTCTTGAGATCTGAGATGACAATCACCACAATAGTAAAATTCTATTAACCTTTTGTTTCCAATAAGCCAATAATATCCCTGTGCACGATTCTACACTTACCAGGTTGATGTTTCAGCCATACAGAGAGTGGTAAAACGGCAAAAAATAAACGAAAAAAATAATATGCGCCTTATCTTAAACATGTAGAATACAAAATAATCTAAATGATGATGCAAACTAGCTTTAATAGGCAAAATGCGAATTGAATGAGTTGTTGTTCCGAGATCGAAGAGATATGTCGACTCTCAGCAAAACAAGGTGGTGTAAGACATAACAAAAATTGACTGTGTATTTATCAAATTTTTTTAAACAATGACATACGATTTTTAAAACTTGTCTCAATGTTAATGTCTTTGATGCAGTGTCAAAAAAGAAAAAGAGCTAATGATATTGAGGGATATTTTTATAGTGGGGATAATAATTCTATATCGAACCTCTCTATGAATTTCTGGAGCCACCCCTAAACTTAATCAATTCTTTTATCCGGTAGCAATATAGAAGACATCGTAGAAAATCCTTCACTCCAATCACTCGTGCTTATCACTCGTACTCAGTATCTCTATAAAAGAATAGGATAGTGTCATAAACGAAGGCCAGCAATTCAAACACATGCAAATCACGCGAACTCAAAAGTGGACAACGCCAGCCCTCACTGGAGTTCGAACACTGTCGTGCTTAGATCAAAAGTGTGCGCTATCTGCAGAGCTGAACAGTCGCATACCACCAGTTTTGTAATATTTGCCAGCAAATTAAGATTATCTGAACGACATAGCAGACATAGCATTCCTTCATCGCTGCCTAATTTTTTGTTTCGTATGACAGGACAAGAGCACACGTGTGGGATTGTGTGTGATATCTAGAAGAGTTGACGGACGATAGAGTCACTGTTTTCAATAAGGAGGAAAAAAAGAAGCATATGGCATAATTATCTGCGAGACTGGGCGATAAATGACCTTGAGATATCGTCAGCATTCTCTCATCTCTACGCAATACCAACGTAAAATGAAATTTAGTTGACACAGAAGGTGTAAAAATATACCTCCAGTGACAACCCAAGTCTAATAATATCACTGATATCGTAAAATGTGTTATCTTTTGCTTGTTTGGTTCCTTTCACGTATCAAAACAATGAGCCTTCTCCATTTTGATCAGTCCAGTTGGTCTTTATTATTATTATTATTTTTAATCCATTAAAATCACAAGGTTAGTCACTGTTGCGTTCATCACCTGATTAATATATTATTTTTATCCCAATTAGTGAAACTTCAGGATAAAGCAACTGAAATATATAAATGCTACCATTCGGTATTTCAGACCTGGATTATATAACTAAATAAATGTCCCTAATTAAAATTGAAAAACATGTTTGCAGAGGGGGAAATATAAAATGCAGTTATCTTTTCTTAGAAAACGTTCATTAAACCAATTAGCAGTTTGCATTTACAGAAAGAATTTTACATGTAGTTGTTTATCAACGTAAGTGTTATCCTTCAATTAGGCTATTCATGTGATTCCTTCAACTAAACTAATTCTCATCAAATCAGTAAAACAATCACCTGGAAAAGTTGTCTTCTCATCAAATCAGTTAAACTTTAACCTGGAAAAGTTGTCTTCTCATCAAATCAGTTAAACTTTAGCCTGGAAAAGTTGTCTTCTCATCAAATCAGTTAAACTTTAGCCTGGAAAAGTTGTCTTCTCATCAAATCAGTTAAACTTTAACCTGGAAAAGTTGTCTTCAGACAATTTTTCTCTGTGCGATGCAAGTATTAATATGTAATTGTTACTTACGTAGACAAACGTAGGAAAAAGAAATAAACAACCATATAAATAAATGGAATATACGATGGCAAAGATAAATCAATAAATTGACAAAAAAGAAAGCAAATATTTCAAAGTGCAATTTTTTAGAAAAAATGGTTGAATATGGTATGATATAAATTCGATATGGCGGCTTCAAGGTTTGTCCTTTGACTCCACCACAAACAGTAGCTTGAATATCTTTATAAATATTTTGCACCAGGCCTTGTTTCACGGGAAAGAACTGGAGGGGTCTCTCATTTAACAACATAAAAAAACTGCTTCGTCGAGTAAGTCGAAAAATACAACAACAACAGCAGTACAGGCTCAATATCTGGTCTCAAATATATACCTGCGAACGTAGGGCATAACACCATCAAAGATCTAAAAGTCAATCGGCAATGAAGAAGACGCAGAAGCGATGCACTCAACGACACGAATTTCAGCTGATTAAAGAACCAAAAGTTAAATAGTCTTTGTGATCGATTCGTCGGGGCCCCCCATCTTCAACAGAATTTCTACTGATGTTCACCACACACGTGTGTCCCTAACATACGACAAGTCACGATGTCACTGAGCAATCTTCGGAAAAAACTAACTCTTTAGTTTCACCGAGCGGACTGAAATATCTGAAATCTTTTCCAATCAATTTCTGGGTCTCGCGTACAGAGGCTGAGCCACAGTAATACGTCCCCTGCGCTGCGACCCCCTGAAACGTCGCGTCAGATCAAATATGTGAAGAGGGCCACTTGCAGCTGTACTAGTTTTACCTTTTGCTGCATTCTCAGACAACGGGCTAAAAGTCATTGGAAAAAGGAAGCGGGTACACGGACCTCTACTCCTTTATGAGACAGTGTGTTAAATACACCACAGCAAGTCAAACTGTCGAAATGTATATAGTGTATCATAGGTGATTTCTCGAAATGCAGGCGTAATCTGGATGTTATATTATGCTGTCCAAAACTTTTCTAAACATAGAGGATGCCTATTCTTTTACCTACATATTGTGAAATATTTTTTCTAATGGTAAGTTAGACGATACGATAGAAAATGCTGTCTGTGATACATGTGTAAGAGTCCTAATTTGTGTGCAAGAAAAGTGCTGATGTCCTAACATTCCTAATTTGTTTTATCAAATGAATTGCTTTACCAAACTGATACCTGTGTGGTTGAAATGTAGGTTACGTAAACATAACACTAAAAAGATATCGTTTAATGTTATAAAAATAGTACTTTGCCAACTTATATACAGCACGTATTTTTATTTACATACATGTTTGTTTCACACAGATCTTTACCACAATTTACAAAATGAGGCTGGTCAAAATAATACTGGCCAAGTAACAGCAATTATTCGCCAGATGGCACCGGGATAATTTTACTTATGAATTTAGAGAGTAGAAAAGGTTTGCATGTGGTATGATAACGCGCTTTGATTTGGCGCGTTCTTTATATCAAATGTGTATCTTCGCCCTGTCCTTTGGAACGCTATCTCCTGTTTCAGCGGCAAACACGCGTGTATATTTTTCTTCGTCTTCAAATAAAATGTTGACTTACATTTTTTTTCAAATAAATCATTTTATGCGTGTATACAATTTTATTAATGCCGGTATTACAATTTACTGCTTTCGTTGGTAAGTACTGAAGAAATTGTTAAAAATGATAAATTAGTTAGATTTTAGCAGATACTTAGGTCTTTTGTCAGGACATGGGTTTACTGCCCATGCCAGACGTTTAAGTGCAATAATTGAAGCTTTTTCATTTGAAACTGTTTTGTGAGATGTAGCTTTGTGTTACTTTAAGCCTTTGCCTTTTTAAATCAAATTTACACTCTTGAAATTATCATGAAATTATTTTCGAAATGCTCGTTTCCTGTTTATAAAAATCAAAGTGTTCGTTCAAGACAATAAAGAAGACAATATTAAATATAAACTTAGCATCCCCTGTGCTTTTTTTTTCTTTTTTGTAGAATCCTTGCGTGAGGTTTAACGATCAATTGGGGAGTTACCCCATACTGTGTCTTGTTAAAGTTGGCGGCCGATAAATAACCGGAGATAAAAACACGCTTGTAAAATTTTGACATCGGGTGAAATATGGTGTAATGAACTTGTCACAAGGTTTTGCAGTTGTCATGTTGAGCAAATTTGACATATTTGAGTGTGTCATCGCGTGTTCTGTCTTATCTGATGACAACAGAATCGCGACAGGTGTTTGGCACGTGAAGGTGAGGTTTTTTTTAGAAAATAAAAGCCTTAATATCAGATTCCGCTTTACTCTACTTTTAAATGGTTGCAAATTCCTCTGCTTCTCAATAGATAAAGAAGTCATCATATATTGGGGAAATTTTGGTATTTCTGATTTCTTCTTCACCAAGACTGCACTTTCATTTCTACATGTCTAATATGCCTCGGCCGCCCGCAATTTGCATAAGAATAACTCAGACAACTTCGACAATCACGAATATAATATAATGTTTATTAACAGTATGTAGATGCGTTTTGTAAGGTGAAAATAGATCATGGTAGTAGTAATAATATGCACCTATCATAGCGTAAGCGCCAAGGAAATACAACCGTAGACATTTCTGGTATCAAAATATTCATCACTTTACCACAAAG
Organism: Lingula anatina; assembly: GCF_001039355.2. The sequence goes on along the minus strand of NW_019774770.1, from coordinate 303,491 downwards.
CATCATAGCTAATGGTAGAAAATTCTATATAATCTAATTTGGATTATATTTAACGTGTTACTGTCATGAATGGATTTAAACGTGTAGACTGGGAGATCAGCAGTTGACTTTTCCCAGTCAAGCTGGATGTTCAATACTTCACGACAATCCTCTACATATTTGATTGCATAATTTAATCGCGCATTTCACACACGCCTACATTTTATGTCTGTTCGGTGGGAACCGCTTCAGTTCCCCCTCCACACATGCAGTTAAGGAATCTTGCCGTGTTTGAGGTCCCAGGTTTGGGACGCATGTTATGGCTACGCTATCAAACCGACGGTAGACCGCGGAAGATGATCTAGATAACATTAGCACATTTGTCTCTGCCCATTTATAGATATTGGGTCAGAAGACGAGAACACCAAATGAGAGCAGCGGTGGCGTTGAAGGGCGTCGACTGGTTGTGGAGGTGGGAGATGTCGTTTTGGATTATAGACACACAGGGCCGATTAAATTATCATAATAACCTGAGATAAATTGAATTAACTCTATTACTGTGTATTTTTGGAATGCTCTATCTATATTTACCAACAAATAAGGGGGAGCGTCCCAAAATTTGGTCAGTTTTAGCCGAACGCCCTTCACTAAATGCAGTCATAAAAAAGGGACATTTTTTGCATCCCAGCTGTCAGAGAAATGCATGTTTTGAGGTATTTACAGCAGGAATACCAAGTGTTCTGTCAAAAATGAAATATGAAGAGACATTGCTGTACTAATCATAGTATATTGTTTTAAATAAGGAACTGACGAAGACAGATAGTGTTTTCGAGTGCCACCTTTCCTGATATCTGGAATCTAGTTCGTTGCATGATCATGTAGTGAAGTCTGATAATAGGAGAACGTTACCACGCAACACAATAAAATCACGATAATGATATTGAAAAACGTTATTGTTTTTGAATCACTTTTAATTTTCTTTTTTTCTTCTGAAATCAATAGATGGACATATTTTTTTCTGAGAAGAACAAAACTTATGAAAAAACATCCCCTCCGTCTTTTACACAATTTATCTAGCTTGAATCATTCCACACTATTCCTTCTTCCATCCTCCGTACTAATATGCCTTTTTGCAAAACTTTTTCTTCTGTGAATTAAATATATAACTGAACTTTTCCGGACAAAATTGATCAGAATAGGCAATTATAAGGGAGAGATAAAATACTGTGAAATTGACTATTGTCAGTCTGGGTCAAAGAGACCTTGAGAAGACGATCAACCTGCGTGCATCTTATCACGTCCTTCGCCATTCAAGTATTTACGAGGTGATTTTGTTTGTTGATGTTTTTCTTTTCTTTTTTTCACTGATGGATTAATTTGTGTCACTTTAAATGTCCCATTAAAGCAGTAGAATCCTGTATATTCATATAAAAATGGATTACAACGAAAAATGTATAAGCTTACATCAAAACTGTTTTCTTAATTTAAAAAATTAAGGAAGGTAACTCAAAATGCAATTTGAAGAAAACAATCAAACAGATATTAAGAACACCACCTTGCATTTATTTATCGCATGCAACAAAAATAAGGAGGGAAAAATTGTTGCAATCTTCAAAGTGACTTTACGTCACGTGTATCAGCCTCGGGGTCAGACACCATCCCGCGCAGCGAGCGTCATTTGTTTTTAGTCTTATCTACTGCAAGCAAATGAATTGAGTTAAAAGTGCACAATGTACTTGTTGTCTTGAGATCGTGGCACTCAAATATTACATTGAAAATTTATTGTCACAATGAAACTAAAAGGGAACTTTTTTTTCTTAAAAAAATCAGATATGTATGTAGGTACTGCCGGTTGCCGATATTTTTCTTAATTCTCAGAAACCTTTCTGTCAAGAGAGGTTAGCATCACGAACTGGAGGGCGTAAACGTTGCCAATTATAAACATTGGCATGATAAACATTTACTTATTGCAATCTCAAAGATTTAAAAAAAATCCTAGACAAAGCACGATCCCTGTCTCGTCTTTTAGGTTAACGGCCTCTTGAAGACGGCATCATTATGCGTTGGCGTACTGGTGGATCAAATATGGTAACACTATCTTGCTTTATGAAATAAGGTGGCACTGTTCTATCAGATTTTTTAAAACTCTACATAGAGAATCAATTTTCACAAGCTGCATTTTATTTTTTGCATTTTACTAAATATAGATTGTAGTTTTGGCTTATTCACAATTCATCTTTTTCATTTACAAAGAAATTCTTGTTGAAATTGAATGCAATTTTTCATGAATTTCCGTAGTTATATCACCCACGCAAATAAAAAGGTGTCATTTTTAGCATAGAAAGTTGACAGATAACATAAACAATCGCTACAAGAATGTCGATTTGTCTTACGTTTTACAGTGCTGAGTATGGCCTTGCATTTTCTTATGTCAAGCCACATTTCATAATATAATATTACCTAAATTCCCCATAATTTTTTGTAGTCGTGGGAAAGTACAAATGTGGCGATTTCCACATTCATTATCATGACAAAAATGACCAACTGTTGTGCGGGGGTGAATATCTACATCTCCTTGGCTACACATAAGCATGAATATCATACATTGGCGTCAGATCAATATTGGCGTCAGTTATCAGAGACCGCGTATGTGAACTGCTACCTTTTGCCAGCTTTTGCTGCGAGTCACCTGCGATAGAGCTTTTGGTTCCTTTATGTATTGTTTTTATGTCTGCTTGTTTCTCTATGTGGGGCAAATTAGCAAAACGAAAGAATGGGGTGATAAGAAACATGAGCGAGAGCTCATGGGATAAATCAGTATTTTTGAAAAGAGGTTAACATCTGATGTGAATCTAAAATATCTGTAAAATAAATTTGACTTTTTTAATCTTTACTTTTTTCTTGTGTTTTTTTTTTGTTTGTTTGATAGGAAAACGCACCCTCTATGTTTTCTCGCTAGTTCATTAATCAAAATGATCTCATTTCAGAAGTTTGCAGTCAAACGTGAACGTAACCGTGAACTTTACGTTTTTTGTTTCTTTCACCTGCAGCGCAGTCAAGCAGGTCTTTAAGTCGAATATTTAATCCTTTTTCGTCTATTATGTCCGGCACTTGTGCTTGCTTTTCTTCCTTTCTTCTTTTTTCTTTCTCTCTATCTTCTTCCTTTTCATTTTTTTTTTGTCATCTTTCGTTTGATTTTTCGTTACTATGAATTCCATTTTCTTTAATGGCGGGGGCGGGGGTCGTGTCTCATCTATCGTATTTAATGCTGGATTTAGTTGTTTAATACACCCACTGGAAGCAGCGACAGATAATCATTATTATCCCTTCTGAAAGCCGCCAGATGGAACTAGATCTAGGGACGTGACCCAAGATTTGCTACCGATTTTTAATACTTTCTGAAATAGAAAGTTGTTCAAAAAATTGACAATGTTATTTTTATTTTAATCTCCACATGAAAATGAAAAACCTGTTTAATTAAATAAATCTCAAGCAAATAAATAGATTATGAAATTACTGGAGCTTTGAAATATGAAACTGAAAACTATAGTTAGCATACTACATCTCAAAGAAAAAAAATTTACACTCACGTTTTACTCTAGAGGTATCCATCTTATACCAAGACCATCAATATAAAGACGGAAATGTGTGGATTTCAGATAACTGTTTCCAGGATTGGTTATATCTCAACTAATATTCCTTTTGACCAGATGTCCTTCGCTATATATTGATAAAGATAACACAGGTGAATAAATGGGACGAATTGCGGATTTTTATCGCGTTTAGTGATTTTTCCCCCTTTTCAAATGGAGCGTCTTCTTCGCTACCCCCCCATCCAAGAGAGGCTTCTAGATTGCTTTTTGTGCCACCAAAATTCTTTTCAGGCACTTGCCAGCATTCTCGAATATTGATACTTTTTTTCTCGAAAATTGCACTATCAAAATCTTTTCTAGTGGTAAAGATGACCAATCATTAACCAGCAATATATATATATTGAATTATTTACTTTCCCGTTAATTAGTTTTTATAGAAAATGATTAGAAATTTATAATAATAAAATTTACACAGGCGAGAATTTTTTTTAGATCTCTGACATTAATTTCTAGTTGGCCGTCACTCACATAAGAACGGATTCACTAATAATAACAATTATTTAATGTGTATTTAGCAATAACAAAATAATAACGCATTCATGTCTTTATTGATGAAATTATAAATAATCTTAGGTATAATTGTGATATATATTATAAATTGTCTTTCCACCTTCAGGCTAGGTTGAGATGTATGATATTAGAAGTTTACCTGAAAATATACCATTATGTCCAACGAGCAGTTAACATAAATAGTAAAGATTCTATTCAACTGCCCACATACTTACACACAAGGTGAGAATTAATTCACACTTCACAGTATACAAAGATATTACTTTCACACTCACAAATATATCATAACAACATCATTGTGAACAGCTTGTGCTGATATTTGTCTAGAAACAACAATTCCACACCCACTGTTATAACAAACTTCAATGTGTAAATTGTGCAAATTGTACATAAAACCTCATCTAAAACGTCATATTTTTATCTACAAATTATGAGCGGTCTCTTCACATGTGAAATCTTATCTATCTGCAGACTACTATTACATAAAATAAACAGACAGTTTGCAAGATCATCATGACTTGCAAACCCAATGGTCAGTACAGTATTATCAGACTTCATTGTGCTATTGACATGACTAACATATTCCAATGGGAAATATTTTTTTAATGTTTATCATTCTTATATTTATTATTATAACAACAATAATTTAAAATGACATACAACAAAAATGTCCAGCACCAATGTGAAAATCATAAAATGTAATAATTAAAATCGAAATAAATCAAATAAGAATAAAAAATCAAACCCTGAAAAAGTGTGTCAACTGTTTCTGCCCCTTCAGCTGGGGTATCAGTTTCTTTCTTGCCGTTTTCGTTGTAACAGCCTTCTTTGTTTTTTTACTTTTTGGTAAATCTGCAGTTTCCATTGCTGTGGCTGTTCTCTTTACGGCTTTACTGTTTGTCTTCTTCTTTTCCTGTATATTGCAATCATTATCTACACCCTCTGTTGTTGGTTTTGTTGATGTGCTGGTGATGTTTTCTTGGTCGTTGATAGACTCCAAAACTTTCCTTACAATGTTTTTTTCACCGCCTTCCACACAACCTGAGACCAAGTTTTGGTTGCTGCAATGAACAAGAACCAGGATAATCTTTTATTATCATGACATTTTTAGTATGAATAAATGCTTTATATATAGAACTGAAATAAAATGATACAAAAATACATTTTAATTCACTGACATCAATATCCTACATTTACAAAAACAAAGTACTCGCCATGAAAAAAGGAGGGGTAATATATTTGTCATCCTCTAAAGCAAAAATACATCTATCATTATTTTCATCATAAGCATTTGCCAAACAGTTTAAGAACACTACAAGAAATCCCCCAAATTAAGTATTACCTCATATCCAATTAAATTATTTATACTTTTGAAATCTGAATAAGAAACCAAAATTTCACACAGTCACTACACAAAGAATTAAGAGATTTCAAAGTTTGCCTTACTTAGCAGAGTTATAGGTCTTCAGTGCCAGTAGAAACTCCTTCTCATCATTCTGGGAGAAACCAGAATTGTATGCAGGGGCTGCCCAGTCCATACATGAACCATACCGCTCAACTGGCCTTATATCCTGAAAAATATATAGATGTTTAAATAACCATTGAGAAAATTATGATCTATATACCAGATAGATTTTGAGATCTATTTTTGAGATCTATATTTCTACTTTTTATTGTTGAAACTCACCTGTTTCCACCTTCATTACTATGAGAGGGAGTAAAAAACAAGAATCTTTCAACTTAAAAACAGCTCTATGGATCATAATTTTATATATGGTTTTGGAAAAGGCATACCCTGATAATTATGGGAAAAGTGCTGTGATTTCCAGGATATTGGTGGGAAAAAGATTTTTTTGCTATTTCAAGGCTTAACATTTCTTATGTGCCTTTGATGTGTTGTATTTATCCTCTTTTTAGTGACAGAAATACCATATTAAACCTTGTGATAATACACCAAATCAATTTAATGATGAACCCGATTCACAGCGACTCTCATTATAGAAATTTCACACAGATTCTCACATACTTTCTGACCCTGTTTCTTCTTCACCATCCTCTCAGACAAAGTTTCACTGATATTTGGCTCCTTCATGATTTCCTCCTCAACCATGTCTGGAGATCTGTAAGGATTGAAAATTAACATAAATGCTCATTCTTATAAACAAACCACATTTGATTCAACTATAACTGAGTTTATTTTCTTATCACTGTTTCTGATAGACTATAATTGACTATTAAGCAAAATTAATTGTTTTCATTCTACTTCCGAGGACTTTCGTGATTAGATCTTTAAAAGGCATCAATCTATAATAAATATCAATTCTTATTTCACCTATTTCATTTTTTACAATAAATAAATAAATAAATAAATAAATAAATAAATAAATAAGTATATTCATCTATAGGGATCTACCAGCCTTCAGCAGTACAACTAGCTATAAAAAGCATCTCACCTGAACTGCGACACAAGTGCTGGGAGTCGTACAGGAGTCTTTTGACTGGAAAATGTATCTGTGAGAATATCTGCAGAGGAATGCTCCATTGGTTGGCAAGCAATATGGTCCAGCAACTTCTGCAAAGTTTTTATTGTCTTTTTGCCTAATATGGAGCCTCCCTCGCCATTAGACTGAAAACAAAGGCAAAACAAGGCTTGTGCTTAGCATTAAATCATTCAAAACTGTCACACAAAGAGAACTGCCAGCTATAATATATTTTCCACCAATCATGCTGAGACAAAAAGGTCATTTACACTTCAATTGTCTACATATTTTGAAGTGACTCAAATCAATTTTCTCCTCTGGGCAAAATGATGAAAAAAAAATGTTAGTAAGAAAAAAACACATTAATTTTGAAACAAAATCACTGTGGTTCTTGCTTCTGGTCACCAGATTTAAAATAAACTATAAACTGATAGTATAAAACATAGTCTAGAATCTAACTGTAGGGACAGATCAAGCAATGTTTTCGTGAGTAGGAGAAAACTGCTTATTTTCCAATTTGGAAACTAAATATTACACTACCTTAGCAGGGCTCTGTTCCTCAACACCCTCTGCACTATCAAGTAGATGAGAAATCTGATCATGTAGATTTTCTGCCACTTTTTCAACACTGCACTTGCGCAGCTTGCAGTCCTTGCTTCTGGCAATAGTCAGCTTTAAAACATTCACAAGTCTGCAGAGAGCCACCCTGAGGAAAAAAACAAAACAAATAAAATAAATTCCATATAGTAAATGTTAAAGAAAATTGTGACACAGTACCTACCTTCATGAACAAAAGCAGAAAAATTAATCATCATTTTTTTCTTAAATCGGGCAATATAAAGAAGCTATAATATAAAAGTAAAATAGACAAATAATTTATTCAACTGTTTTCCAACAAACATTTATACCATGATGGCATGTATACCAAAATATTGTTCAAACACTTATTCCATACTATATTACAGAGGCAGATCCAGAGATATTTTCTGACTATCTTCCAAAGTATCTTTGTTGATCCATCCTCCATCCAACAGAAAAAAATTAGATGCCTATCAATGTAAACGTGAAAAATTCTGGCCATTTTCTATTCTGTAAGACCCAGAAGACAGCTTCTGTCTGCCCCTGTATTATCTGACATAAGATGTATAACTCACTACCTGTGATCCTTCACCTCTTCAATTATGGTCTGTAGCTTATGGATGAGGTCTACAAACTCCCCAAGTCCTTTAACATGGGTGGTCAGTGGAGAGGAGGGGTCTGGGGCGTACCCCTTCCCACCAAGTCTTAGACGCATAATGAAGGAAATGGCAGTCTAGAAAATATTAAAATAGAAAAACAGATATAAAATAAAATTTGAATTATGTTAAATTAATTTTATTTGTGGAGAGATTTTAGATTTCTTACACTGATGGAAAAATGCACCTGAAATAAATTTTATATCAAATACTTTCATGCTATCAGATAATACAAATGGCACAAATAATGACATTAAAACTTATTAGTCTATTTGAATTAACAATCATGGTTTTTCAAAGAATGTTGAACAGAAATCTAAGCAAAATTTCAGCAACAGGTTTAAATTCCAGTTAAAGCACCGATTGTGGTTTTTCTTGTTTTTCAAGCCTAAATGTGTTAGATGAGGTGCAGGACAAAAAAGGATTGTGTTTCAGACAATATGTGATAGCAGCATAATGCTAAGTTTTATTAAACAAATAAATGAATAAAAACAAATAAAATAAAAAGAAATAAAAAATGCAGAACTATCAAGTCAGAAAAATTAAATTAAACAACAATGTGAAAATAAAAAAGAGACTACTCCCAGAGCTACCTGGCACATAGGCATTTTCTTCTCCTTTGCTACTCTTTTGATCTCAGTGAATGCCTGGTGATCAATCCCCCTGTCAGGCACATTGATCACACGAGCCAGGGCAAGTTCGTTTCTGGAGTTTATGAGAAGTTCCAGATAGGAATGAAATACTCTTCTGATATAAGCCTATGTAAAAAAGACAAGTAAGTTTCATTTAACACAACACAGTAACTGGGGTCCAAAACCATTGAAAGCCTGCATTTACCATACTGAACAAGTTGCCTGCTACTACCAGAGCAGGTTTACTTTCAACTACTGGTCCAGTCATCAAGTATGAATATCACTACAAATAGACAAACAAACACTATGGTCAGAAGGCTTTCAGATATCTTTATCATAAACAATAAATATAAAAAGGAAAAATTAAATTTAAAAAAAAAATCAATACATTTTATTTTAATCCTACAACCCACATGTAACACATATCAGTGGAGCTATTTGTGAAAGCACTGCAGTGAATGCACATTGTGTTAGCTGTGATAACAAACACATTGTGTTTTCACTCACTGTGTATGTAACATTCTACTAGAATTTGGAGAATGTGCAATTCTGCAGATATAAATACTTAGAAAATACACATATCAACATGAATATCATTGATAATTCAAAATGGCAAGATAACAAGTTAGATACCTATGTTTGATCAGCCTCTAACAAAGCAAATAATCAGGTAAACAAGTGACAATATATCAGTGCTGGACTTTATTACTAAGCATACATCAGTTTAGCATCATTAAAAAAAAATGTGGAAGAAAATTATGTTCTGAAAGTACGACCTACCTCAGTGATGGAGAATCCACTAGTTCTGGGGGATTCTATACTGGCTGTGGAGTCGAGAACATCATCCATGTTGCACTCTTCAAATAAAACTGTGGGGTCAACTGAACTAGACAGAGAGGATTCTGTGTTCACCTTGTACAGTTTCTTGTTTTGGCAAATGATTTTTAGCATTTCTCTCTAGAATAAAATTAAGCAAATCAAACAAAAAATAATAAAAAATAATAATATTATCATTAACTAGTATACATTACACATGGGATAGTATCATCACCTTGCAATTATTCTCTATAATACAGCAGGGTATATTTTGCTCGAAGGGGCTCTAATCCGACTTCAGAGGATTCTAGATTCGGTTTGTGATTCCCGACTTGGGTTATGTCTGGAGAGAAAAGCAACTCAACACTACAGCTTAGTTACAAAATCAAAATTAGGTTTAACACCAGGACATTGCCTAGATTTATGCAAGAACTAAGCATGACAGACTGCATGATTGTAAATTATGAAGTTTGATAATAGCAATTACTGTACATGAAAGTTAAATAAGACCAATTTAAGTTAGATAGGAGCAATTACGAGGCTAATATGAGCTGCATGTCCATGCTTGTGACTCCATTAAAATCAATTAAGGTGTCTAAGAAATATTTTGAAGTCTGCACAAGCTTGGTAATTATTATCTAGTCCCAATTTTATTGACATTCTCGGATCAGATGAAATCTCTTAGGTAGGCTAAAGAAAAATTGTGTAGGAATCAGAGTTGTAACTTTATATAACTTCACACTACAACATGTATGAAGTTGCATCAGTATAATAACTATAGCATTGTTAAATGCATTCTCAAAATATAATACTAGGTGAAGGTCAGGGATCAAAATAAATGGATGAAGGAAATGGCTAATTAGTTCATTTTTGTAAAAGTTTTGTATAAAAATAAGATTTGGGTGGATACCTTTTATTTTTCTTTGACTGTAACCAAAATTATTGCTAACAGTGCCCAGCATAAGTTCTTTGTGGATTTATTAAATAAAACTTTTTTTAATTTTGGAAATTTTAAAAATTTTATGGCAAAAACTACAATTTTTCCCTTAGTGTTTGGCATCTCTGATTACGTATCAGATCATGCCTGGAGAGGTGTTAAATCAGCAGGTTATGCGATAATAATATCCCCTATCACTTTATCTTTAGAAGCCTAAGAGCAATCAGGTACTTCAACTTGGTGTCAGTTAAAAGGGAAAACACCTTTGGAAATATCTGAAGTGATTACTGTAAAAAGGGATTATTTCTAAAATATTTTGGGAAACCACAACAAAACAGCATGAAAAAAAATGGCATAATACATAGCAAAAAGCCAAAAGCAATAAAAATCAAATTTTTGGTGTCAGTAAAATGAAAGAGCTACTGGGGTCAAGATGTTCAGTGTCATAAAACTTTGATTCAAATTACCTCTTATAGTGTGTGCAACTTGATATAGCATTTGAACATCCTTTCACTGTTTAAACTATATAAAAAAAACAGACTATCCACATTCCTCTTTACAGACTACACAAGGAAAAATATTGATTTACATCCCAAGAAAAAAAAAGGAAAAAAAATACATTACCTCTACATCTTCTAACCCTTCATGCATGATAATAAAATCCATGTCTCCATCAATGGACTGTTTTCCTTCCTGGCACAAATCATCCTCTTTATTTCCTCCTGTTAGTTTCCTCTTCACTGCTAACATAACGTCAAAAAGGTCCACAGTGTTACAGTGAGCAAGATGGCTCTCATACATCTTAAACAGTTCCTTGTCACTGTCTTTACACTTTGTAGGATCTCGCTTGTATACACAAAGTTTTTTGTTACTCTCTAAAACCTTGCTCAATTCGACTTCAAATTCTCCACTTTCCTAAATAAAGAAAAATTATTGCATCTTTTTAAAAACAATATTCAACTACTAGTATTCATAATTTTAGTACAACCTTGGAAGGAATAATAAAAGAAATGTTTCAGAATGACTGAAATTATATATCTCTCACAATGCTGACACAATGAAAGACAGTGTATTCTTAAAACAAAAAAGGTACTTGTCCTTGAATTCTTCCACGACACCCAAAGGTATGTACAACAATTACTGTTACTAGTAAAAAAATATCATGTTGTACCTGCTTACTAAGCTCAGCTAGACATATCTGCAAGGCAACCATCTGGTCCTCTGCGTTCAGAACTGTCTCTGTGTCATTTTGTGAAAGACGCAAGGACCTGTATTTCTGTGTAAAGTATTCTGCAACACTGCACCACGGTACTGACGCGGACTCTGGGAACTTGCCCAATGCACACAGAGAGTTTTTGGAAACTGAAAAGGGAAAAAGCATACAGTCTGGATCTAACAGAACCTGTAACAGAAATGGCTCATTTGCAAAAAGTCAGAAGAAGAGGAAAAAGAAAAAGACTAAAATCTATGATTTATGGACCTGCTTGGCTGCACTGCAAGTAAAAAGACCTTATATAAATCAAAAATATGTCAAATATGCCCATTGTTTAGTGTCAAATCTTACCTGCACCAGTTACTATGGACTATTTTGTTTTCATATGATGAAGGGCATACTGATTGCACTTACCATCAAGAGCCTGCAATATTTGCTTAACCAATTTTTGAATTACTTGCTTTCAATGAACTGTCATAACTAAGGCTAACCTAACCAAAGGATTTTTTCAACAGCAAACTAAATTTTAAAGTAAAAAAACTCTGATTATAATGTCTAGAAAGGTAAAGGTCTGGTTAAACATGAAAGTAACACAATGAGATACTACTAGTGCTGATTTTTGCTCATATTCCTTTTCATTTCTCCGATATGTTCAATAGCAACATGCTTCAGAATTTCAAAGCCTACCAACAGTCAGATTAAAACAGACAACACAACAATGAAGTCAAAACTATATCTAGAAAAATATGTGGGAATAAAAGTGGTTCTATTGTCTCTATCTGTACACCTACATTTTGTACATGTGTATGAAAATTATAGCTGAAAATGAAGTCTCGCAAGAGTTTCACAAAACAGCAGACACAGGAGGCAAAAATTCAATGTCTTAGCTCTGTATGTATCTATATTGTGACACAACTGAATGAAATCCCTTTTGTAATGCGGATTCATTTTAAAGAGGTCACTGAATTTGAATAGTCCTATGACAAAACTTGACACTTTTTCTTCCTGTTGTATCCAATTTTAAACTATTTATAGCATGGGACAAGAACTGGGGATTTCTCATATTCTGAGAGGGTGACAATATGGGACCTATAATTACTGTCAAAATATGGGTATTCTTTTGTACCCATCATCCACAGCACAGTACCATCCAAATGACATAAACATAAATGGAATGTTTTAAATCTTCCTATATCCTGCTTTACCTATCAACATTTGACCTAAACTACATTGATAAGATATAAATAAACAGAGTATGGGACCTGGTCAACTTCTGGACTAAAATGATGTCCATAATAACCAACATAGCCTGCCTGGGTTGATTTCCATATGATCAAAAAAATTTCGGTTTTATCATAATCAATTGTAATGAGGATTAAAACATTTTTATCCCTTATTTTAAGTAGACATAATTTACTTAATAAATAAATTTCTAAATTACTCAGAACATTAATCCTACTTTGATATATATTACACACAATCAAAAAATAAAGATTAAAAAACATAAAAATAAGAAGCAACTTCGAGCACTAATACCTGTAATCCTTTCTTCTTGTGTTTCATGATTCTGAACAGCATCAATGACGGTTTTCAGAGCCTCTGGCTCCACATCCCCACATAGTACGTACACACGTCCCATCATACTGCACACACTGGGGGAACCTTTAAGTATAATAATGCAAAATTTTCATATTTCAAGTCTTAGGCTGCATTCACAACCAAAGTTGATCCACAAATTAAAATATGGCTGACCCACTTGAAAGTTTACCCTTAATCACTGTAAGTTCTTCTATTCAGAATCTATTAGGGGATTATGATGCAAGCTTTCATGTGGATCAGACATGTCTGAACCGCGGCTCTGTTAGTCTGCAGACCAACTTGTTCTGATTGAGCCTTTAATTTCAAAAAGCAAAAACCTATTCATTCACATGCTTATTTCTTTGGTACAACAATGATATTGGACATAATGTTTGTTGAAATGGTTAATGGTACAGTTAGAAAATAACGACACATTTCATTAATACATTTGATGCAATGGGACATGAATTTTGGTCAATGATATATTGAATATGGGCAATTAAACATGACATTAAGGACCTGTAGTTATTATCTTTACATACAGTGTATTGCATGTAATTTCCAGCCACTGTTGCCACTGTTTTATTCATGAAGTCAGATAATTTCATTTGTCGAATAGATCCAAAGAATGAACAATATCACATTGCTCTGAAAACCAAAATCCATCCATCTGCCCTCACCACAGAGAAGATTTATTGGTAATCTTGCTATATTTCTGATGCAGCTTCTATCTGCCATATTTGTCTGAATCTTGAGTATCATTCTTATTAATTTGAAGTTTGAAGTCAGTCAGAATGTAACCAAAAAGAACAGGAGACAGTTTATTGTTTTGCAGTAAATTTACTGGTACCATACCTTTCATTTGAGAACAAGAGGGAGTGAAGAATGCAAATAACTTCCTATGTCAATGGTTCAAAATCAAAGGGGTAGAAGACAGTATACCTACACTGTATGTGGTAGAGTACAGTTTGATCTTTTTCTTTTTTTCAGCTGAAGACAAAAAGAGCACTCAAAATAATATGTGCTCTGATCAACTACATATCTTGTCTGTCTTCTTCTTAAATTTGCTCCTAAATTATGTTACAGGTGCTGAGATTGAATGCCCTGAATTGAGCAATAATATTACATAGCAATTTGGACTTCATGGTTAGAGATACATGTTAGATCTAGAAAATAAATCCATTGGGTATGGTATATCTGCCCTAATGAAATGCAACATTGAGACCGGTGTAGGGTTTGGATTGTATGAGTTCCAGAAAAAAACTACCAGCTAGTTTAACTGAATTAGTTAATTTAATTATAAGCATTAATATGCGCTTGAAGTTGAACTAGGAAGCTTTTATCGACAGTACTTTAGTTATAGTCAAGCCTCCAAGGTGAGGCAAGCTTGCATTTCACCCGGGAAATGGGAATATTGTGTGTTTTTTTTAATGCCATCTGAAGACAAATGTTTTTCAAATATACTGCTTTTCTAAGGACATATTTTTCAACCTGTATATAGCAAATGTACGAAAACATCTTACCTGCTTGGTTTGTTGTAGTTGTTTAAATGGCACGCACGAATTTCATTGGCTAATGGACATGCGCGCGTGCGCAGTACACCCGGATAATGCGACAAAACAACACGTGGAGCATGTCAACAATACGAACAAAACATTACGGGTACGTCATGCGCGAGCTTTGAAAGGTGAAAATCCCGTAAATTTACTGTAGTTCCCTGTCCACGTGAAATAACTTCAATACATCCTTGTTACTTTTAAAGGAGACAAGGCACGATTTGAGGTACGTAATATATTTTTTATTAGCAAACGCGCGCAATGTTTAACAAGATCAAGGAACACATTTGAACAAATAAAAGTATGGATAAATTTAAAAGTATTGAAGCAGAATAACATCTGTAAATATTGTGCAAAAGGAAAAAGCGTCTTCCTAAACATCGTACCCTCAATAGTTTGAGGCAGACAAACGCAGACTAAAATCGAGGAGTGTCTATGAAAAAAAAGTGCAGAGTAGGCTAGACTATACTCAGTAAAAAGCCATTTTGCGGTCAAATCAATGCCACGTGGTAAAGCTGAAGTGCTCACTCTATCCCAACAAAATGAGTGACGTCATGCTTAGGATGTCAATTTCCTGGTGGTCAGTTTGATTGACAGTCGGTTAAATTGGAGCGGGATCCGGAAATGCCATGTTTAGACAAATGTGTCATCGGTAGTATGGCGGGTTCGCTTTATTTAAGTCGGGGTTCCACCCTGGTTCTTCATACTGATAGATACTTCAGAGTAGGAACACCTAGCTTTCTAGGTATATCGAGAAAGATACCATCTGAGTTGTGACATCGACAACGCTGCAAAGTTACACATTTACCGAAAATTGCTCGTAATATGAATGTAAGTAAGCCAGTGGGGCTAAATCGCGCCGGTCTTGATCAAGCTTCTTATTCAGCTTACATTATACTTTTTGATAATTCATACATTTTAAAATAATTTTATGGTCAGTGATAATTGTGACCGTCTATCGACGTTTATCGACACGTGCAATATTCATGATGAACTGCAATTAATTTCAAACTTTCAGCTCTTTTAAATATCATCATAGATCGTTTTTATAATCATGTGTTTTTATTTTGTTAATTCTAGATTTGTGTCGTAATCATCTTGGCCATCTCATGTCTGTCTCTGTCACTCGCTGCGCCTGCAGTTGCCAGAAAGAAGCGCGGAACTGTGAAGTGTCAAATTCCAGGTGATCTCCATCAGCGACTCGGAAACATTGCAAGTAGGAATCCCCATGAAATGTACACCCTGGGACTGCCTGATAATCCACAAAATGTGCAATCCATTTCGCCTGAATTTATAAAGCTCCACCACATGTACGGAGACACATTTTGCCCCAGCCAGGTTAACAGCACCGGCGACGCTAACAGTCGATCACTGTGTCCCTGGTATTACGTTGTCAACCATGATAAATACCGGTTCCCTCCAGCTATGGCGCAGGCCGAGTGTCGGTGTTCTGGGTGCATAGGACTAGGCCAGAACGACAAAGTGTGTGAAAAAGTGTGGTACAACGTCCGCGTGCTCCGAAGATTGGACGAGTGCGATTCGGAAGGAAATTACAAGTATATTGAGTCCTGGCAACAAATATCGGTAGGCTGCACTTGTGCCAGCCGCAGAGTTGCTACCGTCTCCAACGAATCCCCAGAAGGCACTCCACCCCCTGCAACGTAACAGGCTCAACGGACACTCCTGTATATATTAACAAGACTGTGATACCAATATTATATATTATTTTTTAATATATAAAGTTAACATTCCACCAACTGTATATATTTCGCGTTATTCAGATCTTTATTTCTGAAATGTAGTCGTTATCTGTGATAGGAGGGGTGATGTTAGGGGAACATTCCTGTTATTATTTTTTGTATTAGATATTAACTTATTTTCATCTGTATAGCTTCATCCGTCCTCGGTATTGCTGTTGTTAGGCTTTAACTTATTTATTGAGACAAACTACGTGTAACGTACATTTAACGTACACCATAATGGTGAGTAAGTTGTGTGTGTTTTAGCGCATGTTGATAAATGTATATCTCTGAAACGTTTCAAAGATAGATGTAATATAAAAATCATGCAAATTTTAATATTTGCTGATGTCAGTATTTTTAGTTATTTAATCAAGATCGTTTTAATGTTTGAAACATGTAAATTCTGATATTTTCTGATGGTAGATGAAATGACTGTTATTTATTCAAGTTTTTAATGTTTAACGTAATTATTCAAGACAGAAAAGAAAGCAGCTGTATTGATAATTTATTATTGATATTGAAGACAAGCGGTAAAAATTACTTCGAAGTGTCTGATCTTAATTATGAATCCATCATGGTTTGTTAAGCATACGAATGAGTTTGTTGTATCGCTGTTTGTTAACTAAAATAAATGATAAAACTTTAACCTAAATGATTTTGTGATTTTATATCCTTTTTCTAAATACCATTCCTAATTTGCCAAGATGACTTGATTCAACAGGTTATTCATATGGCGTGACAATAATCATTTGTTTTATCTAACTCAACAACAATCACCTTGGCGGTATATAGTCGGCAGTCTTATATTGTAATAATATCTTTCTTAGTCCGCAAAATTCCGCACACGTGCAAGCTAAATGTACTTGCAGCACCTTTGTCTAGCATACTGATGTAACGTGAATTGATATGTTATTCCTATAAAAGATGCATAAGTAAATAACGGGACCATACTTCCGCCGCTACCTTATAATGTGTAATGGGGTGTGCCAGATTCATAATGTTGGAAGTCCAAGGTGAGTCAGTGAAAGTTGCACCACTCTCCCCGGTCTTTGTGGTAGCTAAGTGTATCCTTACTTGCGTTTGCGAGGAGTCCAAATTTGCTCTGAGCATTCGGCTGAATGGCGCCGCCTCGAGCCCAGTCAGTCGTTTAATGTGTGGTGAGATGCAAGACACGAGTAATATGGGGATTGTTTTATGCTTTTAATGTGGGAAGAGGTGACTAGACACTTGGTTTGATTCTACTACCGAGGCTACTACAGTGCGAGTTGTACAAAAACACAGACACGTGTCGGCAATAAAGTCAAGCAAGTCGCTCAGAATGTGCGCCTAACCTGTGTGAACAATGAAGTTGAGTTGCATCGTTGCCAGGAATGAGTGCGTCCTGCCGTCGCGCAGAGACTGACTCCCTGCACCCTTCTAACCCCCAACGACCCTGCAATTCGTCATCTTCGAAAATGATAGCACTTTGATGTTTCTTATGGGATAGGACATACATAAATGTAGAGAGTTATATACAGAGATTATCTGAATTACCAGTATCCCAAATTCGGCACACTTTCACATTGACTCTCAATTTAAGATAAACTTAACAGCCTGGAAAAGTTTTCTAATGTAAACACAATGATATCAGAGTCTGAATTCAAATTCGACCATCTAAATTGATCGAACAAATGAGTCAAAAGGCGTGTATATAGAGCTATTTTACACTTTTGCTCTATGTCGCTTCTAATTTTTAGCAGTTTTTTCATTTAGTTTTTGACATGTAGCATGATCGTTTT
The DNA here is from genome assembly GCF_001039355.2 of Lingula anatina. The sequence goes on along the minus strand of NW_019774770.1, from coordinate 285,382 downwards.
CTTTTCAAGGGATAAAAATGTTCAGAGGCATATACTGTTGATTACAAGATATGCTTTTCGACGAAAAGTTCCCTTTTTTGTGTGTTGTTCTTTATTTAATGTTTAATTCAAGTTTTCTTGACGTCTATTTAAGCAAGTATTATACAATATATATTATTTAATTCCTGTATTTAAGTAAGGAACTGGCTCACTTTTAATAAGTTACAAAACTTTGTGTATTAACATCTGTTGTATTATTTCAAATTGAATGACAGATTTGTAATATTTTTTAGGAAATAATTAACCAACGTTTCAGTTAAATTTAATTAAAACGTCGTTCAAAGTTCAAATCCGATTTGATACACGTGTATTCGTCTCTGTTTGTGTGTGTTGGTGGTAGTTAAGGGGGGCGTTGTTTTGATCCAATCAAGTGCCTGTTTTCACACCTGAACATTTCATGCGGGGGAGTCCGTCCTTATTTCCTGGTTGTTATGTCAGAGCTGAGGTACCAAAAATAGATGACCCACTTATTTAGTTATCATAGCAGCGGCTTGTCAAGTGCCTGGGCACCTTTAAAGTGTAATTTACCTCTGCCGTGTTAAAAGGGTTATACAGCTAGGGGATTCCCCTTTCCGTAACATGATAGCGGTGTTAATTTTTTTGGTATCTTGGGTCTCGGCCTCAAGCTGAAATACTCATTATTATGTACAGCTAAAATGACAAGTTTTACTTTCTACTATTTTCCCATTTAATATAGTACTTGGAAAATTGTTGGAAAAGCGCAGTGGAGGAGAAACGTAAGCAATCAGGAATATATAAAAACCATGAAAAGTAACTTTGTAAAGAGCTTTCATTTTTTTCTATTTATTCATTAAATATTGCCATGAAATTAAGTAAAGAGTGATATAAATATTTCTGCTGAGATATGAAAACTAAAACTGCAGACATAACCATTGACGAATACAGGGCAATAAGAAGCAGGGCCGGCAGTCTATCCTTACCTTTTGGAAAGGATATCCGTCATTTTTCTTTTGAAACTTTTTCTTTTGACAAAATAGTTCGAGAGAGTGTCTGACAGAATTTGCGAAAAATCTGATTCCGTTAATGTAGAATGATGTACATATGCAGACTAACTAAACAGGAACGACGATCTGTTTCATTCTTTTCAGCAAATGTCAATTTCTAGCCTGTAGCCGCTCTAGGCGACAACCCCGTCTTAGCGGGAAATTTTTAAGTTTTATTAAAAGATACACCACAATCCTGCGCCGAATAGGTCCTGTGACGTAACAAAGCGAGATTCTGACGTTATGGTGTGAAAATGAGCTGTGAAATATTGTTAAAAAATTGACGGTATAATGACTTGACAACATGTTATAACAAGTGTTATACCACGGCGGATGTCGCGAACAAAAAAAATCCGGAGATAGTGATTCTGGCATACGCGCACGTTACGCATGAATGTGACTTGCATCATTTGGGTCTTTTGTTTGCGGCATCTGCCGTGGATTAAGCGAAATACACCACCTTCGTGCTTGTGTACTGCAATATTGCCTACAGATCTCACCGACTTGTGGAGTTTCTATTACAAGTAATCTAATCTTAGAGGTGACGACCTCCGATTCCATGCACCATTGCTAATAAACATTTATTGTCGACAGCGCGGATAAAAAAGAAAAGAAAAAAAAAACTCAGAGAAGAAATTAACGCTTTGGAAGGTCTATCTTGATCGCGTCTGCTGTCCTCTTCAGGTCTTTTGCCAAATTAATTATGACGTCGTTGCAAAAACGGACACGGTTGGACACCTTGAAACAATCAATCTGGATACATAATATCTGTATTCGTCCGTGGTCTTTAATTGCAAATCAAATGTGAATTATGTGCTTAAATGTTTCGAAAATCCCCCATCTAATAAAAGAGATAAAGTAACGAGGATTGTCAGCGTCCCACCTGTTACGTCCGCGCACACGACAGCGATGTCTGAACCAATCACAAATGACCGCTATACAAATATCTGATACTATTTGCTGAAAACATAACACCTTCCTGCTGAATGTGCACTTCAGTTTTATGATTTGACCATATGGCTGATAAAGATTTGATTATGTTATTGATACGTAATTTTAATCGCATTTTTTTGTATGCGTGCGTTTTTCCGGTTCTGTACGTCACGAGGTCTGCGCACTGCAAACACTTCCTTGTGATTGTTCAAATTGTTAAGAACGTCTTAAGTCAACCCTGAACAATAGATTGGGCATTGTTGCGTACGTTCATTCATTCGTTATTTCTGGTTTGTAAAGCCAGTGCGAGGGAAGTAATTCTCATAAATGTCAGGGTAGGCTCATGTTACAGTATGAATTTAAAATCGATGCCTGTAGTAGTTAAAACCAGTATGGTATGTCGATCGATGTCATTAACTAGTTCAAGATTCCAACAAATATTTTAGGCCTATATTGAAGATTATTTTTTCGTTCAATCAAAGCACCATATATATATATATATATATATATATATATATATGATGGTCTAGTGCAAGCGGTGATGACGTTTGGTGTCAAGGGGAAGAAAAAAAGGGGCGTTAAGTCTGTCCTCCTCTAAAAGTTACGTGAAAATACCAGGAATTGAGCGTTTTCAAAAGATAAGCCTCCTCTGTGTCAAATATGTCCATTTTAAAGAATTATTCTTAAACATTATTAAGTTAGAAGTTGTCCACAAAGTGTCCTTAGATATAGGCTTATGTAATTTGTATTGTAGTTTACACGCAAATCATTGAAAATTTTAATTACGTTTTGGACATTTCTTTTGCAATGACAAGACATTCAGACATCATATCTGAATATGCATTCCTAAAATATCATGTTCAGGTTTTCAGATTCAAGTTTGCCACGAAACGTGATATTTGATTGTGCTGGTATTTTAAAACCTTTATCTTTTCTTAATTGTCAAACTTTATAATACCTTACTTTCGTTATGACAACGTGCACATGAACGTCCTCTGCATTGGTCCATCTCCACCCCCGTCCCCGCCCCCCGTCCCGCAACTACAAGTCACACAAACACGAACATAGGGCAAACAAAGCACTACTTCGAGTATCTTATTCCACATGTATCTTTTTCAAAGATGACCCACGCGAATTGACTTCGTGACGCCAAACATAAACGTCCTTCTCGAGTTTTTATCTTAATCGCTATCATAATCACGACCTAAGCAGCGTTTATCTCATGCTACAGTTTTGTAGGTGGCCAACGTGGACCGACTTCGTGACCTAAAAGAAAAACGAAGCTCTCGAGTTCAAATCTATATCGAACTGGTAGCGTTATCACCGCCCATATCGGCAATTTTCTGTATTGATGTTGTCATGTAATCGCATTATACTGATCTTACCATGCCTCACACTTTGGGACCGGAAAATTTGTTAGGCAAAGATTCGACTTGGGCAATGTCCGTGTGTGTTTCAGTTAATTTGCCAAAGAAAAATTCGGGATGTCAGGATTTATTCGAGACAATCGACAACTGGAGTTATAATATTACGAATCGTATTTTTCCTGGTTTTTAGACCTACTGCGTTTATTTAATGTTATTCATTTCTTAGGCGATAAAGGTGTTATACATTAAAATGATCAGAAGAAGGGTAACATATAGACCCTACCATGACCTTACGAAAATGGTGAAATAAAACAAGAAACATAGAACCAGGGCCTAGGAAAGAGGAAATAAATAAAGACATGTAGAATCTCATGAATACAGGCGACTAAATTGCAATGGTGAAAAGGAAGTAGGCCTATAAACAGTCATTCCAGTAGGTTAAGTATTAGGGTTTACGTCAGCGTATTGTACTAGCACACGTACTTGTCTATCATTTGAGCTAGTTACTTTGTTCAATACTGAATTGATAGATAAATGCTGATTTACCTAGTAGTCGGAACTGCCTATCGACATGATGTTATTTTTGTCAAAATCCTTGATCTAAAAATAATTTACGATATGATCTAGATTACTGTACATTTTGGATTGGTTGAAATATTCAAGGAACTTTATTCCAACGTCAGATTTTATTTAAAAACGAAACAATGTTCTTATATTGAATTGCCTTATATTGCCTTTCATCGATGAATAATAGATTTTCTCAAAAAGTGGCGCAAGCGGCAAGACGGGCTCTACCGGAAAGCATGGGAGTTCTTAATTGTAAATGTATACTAGAAATTTGAAAGTATTTATGTGAGGTGTGAAAAAGTGAATTTTTATTTGGAAATCTAACCACTATTTCCTTCTGAAAGTCGCAAAACATTGTCGCAACTAGGCGTAATCATTTAAAGTGTAACACCACTCGGCGCACCTTGTAATGTATTAAATCCATGACCAAAACATAACGTAAGCTATATATAGAGTTAAAATCACGCATAACTGACGTGGGTCTCGTTTTTCTGGTTAAAACAGTGTAGTACATGTGGTTCCTTTGCATACTCGGACTAAGATAAATCGAAGTTGTGGTCAGTCTTTACGACAATTTGACTTTTTACATAGCCAAACAGGCAAAACCAGCGTCCAATATGTTGGTGTTTGTTCACTTCCTGATATTTGCGCTAATATCTTTAGCATTAAATGAGATTAATTAACCTTATCTCCTAGGATTAATGGATTCATTAGTCTTTTGCATTTACACGCAAGCTCAGCAGACGATCTTCATTACCTATATTTCTAAGCTTGATAAATGCCCGGATTCAAAGGACGTTTTCTCTACCAATCAAAATCCAGTCCCTTGGGTGCTGAGCCCAGGTACCTGACTTTGGTATCTTCAAATACGACAATGCTATAATCTTCATTTTTTTTTGTTGATGTACTCTTTTCAGTACTAAATGAACAGCTTCATTACCCGAGAACTCGAGAAGTCCGATATAGAGGAGTGGGATGGAACGAAGGAGGAGGGAGAAAAGGTGACTGGTGAAGCTTACTCTGGAGCGTTCAATAAACATTAAACATGACGTTCTTTCATGTATGAACTCAGTGAATGTTTGAGCTTCGACTTAGAAACTAAGATCTAATGTTATCATTATGGTGGTGTTCGCCAGGAGAGTTTAAGTAAAAGTAAATGGCCGATTTCTGCACATAGGCTATTGTGGACGCGGTTCAAATATTTTACACATTTTAGATTAATCATCCGACAAAGCTTACTTTAAATTATATGGAGTAGTATCCAGTCAATTCATTGTCAGGTATACGTCACGAAGGGGTTTCCCCATGTGAGCTACGCTGCATGTGGTGTATTTACCTTTTATTGTTAATAGAGCCATAACAACTCTCAAGCAACGCAACACAAACCGTTCAAGTTATCATGATTGGCTCTTTTTATTTACATTCTATCTATGATATCACAAATTATAAAGGCTTTGCATTTCAGGCTATATGTATATATATTGGAACAGGGGTTTCCCTTCTTTGCTTGTATTCTGGCGTATCCATATCTAGTCAATACAAATCACATGTTAAGCGTTGACTTATTCATCCGTCAAAAAAATGGCGCAACATTTCTGAGTGGCATAAATTACTATAGGTATGTCATTACATAAAAACCTGAAGCAGGACACGTATACACATCAATTCCGAGACGCACGCTCGTGAAACGCAAACAATCCGATTTTTAAAATCCAGGACAAGAAAGTTGACTTTTCCTGTAGTCGCTAAAATTACGGATGTTAAGTATGTCCATTAGGATCTGTTGAACAAGTGATAGTGATAAGAGATTGAAGTTGTTCACAAAGTAAGGGAAGAAAAAATGTCCCATGTACTACGTGTACATGCAGATTGCCTGTGGTTAGGTAGAAGTGAAGAATTTTTTCTGTTAACACAATACGTTTTTTCATCAAAAGCAATCAGTTAACGACTAATTGTTGTGTTTTTGAGTCATGTGTTTTGACATATATGTCCATTAATATTGTGTTTATTGGACCCAGTCAGCTTAAGAATGGATATGAATAACGTGGTGGCCCGACGCCGATACGTCTCCGACACGTTAAACACACCTGTTGAAGAACACGTCATGCTCCAATAAAAACCATTAAAATAGAAATATATCTTAATTTTTTAACGGCGTGACAAATTAACTGCAACTCTTCCCAGCGGGTACGCACCCCCTTTTACTCACCATTTTCTCACGTTTTATGATAACTAGATAAAATCTTTCCCTATAGATATGGCCATTGAAGTGGTAAACGTACTAGTTTGCGTTTGCTAACCACGGTTTTTTTTTTTTTTTTGCAGTTAGTTGAATATAACATGGAAGGTGTTTATCAAACAAAATGATGAGACACTTGACAAACCTATTTCTGGACCGACGACATGACCGAGGAATAAGGAAGCTGTTTGTTTGTCTGAGTAATCAAATCCAAAGTACACAAATATGGGCCGTGCAGAGGAAAATCACTATTACTAGTACCGCAAAAATCTCTTCACAGAGTGTCAGTCCCTTATACAATGATATGTGCATGTTAAATAACCGTTTCCACTGAGGATATTTCGCCTCTGATCTCCTATTAAGTCTGTGAATATATTTCACCCGCGACGACATTAAGTTGGATTTAACAGACACGACAAGCTGAGAGAAAGAAAATTTAGTTCGTTATTTCTAGTTGCTGGTTAACCGCCAGTGTTACATCCTTAATTAGCTGAATCCAATAAGTAAATTTAACTCCCCTTAAGTTAGTGTCACCATCTTTTAAAGATTGTTTTGACACAGGGCCCCCACAAATTGATTTAACCAAAATGTTGGCAGAGCTTGACATCGTCTGCGGGCTAGTTTTCATCTGCACTCGGTGACCGATTCACAATTCCCACATTTTCCCCCAATTATACTCTACCAATTCAAGACAATTTCGATTTGTATCATCTCCGTATTTTTCCCAACCCACCGGACTACCGCAACGCCGTTTAAGTCCTGGGACCGTTTAATTTGGTAACTTTGTGGTCTCAGCGTAACCACAGCGTTGCATGTTCCAATATTCACGTTGTTTATGTAAAACAAACGTCAAAAAGAGAGCTTGTACTATTAAGCAATAGTTAAACATGGTTGCACTAGAAACAAGGGTCTTGTCGCCACGTTAGGCCACCGGAGAGGTATCCGTTTCACGGGGGATTTTTAAAAAGACTTTTGGATCTCTCTCTCTTGGTCTGCTTCCTTATGAAAAGGTATTGTGTTCGTTGGGCTATTATGTAATACAGGCCTGATTTGGTGCAGGTTTGTTCTCGTTAAGGATAGAACAGCTTATTACAATTTGAACACCTCTACTAAATTATGACTAATTTTTACGAAATAAAAAAGGAAAAGCCTGAGAATAACACAGTATCAAAAAGTCACAACTGACATTATTTTAGCCTTCCTCTTTCATAGATTTCTTGATTAGTCTACGGGACCGGACGTTTATGCAGTTTTTCCAAAACGCAATAAGTATTATTGACAGCTAAAAAGAGCAACGGCTTACGAGTGCATTTATTTGAAATTATATAACATTCGTATAAAATTGCATGAAATTTTGTGTTAACACTCCTATTTACGTTTCTTTATATGCACGTACTGTATCTGCTCCTATTTTGTAACGTAAATAAAAGTGCTAAGGCATGAATTTTTGTGCAAAGGTTTATAAGTGCACCAAGCTAAACGACACACTATTCCAAAGTTTAGTACATTACTCGAGTTTCTCCTTCAGGCGAATGATTACCGTGCGTAACCCCATATCGCGCGGCCCTATATAAAGTTATCTACTTAAAAAACGTGTAGTGACCGCAGACGTCTGTATCACTAAGCCGTTGATCTAATGACGTTCCGGTTTTGACACACGGAATTCCTGCAAAGTTTCTGTACGCGTGGTGTCTTCCGAATATTTTCAAAGACAGCAGTGGGTGTAAAGGTATGCGACGCTGATAACAAAAACTGATAAGAAGACACAAAGATTAGGGATATAATCCTCATATTTTTTTCATACGTGAATCTCTTATCCAAACATACTTGACATTCTTTATTTCTTATATCAGTAATTATGGTAAATAAAGGTTACATGTCTGTGAATTTACCTGTTAAAAGTTTCCAAATTGAAAAGAAAAGTTGAAGTTAAATGCAATTCATTTATAAATCAGTTTTATTTACAAAACGTACATTCCTTATTTTGATATAAACATATAGCTATTCTTCAACACAACATAAAATGTTGCAGCAATAAATCAAATATCGTGTCCCAGACTCGTACGATATTACAAACAGAAGTCGGAGTTAGCTCTTAACAAGATCGCCATCGCTTGGCCTTCATGTTAGAGATACTCATTAAAAGCTTCAGACCATAATTATAGAGAACAGGACAAAAAAAAAAAAAAAATCCAGGGAGACATGGTTGGGCAAGAAGAGGTCTTCTCTATGGACCAAGGTCACATACTTGACCCGATGACCACAGCAGACACAAATTACTCCACACGACCAAGGTCAGGGGACATATAAATTATGGCTGATGAGAAGTCGGTTGTTTGAACAACTGAGGGGTATAGTTATCAATGGACTGATAATCCGTTCACCAGGAAGTTGGTGGTTTATCATACGATGACCCTTACCCATCAATGAACTGTTGTTATCTTTACGCCAAGTAGTTAGTGGTTTCAACATCTGAGGTCCCACACTTATCAATCCATTTAAATCATTTCTAAACTGTGGACAATTACTGGTATTAATGAAATCAAGTGTTTTCTTTGTGGACAAAATTGTGATTCCATCTAAACAATGTGTATGAATCACTGGTGGAACAGGTGTACAGATGTTACAGGACATATTTTCTTGAAATAAAATTAGATATACAATACATCTTGGCCACCTGTTGATGATATAATGCCTGTATTTAACGCTATCGTCCCAAAAAGAAATTACTAAGTATCATGTCCAAAATAACAACCCAATTTTACATATTCAATTTTTACTGTTCCAGTTGAAAAAAGTGCATAAGTGCCACATGAAAAAGAAAAAGTTCAATACTGAAGTACCCATTGAAAACAAAGCTCAATGCAAAAGTACCAGTGGAAAATGAAAAAAGTCAAACAATTATCTTAAATGTCAAAAAATAATGTGTATAAATTACTCCTTGTGTTAAAGTTTAAATGCCCCTAAGCGCAGGAAGCTATCCTCAAAGAGGACAGCCCCATCTTTCCTGTATGGTGAGCCACAATGAAATCCATGTGTTATGACAACGACCCAAGGTTAACAGGGTCCATAATCAGGCATGAGCCTTAGTTAAAAAAAAAAAAACCCTGAACATAAATCATGGGACCCAACACCTAACCTTGATGAATCTCAGGAACCATGAATTAAAAAACGTGGAAAAAGCTTGTGTCTGCATCCAGTTTGCTATCTAGTCCTTAGCAATGAAGCCACATACACCCACACTGCCAGAACAGAGTTGGGGTAGGCGTGGATGTGGACAGCCAGAGCAAACTCCACTCCCTCATTGTTGTTGTCCCAGACTCCTGTAGCATGAACACTTTCCACTATGTTCTGGATCTCTGTGAAAGGCATACAGAGGGGAAAACCAGACAACTGAGGAGAGAAAACATAATAATAATAATAATAATAATAATAATAATAATAATAATAATAATAATATCGTGTTGAATCTAAAATATTGAGTTGACTAAATAGCATATGAAGATATATTAGGATAAAAATTATTGCTGGCTACAAATCAGAAAGGATTGATATATTGAACTTGAAAGTTAAATGTGCAAAACCCATTGTTCTTTATCACAAGAAATTGAAAGATTGAAGAGCAATAGCTGAATTTACCTTGTATGCTCCTAGAACACTCTCCAATTCACTGGCATGTTGCTGACCCATGCCCTTGCCACGAGTTTCCTCCATCCTGAAATAATAAAATAAAAAATAAATAAATTCTTAAATCTTATTTAATACCTTAAATCTTTAGAGATTTTGGTGTCTAAATGATAACTGTAGGACAAAATCATAAGGTTTTTATCGAGGCAAATTTCCCAAGGAAAAAAAAAGGTAGTCAAAGTGATTATTGCTTATTTCAAAAACTGGTATTCTATGGCCTGGTTATAATGGAAACAAGCAAAACAAAATGACATCAACCCATCAACTACATTCCATGCATTAATTGCCATTCCAGCTTACATACTTTGGTAGAAGATTTCTGAACGTTTGCTGGCAGAGTCGGTTCCACCTGGTGATACTTTGGGGTCGCCAGTCCTCCATGAACCTCTGCCGTACTGTGCGTTCTATCTTGTCCTGTAGGTCCACCACATAATTCTTGTCTGTGGGGAAATACAGCAGGTTCTCTGGCTGAAGGGAGAAAGATAATTGTTTTTTTGAATGTTGTAATAAGATGACAATGTATCAAATTTATGCACGTTTCCCCTATGGTGATCATTAGTTATTCATTTTAGTTATCAATAGTTATGTTTAGTTAATAATCATATTATTTAAGTTAGCTTATTACTTGCAGTATCTTTAACTTCTTTTTTTCATTCTCTATAGAGTTCAATATAATTTCTATTATTCAAAAAAATAACAAAAACAAGGAAGAACATTTTATAATAGGGAATGTAAGACTATACTTAAAAATCATGGCAAGTAATGAGGAAACTACTGGATGGCCAAAATGAAATCTAAGAAATTTCCCATCAATTCAGAAAATGTTGAAGCCTAAAACTTTAATTTGATGAGTATGACAGAAAAATAGAGCTCTTTCAAGCAAATGGAGTCAATGAATTGGACATGCAAAGATAAAGAGGCCTTGGCTAACTGTCTGCAAAAATAACTATGACAGCAACACTGTATATTTACTTATTTGTTAAATGACATTTAAAAAAAAAATTAATATACAACTATAACATTAAAAAAAAAAATAATAATAATAATAACTGCTGTTTATAATATTAAGTTTAAATTGCCCTATCTGTCCTGACTCACTTGTATGGAGGCCAGGCCAGGGTTAGGAAAGCTGTTGTTGAAGAAGGGTCTCCAGCTAGAGGTGTTGTGGACATCATAGTCTATCCTGGAAGGCTGGTCATTGGGCTGGACATTAGCCCAGATCTGGAAATAAAAAATTACATTTATTTACACTCCATGACATTGGTCATTATGATGTTGTGACATGGGCATACAAAAAAGTTTACTTTAAGTGGGCAGGTTTTTTAAAAATCAAATTACAGGAAACCGCTGTGTTTGTTACAAAAAGCAAAAGTTATCATTAAATCAAACATTTTTCTACTGATTAAATCAATTTACTATTTATGGCAGCAAGGAAAGACTCAAACTGTTACAAAATTAATGGTTGTTTTAGTTGGAACTGTCTTCCATTTTTGTTCTGTTTGTATTGAGGGGAAGTCATTCTCATCTTACAGACTTTGTACTCCTTGTTTGTAGTCCCACTTAGAAAAATTTATTTATATCCGATAAAACAGGTGTGTATGAACTTTTTTCAGAACAAAATGCAGTTAAGTTACATTTTATATACTTTGAATTAACCACATGTCAACTTCCTGAATGACCTTTGCCTCTTGTAACTGTGAAGCTCTTGTATAGGTTGACATCTGTTAAACACTATTTTCCACAGATTATAAGACACAAATAAATGAATAAATACAAAAAAATGATTGAATGAATGAATAAATTAATAATACAATAAGAGAAAATCATAAAAATATTCTAGACAGAGATATTTTAGTTTTGTTTTTTTACAAAGATTACGACATGTATTCCATGACATACGGTAATTACTCGAACTTTTCATTGGGGGAAAATTTATAGATACTGTATTATTTAAGTCATAATTTCTTATAATTAGAACCATCCCTAATTTATTAGTGATAGCCACAAAATTTGAAAGCAGAGTTCTCTATTTTCTACTTTATCCAGTAAAAGCACCACAAATGCTATAAAGAAACATAATTTTATGATTATAAAATTATGCATCTGAAAGTTTGATAATTTTCATCTCATAAGTAATTATCTCATATTGAACTTGGGATTTAGATTAAAATGTTTTGTGTACCAAATGACAGAATAGCTCTTCCGTATTACTTAAGGGCCCCAATGTACCAAGGCACTGTCACTTCAAGACTCAACCACTGTTTTAGTTGGAACCATCTTCCATTTCTGCTCTGCGTGTATTGAGGGGGAAGATGATCTCATCTTACAGAGTTTGCACTCCCTGATTGTAGTCCCACATAGAAAAATTAATTACATTCGAAGTACACTTAAGAAATGCATATCAGAAACATATTATTAGATTGGGTAACCATACTTTCCTCTTGACTGTTGCCTCTTGTAACTCTTGTGAAGAGTGCGTGACACCTGTTAGACACTATTTTCCACAGATTATAAAACACAAATAAATATATAATACAGTAAGAGGAAATCATACAAATATTCCAGAGAGATACATTTCAATGCTCTTAAATCAGTTCCTTATCTAAAAAGATTACGCCATGTATTCTATAATATTTCACTAAAGATCTAGACTTCAACGCTTAGTGCACCAAATAACAGGAAAGTCCTCTTATATTACGTTAGGACCCCAGTGTACCAAGACACTGCCACCTCCTACTGAACTTTGTAACATGCCTTTAGGGTTGCATGTTTTTTTCTCAACAGCCCACAGAGCAAAAACAGAGTAAAATTCAATCTACATTACCAAATAAAGACTTAACACAAGAGATCTAAATTCTAACAAGACACCCAGTTGATTTATTGTACACACACCAACACATTCTGTAAACTGGTGAAAAAAAAAGTGGATTTTTTTTGGTGCAAATTGTATAGAGCATGGTGTATAAAATAAAAGACAGGAATGGGGATATTGCATTAATTTCACATAATCATAATTCAGTAGCCTCATGTTATTAAGATTTATTCCAGTCTTGATCAATTTTGACAAGTGACTACAATAAAATAAAATATATTAACGGAACAAGGATATTGTTGAACCGTCTTCATAAATATTCTTATATTTTCAAGATATTTCCCCCTGTTTGATATTATAGCATGCATTTGTGCATTTGGGTCAAAACACGATTCTTGGAAAAACAAAATGAATATTTCTCAAGTGTTCCTCTATAATGAAATTTATAAGAATCTTAGAAGAATACTATTCAGTCACACACACACAAAAAAAAAAAAAAAAAAAAAAAAAAAAAAAAAAAAACTGGTTGGTGCATACATCACATTCCTGTTCACATACTCATTCCTAACACAGGTGAACACATGGACTGATCATCTCTGAAATCTCAAATATGCAATATTTATTTTTTACTACAAACTGGTGTGGTTATCCTGTAAGATAAATCACAAAACCACAACATTTCCTTCACTTTTTAAAATTCTTTTCCTTTCATTCAAATTATTATGGGTAATTGGGAGTCCAAAGACATAATGATTTTTTATTAAATTGTAAAAATAAATAATAAATAATAAAATAAATAATTTAAAATCAAATAAACCATAAAATATATAAAGAAGCTTCCAGAACTCTACAGCTTATCCCAGACATTAAGATATGTACATAAAAGTTAAGATAGAAGGAGCAGTTAGAAAAGGTGGTGGGAGATGGGTGGATCAAGGCACTGTGGTCAACCTGTGGAATAATAATTAATATCTACATCTCACCTCAAATATATGCTTAATTACAAAAGTTTGCCCCTCCCCTTAGATTGGTTGAGTTTCCTAAAATAGCCCTGACAAATTTGTCATCTACTCCTAAAGATTTGGAAGCTTCTTAATGAAGAAACTGGTTAAAGAAGTGCAAATTATCCATTTCTGTACATCTCCTCCTTCCTTTTTGCAGAATTTCTTAAATTAGAACCTGAATAAGGCATGCTAGTAATTCTGAGCCCCTTAACTGTCAAGAACCTCTTAAATTAGAAACTGATTAAAGTATGCTAGTTGTCAGCTCCCCCATATGTCATGAACAACTCAAAAAAGAAGCTGATTAATGTAAATTATTTATTCCTACTGCCTCTACTGTCAAGAAGTACTAGTAATACTATGTCATTAATTTGGTCTCCCCCCTCCTCCACTACACACACACACTGTCAAGAACATCTTAAATTAGAAGCTGATTAAAGACTATATTAATGTGACCCCAGATGACCACTCCTTATTTGACACCTGAGGTGTCCTATGGTTTAAGGATACTCCTAATTACTTCAGGTGTGTGCAGAGAGCAGGTCTACTAATAGGTTTTTGTCAGGTGAGTCACGGTGTCAGGCGAGCATGGCTGAGTGTGACAGGTGTGATAGTGGACAAGTTCACCTTGCCATTGGCTATATATGTTTTTAATGGTAACAGTGAGACATGTTTGTCATACAATGGCCAGCATCACGTACTGGACTCTAGGATGTCTGCAGATTGTGATAGAGGAGAGTTGGTTTTGCCATTTAAGCTTGTTCTTTCATATGAAAAAAACTTTTCCTAGTCTTGAATAGTGCATACAAGCATAAAAAGAACAGTACACAAACAAATTTACAGACAAAATGTATTCATGAGGTTACCTCTCTCTCTCTCTCTCTCTCTCTCTCTCTGTGTGTGTATCACAGTATACTTACATTCTCCTGGTTAACCAGACAGCCTATACTCTGTAGAGGACAGAATGGGTTGGTATGGCTGTAGCTTTCTCCTGTGCTCCCATTCCAAATTAAGTAGCCATTGGCCTCCTTGGTCAGTACATAGGCTGTCCCACCCTCAGGAATTGCAGTGCCTGGCAATGCAATGTGGAAGTAAAGTTAATACAGAAGGCACATGTTGTCAAATAAGCATGTGAAAGGACACAAAATGGCATAGAAAATAGGATGAAAGTACAGAAATATGGCATAGAAAAAGTAAATTATATGATAAAAAATTATTTAAATAAAAATAAGAAAAAATTTAAATTGAAAAGTGAAAATAAGTTTTGAGGACTAATGCCAGAAAATGACTTTCTGTGCTATTCTTATAACATGTATATAAACATGTATATAAGCACAATAAACTGACATAATTTAAGTAAGTGACAAAAACAAAGCTTTTTTTCAAAGGAGAATTTTAAGCACAAATCCCAGAAAATTCTCATATTATTGTCACATCTTTATAGACATCATCTTACCTAAACATAACCATGCTTGTTTCCCCAGTTGTAAAAAATAGTTGCACAGAAGTACAGCATGTTCCTCCTCATCTCCAGCCAACATCTGCAGGAATTGCTGCAACACAATGGACATACATCAAATAAATAGAGCAGTCCCCAAGTGTTCTATGAAGAATAGGGCACAATGAGTGGAAATGGGGCAGAGGCGTAGTTTGCAGTTGTGATTAAAAAAAAAAAAAAAAAACAGGACCTTTATTTTACTACTTTCACAACTTATTTCAAGTGCTGATAATCTTGAAGTTGAAATAAATACATAAACTTTTAAAAAAGGAACTTACATCACAGGTGCTCCAAATATCACATAGCCCTGGGAAGACCACACTATCTGACACAAAAGGAATCATGGACACGTATCTGGCCACCAGTTCCTGGAATATCAAGAGAAGAATTATACGAAGAACACACTGATAAAGTATTTTTCTAGGCCTCAATAATGCTCCTTCTCTTATAATATCCTTTTTGAAAATATAACTTGTTAATATGTATATATATTTTGATTTGGTAATCTTTCATGATAAACAGAGTACTTTATGTTATTTACCATATCTGGTTATACTTACTGCCTGAGCCTGTGGTGCTGTGTTCTGGTTGAGGATCTCATCAGGAGGTTTCAGTGACTTGAAGTACCTTGTGATGAACACAGACTTTCCATTCACGTCAATCACCGTGGTCTTGTACTCTCTCTTGGGGAACTTCTTCTGCAGGGCCTCAATCCAGGCATCAGCCGCTAGGATAAGCTTGGGGTCTTCATTGCTGTCAAACTAAAATGGCAGAGGACAGAAATAAGGAACAGAAGCAAAACATTTTTCATGGTCATTACATTGTTTTGACCCCAAAAATTAACATTGTTAAAATTAAATTCACCGATAATAGACGGCATTTTCGTCTCAAAAATTTCAAATGAAGGATAGACTTTTAAATACCCAACTTTCCTTTACTTTATATTTATTATCACTTTTAATTACATAACCAATTCACTCAACTTGGAAATTGCTATTAGACTCTGAAATACAAAAATGTTTTGAACTAGCAACAGCTGAATCAACTGTACAAGTTATTATAAAACAACACAACATGTAAAGTATCTGGAAAAAATGCTGCATCCTTTAAATGAACAATGAACACAAACAAGATAAATATATAAATATGTGAATACATAATCAAACAAAGGTAAGTAGAGGAATATTTGAAAAAACTGAAGGCATCAGTAGGGGAAAATGCTGTCCATACACTATGCCAGACTTCTTTGACAATCTCAGAAACTTTTCTAGGAATGGCATGAACTGGTTTCCTGGCAGGATGGTCTCTGGGTACATTGTGAATGCCTCTGCCTCTTGGCACAGGTGTTCTTTTACTTGGTGTTTTGTCTTCTTTTTCATCTTCTTTACCTGTGTCTGGTTCTCCTTCTT
The DNA here is from genome assembly GCF_001039355.2 of Lingula anatina. The sequence goes on along the minus strand of NW_019774770.1, from coordinate 268,826 downwards.
TCTGTGTGAGGTTGAGACAGGAATGGAAATTGTACGACAGAATAGTACAGCCGAAAATGCAGAAATATAACAGTTAAGAATATGTTCAGAAAGTAATCTGCAGAGAGAATAGGTAAAAAATGAAAGAAGTTACGGCAGAGTTGGGGGGAGGGGGGCTTCCTTTCCTGTTGCTTTAATAATCCTGAGAATATTTTTTTTCTAATTACCTTCTTAAAACACATGCGGAAGTACATACACACACACACAAACTACCTTTTCTCTGATGTGTTCTGGAGAGCTAAGCTGTGGCTCTATGGTGATGAAGAGGGAGATATACGTGTCCTCTGCGTTCCCTCGGCCCACCTCCACTCCCCCAGCCCCAGTGGGGTCTATGCTGGTCCTGCTCCCGTCATGAGTGTACCCCAACAGTATGGACGGAGAGTTGATGCGGAATGTGCCATCAATCTGTAATAATAATAATAATAATAATAATAATAATAATAATAATAATAATAATATTGAAACTCATGTTTTTAATTATGAAACACCCTGCTAAAGCCCATTTCTAGACTAGACATTGATTAAATTGTGTATTCATACTGTTGTATTTTTCTCAAAAACAAACAAACATAAAAATATTAAATCTTTTCAAAATGAACATGTTTATGACAGTGCAGCTGAAGATTAAAATAGCTACATACAACATCATATAATATGTGCACATTGAGGGGATTACTATGGTGTAAGAATGCTAGCTAGTGTGAAAATGCAAAGGAATTATATATACTCAGTAGTCTAAATTTTTCACTTTGAAAAGACAGGTAACTAGAAGTGGGGTTTCTCCACACTATCAATTAGCAGTTGTACTAGGTCATTAAACTGAATGAAAAAAATTAATAAATTATGCTGATGCACATTTCTTTTCTTCTACATACATACATACATACATACATACAAACAAACCTAATGTAAATTTAGCAACAATTTTTTAATCTTTTGATTCTCAAACTAATCAAACTAAGAAATGAACACTGGGACAGTCTGGGGTAGTGCTAGCAATTTTTTTCGCTTCGCCAAATCATCACTTTTTTGTCAATTTCTTATGAAAATAACTTTAGTTTGACTAAAATTTGCCAAATCAAGTCCTTTTTGTTTAGCCAAATTAAGTCAGTTTTAGCATTTGGCTAAATTGGCGAGTGCTAGCGCTACCCCAGGACAGTATTGTACAAGTAGAGGGTATGTAGAAAGTTCGCAAACAAGTTACTGAATGTTGAGATAGCTTTAATTTGCAACGAGAAAACAAATCTTCCAGTAGAAAGAGCTAAAAAAATTAAGACCAAAAGAACAAAGATGTCAAAGGTAAAGATGATAACTAAAGCTCTAGTATGAAATAATAACTATAAATATAATCTGATTATAACAATAATATTTTCTGATTATGATGATAAAAATCAATGTCATGATATTTGGACAAATGTATTTAAAGTTAGCCAAAGAAAATAATCAAAATTATTATATGATGAAAACATCTTTAATGAAAATAAGAACACTCAAAATTGTGAAATTAAATTTTCAACAAAAAAAGATAATTGTAAATGTGTAAAGAGATCATTCAGAGCACTCAAACCCTTTCACCAGTGTTTAGCATTACCTTATTATTAGGGTGTGGTTCCTGTGAAACATGCAAACATAGTATAGTGACGCATGCAAACAACTACTGTGAGCATAGTTCCATGCATAAAAACAACTTCTACTTTATATGTCACGACATTAAAATGCATTCACTTCCAAACTACATGCCTTGATATATGTACAATCATATATAAAATCATGTATGATTATTAATTCATTCAAGGAGCCATTTTTTCATTGTCAACTTCAACATATATTTTGAGACTTGCAAACTCAATTATTCTGCTGTATCAGTCTTATAGTTAATGCAAAATTCTAGACAGATACTACCTAAAGATTATTAAGCAGAGGCAGCTCGATCACAACATATTGTTAGTTCACATTACAAAGATGCCTTATCTCAAGCATGCACACTTTAAAACAGAGATGAGACTGCCAACTAGTGAAAAGTCAGAAAATATGGCATGGGGTCCAGGGGGACGCCTAGGCCAATCATATTTTTTGTCCCAAAAAGTCAAACAAATCTCATCCCTGTTTAAAACATTAGTAAGTTCTTTCACCACCAGGCTACTTACCAGTGAGTTCTGGTACAAAGTAGAGAAGGGAATGTACAGGCTGCCCAGCCAGTTTTTCTCAATGCGCTGGTGAACTTCCTGGCCTGATGTCGCCTGATTCTGGGTGAAAAAAAAAAAGTGAAGATGTTAGTCTGATTATGTGGACATATCTTTCATTCATTTAAAAAAAGTAAAAATTCATCCAAAATACACATACATTAACTATTACATTAAATTTGTTTTGATATTTATACTTTTAACAATCACATAAATACATAAAAATACATTACAATACACTATATAAATAATAAACACTATAAAAAAACACTAATAAAATAAATAAATAACTCCTTTGTTATGCAGAAAATACATAGGAATCACGTAGATAACCAAAGGGGGGGATACTTACAGATGCCATGTCTGTTACCACTTCATCAAATAAATTAAGGTACAAATGATCCCTGATGGTTTGTAAATTGGACGGAGAAAAATCACCATTTTCAGGTCTAGAAAGAAGAAAGAAGCGCTACTTATTTTCTCAAGACAAAATCTTCAGGATGAGATAAATTTTGTTCCTTAACAGAGACTATTATAGTGAAAAGCACACCTGACAAAACTCTTTACCATATTTAATTATTCAATTGAAATATGCCTATAACAAGTCAGTTTCTTTATGACATAAAAAACTTTTTTACATCAGTCCTGAGTAGAGAAAGTAAAAACTCCCTGGTCAGTTTCTCATAATAATATATGTTTCTGCAGTTTTTCAAGTATATGAAATGCTTTTTTTGGATGCCAGTAAAATAAGTTGTTTCCTTACCCCCACTATATACAGAGGTGGTATATCATAAAGAGAACATTAACTAGGTATAAGTCTGAAAGCACTGCTGAAGGGAATTAACCTTCCTGTTACCCTTCTTTCATTTGAAGGCTACAGGTTTTAAGAAAATATAATTTCCACACATTTTTCAAAGATAAAAGAATTTACCTGAAGGGTAGTCTGATGTTATAATTCCAGCTTGGATTTGGGCCATCTGCCACAGGGGTCTTGGATGAGATTCCCTGGAATACTGCTTCTATGAATGGACGCACCAATATCTGTACAGAAAAAAAAAATACTGACATGTCAAAGTCTGTCTCAGAAAAACATACTTTTTCAATCAAAAATTCAAAGACATGAATCACTTATACTAAAAGGTCTACAAAAGAAAAATCGGAAAAATATAACTATTAGTTCATTAGCATAATCTAAGGAAGCAATTGAAATTTCAAGAAAATGAATCGTGTTCTCTGAAAAAAGTCTACAATAGAGAAAACAGTGATTATAAGTGTCATCTATAATATATATAACAACCTGTTTATAAATATAATGAAAAAACCTACCTGAGTGACAGGGACTTTTACCCTTTGACCACGACCATCGGCCTTTCTGTAAAGGAAATCATCAATATCAATGTACCAAACAAATGACAATTTTTTTTGATAAATAAATAATATGAGATAAACATATAAAAAAGGAAAGATGATTACATAACACTGCAGACTGCACTTCAATATGATCTCATCCGAAGATGAAAATTTTACATAGATAATAGAAAAAAGATAATGTCCAAGTCAGACAAGTGGGAAAATCTACCTGTGAATTTCTTCAATTCAAACTAGTGGCTTACACCACAGCCTACAATGTTCAGTTTCCTGTCTCAATGTTATATATGCAGATCAAATAACCTTTACATGTAAGAAGATATAAGTCTATAACATACGGCACAGCATCTGTTCTGATGGGTACATCATAGGCTCTCTGAACATTGATGACTACATCAGCCTCGGAGACATTCTGGGCAGACACCTTCTTCCTCTCTTTACGTACAGGTCTCAGTGGTCTCCTGGGCTCTCCAAGCTGCTGGAGGTTGATGGCCAGGGTCCTTAAGGTAAAATAAATAAATATTAAAAATTTTCTTGAAGTAGCAATTCATTTCGTTAATTTGTTTGTATTGTATAAATTAGTTTATCTATTTATTCTTAGCTCTGTATACTTCTACAGAGCACTTTTATGCAAGAATATACAAAATAAATGTTCAACAATGTAACATGTAGCATATGCCATTTTAACATATACACAAATGTACAGAAATATCCATTCGGTCTACAAATCTTATTGTTTTAATGGGCAGTTTCTATAGTTACCCTATATTTGGCACCTCCTCCTCAAAGACAACATCATGAAATGACTTCTGATGTGCTGCCAGTCTGAACCTCTGCAGGACTTGCTCTCTCACCTGCAGAATGACAAAATAGAACTCTAAATTTCACAGCCAAATTAAGACCTTTCTTTGTCTACTTGAAAAGAATTATATGTCTTGAAAATTACATAGTGTGAATAAGAATAACGTGTAATGTTACCCTCTGCATGAACTGTGCAACTGCAGCTCTATGAGATTCTATGTCTTTGTCCTCCCTCAACTGCTCCTTCTCTTTTTCTTTCTTCTCATATTCCTAGTAAAAAAATAAAGTAATTGTGATTAGTAAATTGCAATGGAATTTCATCACTCCTACAAATCCAAAATCATAATCTACAATAGTATTCTTAATCTTTTTCCTTTTGACAACAAAATATATTGTTAGAATGTATCTGTCTATCTATATCTCGTCCACTTACAAGAAATGCATCCTGTGGAATGTCTTTTTCCAGTGCAGGGATTTGTTTGTTTTTGAACAGTGGAACTTCCTCTTCACGCAGCCTGATCAGACGGAACCTGCGATGCATGTCCAGTTCTTCATCTGTGGTGAAGTTGAACTCTTCTTGAAGGTGCTCCAAGCGAAAATAAGACGGCATCTGCAGTCCAGTGCCATCTTTCATGGGCTGGGAAAGACGTAATAATGTGTGTTAAAATGCTTTAGAAAGTATGTGATTACACAGACTAGATACAAAGCTTAGATAATAAAAAGTAAAATACTATCAATGGTTTATCTATGCACTGCTGTCATCAGTGATTGTTTTCATAAGCATTATTATAAATCTACATTAATATATTGGTTGCAAAATACCATAAATAGCCTGGATAAATAGCTTCAGGTAATAAAAAGGGTTTATTTGTGCACTGCCCTCACTCTATTCATAAACATGAATAGATATGTCGACCCATTCCATATCATTACCTTCATCATGTAGACTAGGTCAGCATTGCTGGGGTCATTGGGGTCAAGCCTTGACTCTGCTATCCACTTGGACAGCTTCTCCATGTCTACCATAGCTGAGGCTCCTATAGCTGCCACAGCATCTAGACCTTTCATTGCACTGAAACAGAGAAAATATCCCCAGATTAAAATGATTCCCTCACGTATCATTAAAAAATTGATATCACTTTGCTAGATTGTATATATATATGACACATTACTTAAACTAAAAAAAAGAAAAAAAAATTCACTATTTCATTTTCTCTCATCCATCATTCCATAAAAAAATCTGTACAGAAAAATCATTTGGGCCTGGTACCTTGACCGTATATATCTAAGTCTAGATATCCACTCACCTGAACGCTTGGTTGACATTACTACTAGTGGGTGGTACTAGGGGCAGTCCATTGGTGTCCACTCCCCAGGACACAGACATCAGGAGGATCCCAGTGGTCATCAGAGACTGGGGGTTGCTGCCATCTGCTGTAAAACTGAATGGAATACCTGGCAAGATTGGAAAAAAAATATGTTTTTATTTCAGGAATACATACTACAGAGAGTTACTACTAGCAATAATTTTCTTTTATTTATTTATTAATTACCTTAAAGAGATTTTTTAAAGTCACTTACCTTCCTGAATATGTATAAGCAACCATCCAAAATATCATACAATGATGAAAATCTGGGCAAAACAAAGTTGAAGCTCACTTTTGTGAGTGTTGTATTCTAAACTATGAGTGATGTATATAAAAGTGTAATATAAATAAAAATAAATGAAATTAGTGTAACAATATGAATGTGTGACTCAGACTCGGTGTACTCACCACTTCCAACACCCTCATGGACATGTGTGACAGTGATGTCACTGCTGAACTCCATCTCTTCCAGTTGTACTGTGTCAGCTGTCACAGTGGCCTCTGGAACAGCTGCATAGATCTCTGCCAGCATGCTGTTGGACAGGCCTACACTTTCAAATACCTGAGAGGACAATACAACAATTTGGCAAAATAAGGGGTGTTTTTCAAAAAGGTAAAAGAAATAATTAAAAAAAATTGAATAAAGCCCTCTGCATACAATACTACAAAATAATAAAATTGCATTCAGTGAACATTACTAACAGATATCTACCAGGGATGCTAGTGGGGTCCGGAAAGAAAACCTGAACTTTTTTTTGGCAAAGACNCAGACGCAGATGATGGCTATATGTACAGACACATCTGTGTCTGTACTTCTACTTTCAATAATCATCTGTGCACCTGTCTTGTTAATCCATAAGGTTTGCTTTACCTGTAGCCTTACTGACTGTGGCCACTGCATGATCTGAATGTTGAAGATTTGGGCAAAACTAACCCTGAACTCCTGATTGAGAGGCCTGAAAAAAAACTTAAGTGCAAGTTTACATTTGAATATTATGAAAAAAACTTCAATATTCTATATCCAATTCAAAGACAATCTTAAAACAGGATCATACAGGAAAGATAAGATGATTACTAGACATCATCTGCATAAGATATTATATCTGCCCACAAATATCAAATCTACTTCAGGACATCTGTAAGTCATTGATAGTTCACATGAGAGAAGACGCAAGTCAGAGAACCATCTATTGAAAGAAAATCTACTTCAAACAATAGTTATTAAAATAGATGCACTGAAGCCAGGCTAACCTGACATGAGTCCTCGAGACCTCCTTGTTGTTAAATAGCACCTTGACAAACATCTTATACTTTCCAAGATCTTCTCTCCTCTGTTGCTCAGCTCTAAGGAATACAAACAGACGCATTATTATCTTACTAAAAATGCTCTTTGTTTCTAGCAGAAAGATAAACAATATATTTACACAAGATGTTGTAGACTTCATAGAGATGTTTATACAAAATGTAATAGATTTGATAAATGTAATAACTACACAAAAGTTTGATTTAGACACAACTGTTATGTTTCTATAAATATAAAAAAAAAAAACAATAGAAAAACAATAGAAAAAATTGAAAATGAAAAATAAAAACATATATCAATACAATGAAATCAAACATCATCAGTAAATCCTACCTTGGCACTTGGTTTGTTGGGGTAATGGTGGCTGTATTGGTAAGTTCTGGATACAATTTTGGTTCTCCTGAAAATTGTAAAACACCATCCATATACCTAGATGTATTTATTCAACGACTTGATAAGTTTTTGGCGGCAATCCTCCCTCACCCCCAACCCATCAAAAATCACACTAAATTACTATGCAAACAGCAAAAGATCTTGGATAGATAATGAAGACATCTCTATGTAAAACAGTGAATTATTCAAGATATGTCACAGTGAAAGCAGGCACTGATGTGACCATTTATGTAGAAGATCTATGATGACAATCTGTGCCAAAACCTCTTTATACTGGCCTTTCAAGATCTAAAAATCTACAAATCTAAAGCAGAAACAGTGTCAAAAAAACTGAACAAAACAATGTTTTACTGGTCCAATTTCAATTTTACTAGCATGTGATTTTGGGTCCAGGGTTCGAGTTGCAGACTGTAAGAGAAGATGCAAAAATGAGCAACCAATAAATGAAGAAACTTGGTCCAATATGCATATATCAATATTTACCAGGACTTCTTTTATTTCTTATTGCCTTCTCCTTGACTATTTCCCTAATATTGGCCTCTGTTACTTTGGCTGGTTTCTCTGGCTTGGTTAAATTTTCCTGGGCAAGGATTTCATCATCTTTATTGGCCTGCTCCTATGGCATCAAAAAATAATAAATGATTGACAATTATCTAATCTTACTATGTCAAAACTTCTCTTAAAACCCTGAAGTGTCATGTGTTTTCTTTATATCAAAGCCATTTAGAAAAGTAAAATGGATGTATGATCCCTTCTGGGACAAAACAAAAAAAGTCATGATGTCTCTATAGGTGAATAAAATGGAGTACAGAAATATTCACATTTTTATTCAGAAAAGCATTTCATTTAATAACATAGTCCTTACAAAGGTTTCTGCTTCATTTTCATCCTGGTCTTGTTCAGCTCTTGCCACTCTTTTCAATCTTAATTTCTTCCTACGGGCAGCTTCTTTCTAAAGAACAAAATACAAAGTTACCAATATGAGAAAATGTCATTCTGTATATAACTACAATATCAAAGAAAGTACTATCATGCACCCCTCTCTCTCTCAGTTCCATCCTCCAGTCCTTACCTTGGCTTTCAGCTGCTGTTTGAATGCCTCCAACTGTTTCTGGTACAGAGCCAGTTTCTCGTCATACTCTCTGCTTTTCTCCTCCTTCAACTCCTGTACCTCCTCCTCCATGTCACGTCTCCACTGCTCCTCATCTTCTGCTCTGTTCACCTCCTCTCTGGAAAGTTGAACAAATAAAGATATTTCATATAAATAATAACAAATGGAAAGCAAACCTGATAAAGTCTATGGGATATACATGGAATGACGAAGCTCATACCATGAACTGGAGGTGAGTATCCAGTCTCAGTTACTGTCCCTCCTTAATTCACTGTGAAACAAATTCCACCAAAATCTAATTGATTTTAGTTAGCTCCTTTCTGACATATCCTGAAAATTTTATCAAAATCTTACTTTTTAATCCTCAACTTGACACTAGTGTTAGTGAAGTTCTGTAGCTGTCTGAGGGACTTAATCTCCTGCCAAGTGCGGATGATGCTCTTCAGCAAGGCTCTGTCTGAGTGCTGCTCTGTATCTCTTAAGTTCCTGGTCTGCCTGCAAGAAACAAGTAGAACAATTAGATCTGGTACTGACAACAATATGCCCCCCAACCTGACTGTTTTGTGTCACATTTTTACCTCATCATAATAATAATTATTAAAAAGGTTTCCTCATTAAGAGACATCAAAACAACATAAAAAAGGCTGTTCTTTAATAAACTGATACACTTGATACACTTGTTAACTTTATTAGTTTTCTTAAACATAATTTACACTCTTATCAATAACTGTGTATCTTATAAATCCATTTAATTCCTTTATAAGATTTAAGCTGCATTTGCACATACTTGATCTCATATCTGTAGTCCTGTAATCTTTGTTCCAGGTCCGAAATGTTCACATTTGAATTTTTGGCCTGAAAAAAAAAAGTCTTATTTGATCATCAAATCGCATTAAATATTGGCAAAAATATTCATTCTAGACAGTAGGTTAATCAAATATGTCTTACTGACAATTATCAAAGATTTTGAAAACCGAGGACAGAAAGTGGTATCAGCAAAACCTTTCTGTTGGTAATGCACAAATTATCCAGCAGCTGATTTTATTTAACACACATCAGTGAAAGATTTTATTCCAAAATATGTACAAAATGCAAACATTGAACCCGATGCCATAATGGTGAGTGACATTACTGCCAACTACATATCTGTGATGGAGTGACACTGATCTTCACATGTTTCTCACCTTGAGGTTCAATATGTTTTCTTCAAGATGTGCAGCTGCCCCTTTTAAAGCTCTTAACTAAAAGTATTAAAACATATTGAAAAGTAATAGATGAACATTTATCTTTTTCTACATATCTTGTTGGCTTTATTACTTTACTTTGACAGGTTACAAAAAATACTATAATAAAGGCATGTAAAATGCAATATCTTAAGTAACACAAGAGAGATATACTATATATCAGTACAAGTCTTATCGCTACCAACTACTTAATTTGTTTTTATTACATACAATGTAGTGTTTAAAACCCTGCAGTCTCCTTTACCTTTTCAGTCAAGTAATCCACTATGTTTTTCTTAGTTCTTCCAATATACTGAGCATAGAGCTGAGTTAGCCGTGTGGCCAGCACATGCTCTCTGCTGAACAAGTGATGGTGTATCAAGGTCAGGGTATTCACATCCACATCTAGCTGATAACGGCCCTTGCCCTCTATAGAACCATCAATGTACCGACTGTCAAATTCTTTGGTTATTGCCTAAAATGATATGGACTTTGGCTTTGTTCACATGCAATGTCTATTTTCTAATTTCGTAATTACTGGCAGCGCGAGCCAGTTACTTATAGTAACTTATAGTAACTGGCTCGCGCTGCCAGTAATTACGCCGCGGGATATTCAGGCCACAGACCGTGATCATAAGACATACCGCAAATAGAAAATAGAATTTAGAAAATAGACATTGCATGTGAACGAAACCTTCGTTACATAAAGCAGTCAGACAGGCAAAAGACAACAGTCCAAATGACAAAAAGCAGACCTTCACTCTCCAGATACATTGGCTTGGTGCAGCCACCTATAATTTTGTCAATGAAACAGGTTTGTACCCCGAACATCATGCATAAATTTATAAAGCATATGAACTTAATAAACAACTTTAAACATGTTATCTATGGCCAAATTTGTTGCTTAAAAAACAAACTTTTTTCAAAATAAAAGAGAAGAGCAGAATATCTTTCCATAAAATTTGAAGAAAATATCAAATGAAATTTTAAAGTTCAAATTTCTAAAAGTTGTCTGCTGCAGACTGCAGTCACATCTACCTTTCTGTAATCTGTCTGTAACATGTAGGGGATGTCTTCAGGAACATGGGGACGTGAAGGAGTTTCCTTGATGGGGTTGGGGAGAGCAATTATCTTCCCGTCTTCACCAAACCATCTACTACCCTGTAAAAATGTTATAATATGAAAAATATATAAATATAAAATGTCTTTACTCTTAGAGATTAAAATTATGGGTACAAAAATACTTCTAGCACATTTTATGAAATGTTTACAATAATTAAAAAACTTTAAAAACTATCTGTTCCATCAAATTTAACACAAGCTATTGAGGTGCGAGACAGTGCAAGACTTAAGATAGGTGTTATTTCATTGACAGAACCATTATGGAAACTGAGAACTTTGTGATAATGAATGAAATCTAGCAAAAGCAGCCAAAGATCACAGTCCATAATGCCTAGTGATCCTTCATGACAAAGAATGGAGCTTTTGCCATTGTTCAAATTGATGAAGATCAAAGACAGATGAAACCATCTCTTACTTTTCCCGGCTCCCTCAGAAGTCTGTGTTCCATCTTGTTCTGGTTTGTTATGGCTACAGCTGGGCGGGTTCCAACATAGAGACCTTCCTCTTCAAGGTACCTTGGCTCAGCGCTGTCACCTATCTTTTCTGCTGGCGGAACTGGAATGTGAAATCTGCTTTAGCAAAAACACTTCTTTGTTGCAGATGTTGATGTGTGTACAGATTTTTTTATTTTCCATTTCCTCAAATATTACTTTGAATATTTTCAAATCATCGATGTAATAATATGTAACAAACAATTATAATAATAAATAAATAATGTTTACTTTTTTAAAAAGATGTACAAATTCACATACTCGGGATAATAGAGGGTACAAAATAAATAGCTTCTTCCTTCTGAATCTTTTCTTGGTGGGGAACGTACTCTGCACTGACTATCACAATGTTCCTTCCTGTATCATCATAGTCTTCAAGCAATGCTTTTTCTAAAAGTCAAAGGTAGATTATGTTGAAGGTTAACATGTTAACATAAATACAAGCTTTTCAAAGACAAAGTTTAATATAGTTTTCTATTTATGACACAATCTCTTTTTATATAACTTCATTTGGTTTTTTTCTTTATTTTTGGTTTTCTGTAATAATTTTTGTCAATTGTTACCAATCATCGCACCTTCTGAAGATTCTTGTGGCTCTTCTGTAACTTCTGCAGGCTAAAAAAAAAATGGAACATGCAATAAATACCTAGCTGAAGAAGTTGATATCCTGCCTGTAAGTAAAGTATGTAGTTACATATTTAAGATATTCTGACTTTTCAGTAAAAAAATTACCACATTATAAAAAAGAAAACTTTCATAGTTATTACTTCATTTATTATCCATCTAATCATACAATTGTTACATGAACCACCATCTTTCCACTCTCTCTTTTCCAACCTGCTGAGCCTCCTCCTCTCCTTCAGCAGCCTCCCCTTCAGTGGGTTCTCTGGGTGTGGGTAGAGGGCGCTTCACTTCTTCTGGCTCAGGATCCCAATTCCTTGTGAAGAAGTCATAGGCCTCATCTACAGTAGGATACAGGGACTACAAAGAGATAAAAATTTCATTAACTAAGCAGACAACACTTTAGGAAAAACACACACACACACACACACAC
>NW_019774770.1:0-256108 GCF_001039355.2 Lingula anatina | reverse complement strand
CACACACACACACACACACACACACACACACACACACACACACACACACACACACACACACACACACACACACTTGCAACTGATGTTTATAGCAATAGTATCACCATAATCATGATACACTTCTCTTTTAATATACTCTCAGTAAATCTCATTCATCTGGACCAACAAATGGACATATTAAACATATACCATGTTCTGCAGGCAACAATTAAGATTTAAAAAGCACTAGATTCACTGTTACTAGGCAAGAATTACAAAACAAATATCAATCTAAGTTCAACCAAATTTGTTTTAGTAAAAATTGTAACAAATATTTTATACATTAATCATAATTATACAAACAATCCCTGGGTGACCATCAAGACCAAATTTTACACTCTGGTGCTCTGAAAAATTCTAATAGGTTGGGATGTGCTGTGTGATTCATTCAAAGCAATACCTCTCATTTTTTCTAACACAAATAATGCAATCTTAATCTAAACACAAGGATGGAAAAGGCAGGGTTATTTAATAACATGTGTTTTACAATAACCAGGTACCAGGTAACACATTCACACACTTCCTCAAAATGGTGACTTCATTGATTTCTAATTCAAGCACACTTCACTACTTGTCCCATACTGATAGATGCAAGTATGCGAAATATAAATGAAAAGATAGTAGTGCAGGGTTTGGATCTGGGACCATGGGTGCTGGGAACAAAATGAAAAACTATCCATTTTACCTTCAACATATAAGCTGGCTTTTCACTCTAAAATCAAAGTGGAAGCAAATTGCAAAGCACTTGTAAAGCAAATAAAACAAAGCAAAAGGCAAAAAGAAAAAAGTTTGAGAAATTAAAATTATATCAAGCAGCATATATTATTGGAAGTTTGAATAAATAAAAATGTGAGTGATCTTTAAACTAAAAGAAAAAATTAACAGTTAACAGCCATAAAGGTTTGAAATTACATTAATGTTTAGAAATTGAATAGCTTAAGCTTTGGCTTTTTTTGCAAATGGCAGTGCAATGATCCTATTTTAAATTATTTGTTTTCATTTTTTTTTGCAATGGGAAAGTAACATACCTTATGAACTTCCTGTCCAGCTTTCTTCCACTTCTCCCTTGCCTGGCGTGACTTTTCCAACTGTGCCTCCGCCTCTTGTTCCTCTTTACCCACCTAAAATGAGAGTTCTCAAAATTATAATTGAAAACGCGTTACACCATGTTCTTGCTCTTTCAGAAAACAGAATTTTTAACTTTCCAGTAATCAACTTTGCTCGCAAATCCATTTTTGTTGCTAGGTCTAAAATCAAATTGTTTTGCATGTACGAAAAAAAATAAATAAATAAATAAATAAATAAAAAATAAATAAATACAAAGTATAATTCAACAGTTTTTAGCACCTTATCTTATTTCAAAGTATTAAAACTTGTGCTCATGACTTATATATTATGTATTAACATACATCCTGCAGTCAAAGGTATTAATCAAGCAAGAATACTACTTACCAGAGATGGGTCATCAAACCTGGTGCCAGCCAGAGGTTTTCCACGTAAACCTTTCAATCTACGGCCTGGCCTATCTTCTAAAGCCTCAGACTCTCCCTGTTCCTGTAGATCAAGAAAATTTAGCACATTTTAGTTTAAAGCATATTCAACTTTTAAAAATAATCTCATAGTAATTTAGTAAGGAAATAATCTTTTTTCATTGTGCAAGAAAATGTTTATTAATAGACAACCGTAGGAAAAGGAAATATCTTTCTGTCATTTAATGGCAATACTATTATAATTTAAGGAATAGTTTCCTCATACTTGTGCCTAGAAGTTTGAAATGTAAGATAAAGGAGACTTTGCCCTCTTTTTGCCTGTGTGAAAAATAATGATTTCCTTACCCTTGCTTTGAGCACTTTATTTCTTAGTTTCTCTCTTAGCGAAAGTGATGCATCCAATCTTGGACTCTTTCCAGGAGTGCCAGAGACACTATCAGCAAAGCCTGAAATACAGAGTGGTCTATCAATGTGGTCACAATATTCACAATATACAATGGCTATAATAATAATAGCTGAAATTCATATACATAGCTGTGCCTGTCCCTCCCCATCTCCTAATATAAGTTCACTTTTATTGTAACACATCTCTCTCCATTCAAATATTCAAGAAAAAATCTTAAACAATATATCAAATTTAACTTGGAACCCCAGGACCCAGTTACTATACCCGAGGTTCCTGATTACAGTTCCATCTTACCTCTTCTTGGACTTGGACCAGCAGAGCTCCTTGGAGTCTCGCCATGGGTCAGTTCTTCCACTGGTTCCTCCTCAGCGTCCCCTAGCTCCTCTATCTCATCCTCCACACTCATTTCTCCTTCAGCTTCCATCTCCTGGCGCACAGACTGGCTGATCTTGGCCTTGCTCTTTTTCTTGGCCTGGTGAAGTTCTCGGGTCACGTCTTCATCTGTTTTCAGGGTGCGAGAGAGCTGGTAAATATGCATGAGAATATTTGATTGGAAGAGAAAAAAGCATCAGCATTCACCAGTTTTCTCTTTTCCTTTTCAATACAGATGAAAAAAAATCTGTCAATATTTTTTCAAAAAACTGTTAAAACCATAGAAGATATATATTTAAAACAATCTTGATGCAATTCTGACTACACCTACCTCTCTTTGCTTCTCCTTTCTCCTTTTTGACAAATTGTCCATCAGAGTCTCTGCATTTCTTACTTCATCAAGCATCTGAGAAATCAATAAACATACTAATTTCCACATAATGACTAACGATCAGTATTTAAATCATGTGTAGATAGTTGAAATTAAGCTCTACACTACATTAAACATTATCACATGTTATTATATTTGTGAAAATAACCATACCTCCACAGTTTCTTCTGACTTGTTCAATGAACTCATTTCAATGTCTTCATCCTTAAAATGGAAATAAAAATATAACTCTATGTACATGCATTTAGCAAGAAGGGCAGAATCTCAATGCTAAACAAGTTTAAACAAAATGAGCACCCACTGATTTTTCAAGAGAAACAAAACGACCCAATATCTTGGAAAAAGATTACAAGAGAAATACTGTCCTCCCTTACTTTTTCCCGTCTGTTTCTCCTTGGACTTGCTTCAACATCACTTCCCTGATCTTCAAGCAAAGAAGACGACTCCTGCAAGGCTCTCCTGCGAGCCCGCATCCTTTCACGTATGGTTCTGTTGGGGGAAAAAGCATGGTAAATAGTAGGGACATGGTTTAAACAGTTTCAACGGATAAAACGAGTAACTTAAAATTATTATAAATGTACTCACGACATTGCGGCTGCAGATTTCCTTCTGTCTACATGACTGGGGCGATGTAAACAATGCAAAAAATTCTTATGTCGGTTATTTTATCAGGTTCCTGGAAGCTGTGCCATGAAACTCGTTGAACTTCAATTCCTTTTGGAGTAATTTAATGCTTTCAGTGACTTTCACATCCTTAAATTTTGATGTAAACCACTGCTTAGATACGAATTTACATTTTCCTGTTTCAAAATGGCGCTCTGGAATTGTATCCCAGAATTCAAGCGGGTTGTTGAGATCATGCACTTCATTTGCTAAAGATCATGTTGATGTCCATGTGGAGCTTATGAGTAAGAATAACATTGCTGTTAACTGATTCATTTTAGAAATAACTATTACTTGTTTTCGGCCATTCATAGCACAGTTCATTTTTGCAGTAAATAATTAAAAGTTAAAAGACTCGGACTTGCTTTATCTGATATCATTGTGTTAGGTGAACAATGGCACAATCTTTGTTTGAAGTTCACATAGCATAACCACTTCAAATTCCCCGTCTACCCTTAAACAGGACATCCTTGTATATGAAAAACTTTCATGTCCCTTTTGCGTCTACAGCCAAGAGAACAGAAAAAGATGCAAAAACCTAAGGAAACAGAGTCATCATAACTATACAATTAATGGTAGATCTAATGTTTATTTCACATACAAAAAGTCAATTATTGTGAATTCCACCAGTAATCCTTGTGCAAATTCATGGAAAGGGACGGTTTTTAGAGTTTTCGACGTCTTAAAAGTTTGTATTGTCTATCTGAGAGCCCTGTTGAAGACTCGTGCCCAAAAAGTCTATTATGTGCATTTAGTAAAATGACATTATTTTTATAAGTTGCATCTTTATTGAAAGTGAAAATAAAAGCAATGCATATAATAGAACATGAATGATCTTTAAAAAAATGCAATACAGTTTATTTGTATTGAAATTTTCAAGAAAATATGAAAAAATTAAATAAAATTGAAATTAATTCATTTGGGTTCTATTGCAGCAAGGGGCATACCCTATTCATTGTTTTTTATTTGAGCATTTGTATGTAAACCATATTTGACAAGAGGGCATGCTGTTCTTGATGTTTGATAGCCCATATCATTTGCTTTTTGGATGAGGCTGAACATTTGAGTGATAAGATAGCTAATCTGTTTCTAAAATATCTGTTCCCGTGAAATATAGAGTGTAAAATGTATAGTGTAAAATTCTCCACATTGACAGAAAAACAGCTGATGGCATGAACAAATGCAATAACATCAAATAAAACAATTCTGTTGAGAGAATATTATTTTGCATCATCTATTTCTCCTTTGGCAAGGTCTATCATCTTTGGGTATTTGACCTTTTTCTTGTCTAGTTCATCTTGTGCCCATAGCAAAAGTTTTAACAGTTTTGCAAGTTTTGGAGTTGATTCTCTGTTTTCCATCTCCAAAATGGCTGCATTAAGTTCACTTGCAACCTAAACGATTAAAGAAAGAAATCATACATAAAAGCTTTTGTTTATAAACAAACCAACACAATTTTGTAAATAAAATAAATTAAAACAACAAATCTAACTCAACTAATATGCATTTTCTCATTTTAAATCAAGGACTTTCACTTTTTAGATCATTAATTAGCCTTTTTGTATTATTTTAAACTGCACATTCAATCATACTGAAATGTTATAAAATTATGACATTTTCTTCAGTTTATTTACCTGGTATCTCTGGGAAGGATGCAAAAGATCCCCAAATGGGGAACTTTCAGGATCTTCAAATGCCAAAAGGGCAAGAGTTCTTTCTAATTCTGTTAAAATTTCTGGATTTTCTTCACCTCTTTCTGCTAAATGTGTCTGTGCATAATCCAATGCATTTTCTATGTTTCTTTCACGGATAAGTTCTATAAGATGTTGTTGCTGCAATCAGAAAAAGAATACCAAAGACACAGCATTAGATATTTATAAATTAAAAAAAATCATTAAACTTAAGACCATCTTTATTTTAACCAATATTCTTAATGTGATGACCATAGAAAAGTAAGTAAGCCAGCCTCTATTTGAGGTTAACTGGGTCACCTACAGTATAAGTTAAGATCCAAAAAACTACGATTGCTCAGTCATCTAAACAGGAGACCTGTTGTACATAACAAGATCTTACTTGTAAATGGAAGTACAGGTATCTATCATTGTCCAGCAGTTCTGGGTGAATGTTGTTGACCAGGGCAATAGCTTCTTGTATCCTGCCCTGCTGTATAGCATCTCTTATCCTAATCCTATCGTCCAAGCTGTCCAGTTCAGTCTCTGGTTGCAGGCCGGACTCCATACGGAACTTCTCTGCTGCCTCTTTAAATCCCTCTAGAACAAGTTACGGAAAATAATGTGGTGGTGGACTAATTCACTGTATTACAGCCTTAGTATCTTATTTCTAAATAAAGTACAGCATACACATAAAAACAATTAAATAAAGTGCTGGCACATATCAAGATCCTATGACATATATTGCAATTCAAAGAAAATTAATAAAATAAAAAAATAAAATAAAAATAAAATAGCAAAAGAGATTAAAATTAGCAGTGATTGATTTACCATTACCTGTTACTAAATAATTCATAATAAGTCTGTTCATGTCTGCCCTCGTGATATGGAGACTATGTAGCTTCTGCATCCACTCATCTTTGGAAACATCTTCTGGCTGTTTGTCATTGATATTCATCTGAAAACAATAATAAGCTGGAGGCTGTGAATTTTCTTGTACACGGTACAACATATGTTCACTGATAACACAAAACAAAAAGTACTGCAATGGTATACACAATGTACATAAGTTTCAGAAATATGCTATATCACCAAGCATTTATAAACAAGACCTAACTCTGTTCAATAAAGCTATTAATTTACTTTCCAAGACAAGTGTGTATCGGGTTGGGATCTTGCACATGATCTCTGCATCACAATATCAATAAGTGGGTGTCTGGTGAACCTGCCTAAGTGCAAATGCCAATCTTCCTGATCATTACTCAATGTTGTTACAAAACACTTCAAGCCCATACTAGTATAATGACAGCTGAGGTAATTTCAGAGGTGATTGTGAACATTGAAAAATTATGGAGTTACTTTGAAAGCCAAACTTTTTGAAAAGTTGAAAAGCAGAGGCATTTATCAAAGTCAAGGCTATATGTATATCTTTGTTCTGAAAAAACACTCTTAATTAAGTCCTTATGCATCAGTTCACTCACCAGTTTGATAATGTTTTAGTCTTTTATTTCTGCTTTGCAACAGTGTTACCACTTTTTAATGCCATTTGTAAGATATGCCATATATAGCCACAAGAGTTACTAATACAAGTTGTTATGAGGCAATATTTGCATACCGTGTAAGGCCAAAAACTGAGACAAAATTTGAGGGGGGGGGGGGGGGTTAAGTACTAATACCACTTCTGGATTTTTTTTGTCAAGTTTATTAATACTTGTATCAAAGATTCAAAACTAAGATCCTTGACAATGAGTGTGGTCCCAGGAAGTGCACTAATCGACTGTAAAATAAGGGTTAAAATATATCTTACTTTATGATTTGATAGTTTGTCTACCACTGCCTCTAGCATTCCTATCCCTCCCTTTTTACTTTTAAATATTTAAATATAAAATGTCCAACACACTCAGTTCATAAAGATGAGTACTGGAAACCTAAATATGGGGCAATCCATGGGCTACTTAAGTCGCATAGACACGACACTTGTCGACAGTCAGACTCAAACAAAGTGAATCAGAAAAATAAATAAATTGTACCAATAATCTGTAAACATTTTTATATATTTTCAAAAGCCTCATAACCAATTAAAAACTATATGCTAGAAAGAAAAAATAATATTTACACCATCTGTGATATTGTTAACCAAAGAATAATACTGAAAAATGGACAGTTACTGAAAGCTCACCCTTTTTCACAATTTTTGTTCTCAGTGGTCTCATAAACGGAAGTCGTACAAGTGTAAAATGAGCATGCGTATGAGGTCAAACATGCACCAATATTATTTCAACTTTTCGAGGATTAATCGCCTGGAAATATATCCAATAAAAACACGATATGTGCAAGAATATGTATGGATTGTGTAGAGGCAGGTTGATTGAATGAATGATTGATGCACCTAACAGAAAAACAGTTCGTTATTGTTCGGCTGCCCTCGTGACAACGCCTTTCGATAAAACAAAATGGCGGAGTTCGGCTGACATCGAACAACCTAATCAAGCACAAAAACGATGAATTGATTCATAGATTGATTGAGAAGAAGTGTAAAGAAATGGCGGAAAGGTAGGTGAAAGCATTTAGCAAACGTAATAGGAGTTTTCCTTCATATTAGTTGTTTTGATCGCCGTAGGAATGGCAATCAAGTTATGTTATTTGCTCTCCGACCGCAGGCACCTGTCAATAAAACGTTTAGTTGCCCGACTATTAGTGTTTGAACATCCTGTTGTAGTGGAATGGATTGACAAGTGTTAAGCTTCAAGAACAAGCTGTTGTTCAGTTGTGACAATGTGGGATAAGTGGAATGAACCTTTCTTTTTGTCCCCTCTTAAAATTTTAAGGTCAGGCTGGTTATTTGTGGTCGTAAAGTCATCACATGGTCATGTGAAGCCATGTTGTTAATGTTGGAGCTGTAAAATGGTGATTGATTCAAAGTTGACGGTATGGTATATATAACTGGTACTGTTAATAGTGGTATGGATAAATGGATTTCTAATGAATAGCTCCATAGCCCCATCTCTCTCTCTCTCTCAACTTTTGGGTCTTCTCACCCATACATGTACATTCACGAGATGTTATTTCTTCAGAGAAGATGATTCATAAGATGATAATTTTCTTTAGAATATAATTAATTTATATCAGTTTAAGTGTTTTAGGTAGGCTTTATCTACTGGTCTGCAAAACAGCTGTGGGTATATTTATGCTGAGGGAGAACCTTGTCTATTAGCTTTAAGTCCACAGTGATATTGTATTTCATTGCATATCAGTAGGGTTTAGGGTTTATCAAGAATGTTCAAGTTTTATGAGTGATAGATTAGTTTGAACATATAATGGTTATATACACTCGATATGAGTTTGCCGGCATTGAAATACGGCATTGAAACTAACAAATATAAAATACAGATATATGGTTGAAATGTTTCATGGTCAGGTGTCATCATGGAATAATATAAATTAACTTAAGAATGCACTTAATGTGTCTCCAAACTGCATTTTCTGCCTTATTTAATTTTCATTAGTCAGTCATCAGTAATGGGTATGGTTGACTCTGGCAAATGAAATGTGTCAGGGGATTTGAAACTCAAATTTGATAAATAGGTTTGAGTTTTGGAAGGTACCCAGACCCACGACAAAAGGGGCCTTTAACCAAATATAACCAAATATAAAAAAAAAATATTACTTTGTCTTAAGCACAAATGAATATTTGATCAGTGTTTGCTAACTACTTGAAATTTCATCAAAAGTATAAATATTTGACTGTGGTCAAATATGTGGTAGGTCCTAAAATATACAGTGATATAATAACCTGCATTAAAATTAGTGGACTGAAGCATGACTGGCAGCATTGTAAGGGCTGACTCCTAGTCACCTGCTTTGCCACTGCAATTCATTTGTGGAGTTATTTTTATTCTGCCATGTCAGGTGTATCACATCAAGTCTATCCACACACACATACACAATGGATAATGTTTACTGATCTCGTGGTTATTTTAAGCACTGCTGAAAACTTGATTCTTCTAAAATCTTTTTTTGAGCAAATGTCCCTTCTATAGATTTAAAGGTTGACTGTACCAGGAAATAAAGAAAACAAGTTTGGAAAATGAAAGTTGTTTTTAATGAGTTTCTGTTGATGACAAGAGCAGCCTGCACAGCACTTATTTTATCACAGCAAAACTTTATTCTATTACCTTATCTGGGAACAACACATATTGCACTTTTTTACTCACTAGCAAGGTCGAAAAAAATGTGACATCTCCATCCCACCCCATCATATAAAATTACTTTTTAAAAAACAATAAGCAACAAATGACAATTGCAGTTTTAGCACACAACTTCAAGGGAAATGCCATAATATTGACCATGCCTAACATCACGGAGTTTGATGACTAAATTGGATTGTTAGTATTTGTTGGCATACTGCATTGTAATTTTCATTGATGCGTACTTGACCCCATCACTCCTGTTCATTGAGAAGGAGTGCAACCAGAAAATCAGTACAGCTGATTTAAAGGAAGAATCGAAACCACTGGTGTTCCTGAGTTAAGACTGAATTGGTATTCATTGAAGCTCAGCTATATTGATATTACATTTCCTGCTCATCCTACTTATTAAAACCATCAATTGGTTCTCTTCACTGGTATTGATCCAAAGACTGCTGTATACATTATGGCATGAAGCTGGGAGTTCTTCATATATTACTTGTTGACACAGTCTCTGTAATCTCTCTTGAACATGCTTTCACACCACTGATGGAAAATCATTTTCTTTTTGAGTATTTTTACTGCAAAATACATTGACATAGGTTATATTCTGATGTGATTTTGGCAAAACATATTACCTGTGACACAGGTGGCCTTTATTAATGAATTGGATGTGAAAGTATATACTGTAGCATATCTTGACCTACAACCACTAATTGCAGTGTATTGCTGAGAGATCAAATGCCCTTGAGAGACACCCTTGTCAACTAGCTCTATGTTTTCATTTATGAGATTCTTA
This sequence comes from Lingula anatina, assembly GCF_001039355.2. The sequence goes on along the minus strand of NW_019774770.1, from coordinate 246,091 downwards.
AACAGTTGCTTTACTGCTTGTGAGTTAGCAGAGTCAGTTGACATGGTCAGTTACATGGAATTACTGCCCAACATTGTCTTCACTTTAGAGAATTGAATGTTATTCTGCCCTTATTAAAAAACTTGGAGAATGTACACTAGGTAGTAAAACCCTTGTGGGAAAATGTTCTTCATTTCAGTGCTCAGTTCCACCTTGTAGCAATGAGAAAGATTGCAGTTTTCATTGAATATGATTGTTTTAGCCTAGTCACATAGTTTGGTTTAGCAGTGTGAAAAAGCTTAAATTAGGGTAAAATACTGTTTATTTTATTTTATTTTATTTTCATTGATCTTGTCAGCGTTTACGTTAGCAATACACAGTAGAGAAGCAGGTGGTATATTTCCAGTACTTTAGTGTTACAATAACAGTGCAGTATTGTTTTTGTAATCCATTGTCTCACCTGACCTCCCACCTGGGTTGTGTAATACCTGAACAACACACCTGTGCAGCTATCTCAGCTCCTCCTGGGAAACCACTACAACTGGCTTTGTTCACCCTCTCCAGGGATCTTCACTGAGGTTTTGGAGTATTATTATTCAAACATCAATACAGGGAGAAGCCAACACAAACATGAAACTGAAGGTATCTTAGTAAAAGGGAATAGTTTACTTGAATAGAAAAAAAGGAGTGCCAATACAAAAAACACTGTGGCAGATGAATAAACTTACTGGCAATTGATTGTATGTTTTGATGGCTGGGGCATGGAGCTCTGAGGTTGCCAAGGAGAAACAGAGATTGGAGTAACCTAGATGTTTTAAACTAACTGGCAGGATGCAGCATCAACAGTCTAGCCTGCCTTGTGTCTGAGCATTCTTTAATTCTGATTCAGAGAATAAGATTGTGGAATCTCTGTGTTGGTGTTTATCTGGACAATGAAAGGCTGGTAGTGTGGTGTGCCCTATGCTACTGCCATGCCCCCTGGTGCAGAACCCTTTGTTCCCCCTATCTCTGCTCTGGAAGCTGGGCTGTATATAGTAAACACAGAGGAGATGTACATGTTGCTAGGAGGAGAGTGCTCAAGCTGGCTCCGATTATTGAACTAATTGCTGGAGATAGCAAGGAAGCTCCCATGTTTCTCATATGAGGTTTATATTCATTACAAGAAGAAGGGTTACCTGTCCACTGTGCTACAGCAGACCACTATGTTACCACTGAGATATAATAGACGATGTTACTGGAGTTTGGATCGCAGTGTCTTCCGGCAAGTTAATTTAGATTCGATTCAGAAGATGTAGAGTGGCTTGGCATGGATTGATGTAGTACTGTTTATTTGATTTACATTCCATTCCAGAAGTAGTTTCTGTTTAACTTCATGCAGTGATCTGGTTCTAGGTTTAGATTTTCCTTCAAACCAGGGCATCAGTTTGTGGCCAGCCACAAAAAATGTGAATATTACATTTAATATACAGCTTAAACTTTGCTTGGTAAGAGAAAAACACCATCTGAAGTAACCCAAGGACAACATTGGTTTTCATAATAAGGAGTACATGGTAGTTACAGATTATCACTCAGATTTTAAGTTCTGGCTCTTTTGCCTATTATGCAGAAGCATCATGTAGTGGTTGTAATCAGCAGTCCATTACAAAATGTAATAGAGTAATAGAACACTTGAATTTATGAATTGTGGTCAGAGATGAAGCTATTATACATTCTACCTGTGTATACCTTTGGAAGTGATGGCCTCAAACAGCTGGTATGAAAATGAAGTTACTTCACTGACTAAAATAAACCATTTAGAGTGCTTTTACTCTTATCTAAAGATATGAAGACACTTCAGAATATGCTGAGTACTGGAGAATCACTCGATAGGAGTAGCTATCCTTGATAGAAATAGCTACTCTTCATGCTAGTTACTTGTGTTTTGCATGGCCTAGGGATTTACAAGATTTTGAACCTGAGGGAGGGGGGAGTGCTGTGGAATTAGATTAAAAAAAAAAAAGATACCAGTGGAAACCTTGATAATACTCATGTTGTCCACCTTATATTTATGCAGATTCAGGATGTGTCTTATCTCAAAAAATATACACTGCTATATAAATTAAGATTGAGTGTAAAATTTATTGCTGAATGTGTATAGCATGTAGAATTTCCCACGTTTTGCTGATTTTGAAGTAATAAATCATTGTTATCTTTCAAACTGAATATAAATGAGCTTTTTTTGTGTGTACATTTTCAGTTTGTATGTTAACTTGATTTCAAAGTTTGACAGTCATCCATAGTTACTAAATATTATGACCATTGATAACATTTAAAAACTTGAAAGTATTTTTGCATCCAATATGCATATCATTTTAAGTCATTTTACTTTAAAATTATTAAATATAGAAGAAGTTATTGTATTAACACGGCAAAAAGTAAATAACTTTAAAAAAAATATATAATTATTATTTTTTATATGAATCCAGATGGGAATGGGTGGAGATCATCGAACCTCGGACGAAGGAACACATGTATGCCAACCTCACCACAGGGGAATGTGTGTGGGACCCGCCACCTGGAGTCAAAATGTAAGTGTATTTTATCCTTAAAAAGGATATAGAAATTTGTATGGGTCACTTTCCAAAATCAAAACTCAAGTGTAGAAAAAAGGATGTGGGGGAGAAAATGTTTGGGATCTTTGTGTCAGGATTCAATACTAGTCTATAGGAAATATTGACGGGAATGGGGGAGGTGCACACTTCTGGGGACTTAAATAGACTACCAAGGACTTGCACTACAGCACACTTGTGTATGACCAAGCAGCACTGAAGAGGGAACAGGGGGCCCTCGCTGAGATCCATCAGTTGGATCAGTCTCCAGGTGTCAAAATCCAAGTGGTGTTAGTGTTTTTCTGAAGTAAAGATAACAGTGAAACACAGCATTTGTATTATTGCCCATGCCGGAAAGTCAAATATATGAGTCAACACGATCACATTCAGTGTGCGGCCGATCCCAAGAGGTTGAAAAGTTGGGGATTTTGTTGACAGAATAAAAAGGAAAGAGCACATGACCATACAACTTTTCCTGTTTTTTGTTCCCAGACACATCATTTGAAGCAGTTTGCTAAATGTTTCCATCAAAATGTCAAGGGAATATTGGACAGCAGGATATGCTTGGCTTTTCCCATTTTTAATTTCCTGTCTGTTTCGTGCATTCTGTTTATTCTGCTGATATTCCCCTGCACTGTCCCTGAATGAGACAGTGTGACTGATCATCACTAAATTGAGAAATGACTGGTTCAATGTTAGTTATTGGCACCATTGTAATAAGCGATTTCCCTGTTAACAATCCAGAAATTGCTCTAGTATCATTCGCTACAGCTGTTTACCCTTCTTGGATTGTGTTTTAGCATCAGACCTTTGCAGAATTTCACATGCTTGATGGCAATTGCATTTGTAAGAGTCAAGTTGCAAGGATTTCTATTAACTAAGGCTTTAAAGCCCTTTCATTTGTAAGACAAGCTGTCAGATTTTGGATTTTCATTCTAACCAATAAGAAAAATTCAGTCCAGGCATTCAACTGTGTATTGTGTTGTCTTTATCTGTCAGTGAAGAGCATGTAGCAGTTAAATACCATGTTTACGCTTATTATGTCCAAGATAAAATTAACACTTAAAAAAAGGAGGGGGTGGATTTTTAGAGTCGTTTGTTGGTTGACTGATATGAAGAAAGCACTGGAAATACTATATCATCTTACAAAATTGTTAAATCACTAAAACGTGTTCACAGAGGATGGTTTGAATGAAGCACAGAACCAAACTCCCCAAAGTGATGGATAGTCGTCATTAATTCTGGTAGTGTAATAATGAGAATTCTTGTGTAAGGTTAAATAGCATGTCAACTGCATTATTCATGCTGAGATTTCTGCCTTAATCATGCACCACTTTGAAAACACCATCAGCTCTATTCTTCACTGTATCTATATACTGCTTTCGACTAAACTTCCTTTGCGCAATATCTCCAAGCAAGTGCTCCATCCTCTTATCATCAAGAAAGTGATTTCCTTTGTGAAATTTGAGACCGGTCAATATTGAATTATGTACTAGTAGTAATCCATAATCTACAAAATACCCAGTTTAAATGTTTGGTTTGTTGCATGTGTGTTTGACAGCAGATCCATTTTCTGACTCTGGGGGTTAATCGGTGCTCCACATTGGTATTGTAGTGGTGTTTAAGTTTATATCACAAGTACTTGACACCTTGATGAGTTGATAATGATGCTTTTAAGCACAGGTGGGAAGATTATTTAGTAACAGAGATTAAAGAATCCCCCCACTGTTGCAATTTGATTACCTGTAAGGTGAGGAAAGATTTTGAAGTCACAAATTTATTTGTTATTAAAAAGTATTAATTATTTAAGATGTGACATGATTAAATCATCCACCTCTACACTTAAAATCTGGCTCAGCCAGAAAAGTATCAAGGTTTATACTGCACTCTTTCCAATTTCTTTTTTCTTGTCTGTTGGGGTATTTTGGGCCAAGAGAGCACTGTTTGTAAATTTGGCGTTTTCCATAGTGGAAAGAAAGAAATTTTCTAAATGTCACTGTTGCCAAGAGAGAGACAGAGGAAGATATACTACAAAAGTCATTGCCGTGTAATGCTATTACATGTCCACCAAGGGAACAGTTATATGCCTGTTATGGATATGAGAGAATTGATTTTCTAACTAATCTGTGTATGGTATGGTTTAGTTTATGGGTTCACCAACTTGGTAATCTATAGTTTTACTTTATCAGTGTGAACTGTATGCAGTGTGTTAAGCTATTGAAGCCTTTGATCTTGTGGGACCAACTCTCCTGCAGTCTTTTCTCTCTGGTCAGTTGGAATCAATGTATCCTTTGGGGCCAGTTTTTTCGGGTGAAAATGAAGCATTTCCTGTATATCCTTTCATTTCTTATGAAAGCAATATTTGATATTCAGTTGAGGTATGGGGAAATTATCCTTGCAATTATTTGAAAGGGATAAATCCACCCTTGCAGCAAAATCTTGCAGTAAACATACACTTTTGAAGATGTTTTCTATGAAAGATTTCATTTACAAGAGACTCCCTTTGTTCAGTAATATGATCTACATTAGAAGCCAGTAATGTGTATTTGCTTCCTGTTCTTAACATTGGAGTATTGATCTGTTCACATCTACCTGAATCTATAGTATTTCATATGTATTCCCAGCACTATCCGATTATGTACAATTAGATATCCAAAGATACCTCCACCAAACATGCATTGGTGACATGATTTTTAGGAAGAGGAGCAAGATGGAGGGATGCGAGTGGGTGTGTCTTCTCCTCTCACTACTATCTCTCTTCCATTAAACATAACTGGTAATATGGATTCCAGAAAATGGGCATGGAAGGAGATGCTTCCTCCCTCTGCAGATGCCAATGTCAAGAAGTATTATACTGTGTTGCATGTCCTAATTTGTTAATTAGTAAGAATGCACTTTCTTTTAACCTGACAAAAAGTAAAGCACACTGCATTAGAATCAGGGAGTAAAAGCATTTCTTTTAGAATGCCAGGCAGTGCTAGATGCAGTGTGCAACTATAAAATGTATTTTCTGTTAATATTTAGTTGGAAATCAAACCATTTGGTGTCATTTTCTAACAGAGAAACTCTAGAACATACTACCTAATTGATAGGCCACATGCAAAAAGCGTAGCCATAGAAAGTGATATTCTTCAGTTCCATGACATTGACAGTCCTTGTTAGGCACATTATACTAATTTCTTCTGACAAGTGATTAATATTTTGTAGGGATTCTTATCCTCATTTACTGATGACCAGAGTTATGTGACCCATGTGAAATGCTCTTCGCAAATTACTGCACATATCCATCACACATACCTATCACTTTGGAAAAGAGTAGCATAACCAGTATCCAGTAGCAGACCCTAATGGAATTTGCTGGCAAAATGAATTATTAGATAATTGGATTATGATGCCTATATAGTAAACCAGGCGGAGTTGTGTTGTTATTGATATATACATATTTAACTCGGGTGTCCTAAAATAGAATTGCACTTTGGAAACAATACCACAATCAGTTACAAAGCTAGGATGGATCAGTCCTTCACAAAATTTGATTAAGGAAGAAGTAAAGTTGTAATTCAAAACCTTAGATGAAAATATTAGATGCAAAGTTTGTATATGTGTGCATTAATCCTATTAGACAACTTAACAGATACTGGGAAACTTGGATGGTATTTTGTCAATAGCATGGATAAAAAAAGATGACTGAACATGAAACATTAAAGTTGAAAACCAGGTAACTGGGTGCAAAGAAATTGTTGGAGCAAATGTAAGTTGCATAAAACTTCTGAAAACCTATTACTGGGTTGATCGGAATTTTTAATGCCATGCTTAATCAGTATCAACAAAGCATTGATTCCAGGAATTTAAGGCGAAGTCATACTCTTGGTATTAAACAAGGTAAAATCTTACCCTCTTCATCGATAAATTTCTCTTCATAAATCCTAGCTTGTAAACAAGTGAATAATCCCAGGGATGAAAGAGAAATGTGTCTGCAAATGTCCATGCATTCCTGGAGTATATTTCTTGGATTTTCCCAGGATTGGTAACATTCATTTTATTTATCAGGGGGAGTTGTGCCTGATGTTTATTGGTGTCACTAGTAAAGGTCAATAGAGCTTTTAAAATAAAGTCTGCACACAAAAAAGAACTATGTTTTTTTCAATTAAACCCTACTCACTTTCCAAGCACTGCCCAAGTACTTTGATATTTTCATTTGGAAAAGATATAAAGCATAGATCAAACTAGAAGTAGTTCATTTTTTTATTGAGGAAAAAACCCTCCACTCACTTAAGATCTTCAATTAAGGCAACTGCCTTGAGTGGAGGTGATTGAAATGATTGTAAACCCTGAAAGGTTGTGGGATAGATTGACGTTTGGGGCTAGTAGTTCTTGGAGTGGAAACAGTAGGGGTGAGTAGTAATGAGGGACACCTCCTACTCAGTTAGACTGACTTATGGAATTCCATGTCTTCAGCCCTCCTTTTAGTTTACAATTGCAGTCTGGTTATCTCTTTCTCCTGGATACCTCAGTATCAGAAGTGAGTTATACTATCCATATGACTCTGACACTTAAAGTTTTATTAGGGCCAGGTATAAGAGTATGTGGTGTACCTCAGAAAGCTGCTTTCTGTATACATGTTCTTTTTGAGTGGAATTTATGTTGAAGGTCAGGAACATGGGTTTCAGTGATCTTGCACCAATTTGAAGCTGATATACTGAGATGTTGAAGAGGGAAGATAAAGTTTGATTGGTGGGGTAGTGTTTGGTGTGATACCTGGAGCTTGGTTTGCTCATCTTCCCTATCACTCAGCACTGTTAGTCACATTTTCTTGGTCAAGGTGTGAGAATTCGTCAGGACGGTGATATGGTTTGAAGCCAAGTGTTTCATTTAAACGGGATGAGATGAACTAGATTGGGAAACGCCTTGTCTAATGCCTTAGCAGGCATCTTTGTGTTTTTTTTTTCTCTTTTTTTTTCGTTATCATCTTTGGAAATCTGAAATCAGATGTAGGATAGAGCAGATGCTGTTACACATCTCACCTTCTGTTGGAAAATGACTGTCAGTAATTACTGTTGCATCGATAAAATCCACAGTCCTGGACGAAAGTTGGTGCTTCAAAATGACAAGTACAAAGTCTAAGTTTTTTTAATGGGAAAACAGGAGGCTGCACATTGCACAGGCAGGATACATTGTGATATTAGTTTGGGATCTTTCTGATGAAAATGCTGAATAGATGGGATTCACACTATTGCCAAATGGCGGAGGCCAAGTCTTTGTTTTCTGTGGAAGTCAAACTCCAGTGCTCGGCTCGCAAGATCAGTGTGCAGCACCAGAGAACCACCGTTTCCACGGCCTCTTCTTTGTTCTTCAGGTAGTGCATTCACCATTGCTTATGTCATTTCAAACTGAGCGATGGCTTTTGATATCTGCTGCTAATTAGGTTCTGAAAATGTCAGTTAGGGATTAAAAGCTGATGCAGTTCATGTTGCTGTGTGTCATAACATTGCATGCTTATCTGCACACCTGTATTTCTGTGTGAAAAGAAATTAGGTGGCATTTTAGTATTAGATTTCACGTAAAATTTTCACTTTATGTGAGCCACAGAGGTGGTAACTTTATTGGGTGTTGTATAGTATTACATAAAAAAAAATATATGATCAAGTTAGCAGAGTAGTTGCACATAATATTCATCAGGTAATAGATATACTGCAAGTCAGCGGGTGTGTGTGTGTTAAACTGTGTCTTGAGTGTGAAACACGAGTGGATGTCACATGCTGTAGAGTAGTGTACATGACTTCTTCCATGTTGAGAACAAAAGCTCTAAACATGGTTTAATGTGCCTACATGCTTGTCGTGGGTGTACGAGAGATACAGTGCATCTGGGTCTTTTGTTCTCTACATCCGCTGTGGTATGAGCTATGGATCTATACAAGATGATGCTTTCTTTCAGTATTACCATAATCATCACCCCATTGGATAGCTTACTAGTAGTGTGCACATTATTTTACATCTACCAGAAAAAAAAAGAGCTGAAAATATACAAGCTACACCTGTCAGATTTCTCTGTCAGGAATGTAATGAAAATACACTTTTGTATGTCTTGTCTGGTTCCAAAGGTTATATTACATATGCGCATGCACTCACGTTCACATGTGTGGTATTTGTGCTGGAGTTGTAGGGAGAAAAGTGGTGTTCGTTAATATGCGGTATTTACCTGCCCCAGGTATGTGTTCATTGGTCATAGTGTTGGGCCAGCTGACAGAGTTGTACCTCCTCTGTAGGTTAATGGGGCACATCTGTTGATAGTTCTACGAGATGTGTAGTTATATGGTGCACATTATGGCCTTCAGAATGGCCAGAAACTTCAGTAATCAGATAGGAATACGCCCAGATGTTTTTATTTTCTGTAGATAAATGTTCTTTGTTACTACCAAATAGAATGTCAAAGAGCTCTCCATGGTTGAAGTTTATTTCAATTTTCATGTTTCATAGGTAGAGATTTCTTTTATCACAGTTTTAGAATATACCTGAAATAATGCTGTGTGAGAGTTCTTATTTGGTGGCCTTCTAGACTTGCCAGAATAAAATATACATAATATTACTATTCAGCCCTTAGGGTCTGTAAAGTACAGTTTGTTGGCTTGGCTAGAAACATGTTGGCCTGGGGCCAGTTGGTGTTTTAAACACTGATTGTGTATATATTAAAGTTAGATTTTTTTAAATAATATTTAGAATGGGTAAGAGAACAAGCAAGGAAAACATTTCTCATTCTTTGTGATCTCACATTTTGGATTTTATTACCTTGTATATTTATATAAATGTGAATGAGGTTAACCATCCTTTCATGTTCTGAAACTAGATTCACTTCTGCAATTCCCCAAAGTATGTTTCACATGCTAACCTCTTACCTACGCTTTTAAAGCTCTGAAGCAAATTTCCTGAAAACAAAAACAGTGTTTGGACAATTAAACTAAAATCAAACTAGGGATTCAACTTAAACTTAATATATAAAGTCCTGTGAGTGAGTCATTTTGTCCAGCTGGGGTTATTCTGAGTTCACTATAGAAATAAACAGATTGTATTGAAAACTTTGTGAGTGGAAAGCAAAAGGTATACTACATTCCCAGGTTAGGCCACCCATGTATACTAGTGTCCTCCCAGGTGTGTTATTTATTCAGCAACTTGATATGAACATATTAGAAATTTTATAGATATTGATTGCGCATATGACACTTGTGATATTAAAGGATCAGGAATTCAATTGAAGTTGATGGCTTTTTGGGGGCTTAAGAGGTAAATGGAATGGATATAAATGTTCCTATTTTTATGTGTAAGATGCTTGTAGGAAGCACTGATTCTTAATTTTCTTGTTGAGCAGCCATGGCAAAAACGTGCCGGTTTGCGGCCCAATACCAAGTTACAGTGAAGCTATTTTGATAATATTTGGGAATTAATTGGGGCATTAATTTCAAACTCACCCCTCTGAAGTATAATTTTTTAGCCATCAGTATGTTTCCTCTTTTTTTATTTATTTCAATACGAACTGTGGTTGTTCAAATAAATATTGATGAAGGAAAGTGGCTGAAATGCCTGATGTAGTCCCAGTAGCCATGGAATCTCTTTAAAATCTTGGGTCCTGCTGCAAGACTCCTGCATCATCTTGGTATGGCCTGCAATTATCTAGATTTTAACAGGCTCTTGAGGCTGCAATACCTTCTGAGTTTCCATCATGTCTTTGTGGAGTCAGTCACATGGTCTGTTCGTTTCCTTAAGTGCAAAATATTTCTACTTATTCCATACCTGTTATTGGTTTATGATGTGGCCAAAATTAACTCTGGAGTCTATATGTTGTCTGGAGGGAAATTCTCCTGGGAAGAAAGAAATGAGAGCAATGGACAGAAGTAATAGAGAGTTTCCGTTGCCGGTGAGATACGCCGGCTAGATTAATACGTCATCGGTTTGTGCGCACTTGTGACGTTCACCGCATTCATATACCGTCGTCCAATCTAGTCTGCGGAATACAAGCGCTCCTATCTAGCCAGTGCGGAAGATTATTGAAACTAGTTATTAAAGGTTATGTTTGCTAATTTATATGCCTTATTTACTTTTTTACAATAGTTCAAGTGTACGCGTTCATGCAAATTTCGACTTTTTAAGAGAGAGGAATCGCTAGTTTTGGTTTATCAGGCACGTAGTCGGGGGTTGATCTTACTAACCGCCATATTTGTCGGGGAAAAATTGCACTTTTGGGTAATATATGTCTCCTTTTTCATAAAAAAAGAATCTCCACCTTGGAAATAGATGGCTAAGGGGCCGTATATTGTTAATTATATTGGAATGAGCGGGGCGGGAAGCGCCAGCATTCTGGAACTTTACCGGAACGAGAAAAGAGTAGCGCGTTACTAGATACATTTGCACATACGTAACAATCTAGCCGTCGTATCCCAACTGCACCGGAAACTCTCTAATGATACTGTCAGTTAGTTTTGATAGAACTCCCACCCTGTCTTTTCAGCAGACTGAAACCCTATTAGAAACACATCATTAGTCTGGTAGACACTGCTTAGACTATGGTAATTACCCATTAAATTTGAATTACATAAATTCTTAAATCCCCCCCCCCCTCTCAGAAAAAAGAACAAGGTTTTGTTAGTTATACTTAAAAAGATGTTAATTCAAAAGTTTTGAAAAGTTAGATGACTTTGTGTAAGATATAACAGAGTTATGGTTGTCTGAATAAGATAAATCATTGAAATGTGGTATAAGATATGAGGAAAAGTGATGTGTTTCAAAAATTGCAAGTAATTGCCGTATTGATTTGGTATTCTTTGTCAGTTTTTCTTGTTAAAAACAACAGCTCCTGCCAGTCACTGTCTTAAATGGTTTGGATGCTGTAAGTTGCTTATTTGCTTTAACAGGTCAGAGTGGATAGGTTTAATTCATCTATAACAATAAAACCATTATTCTGCCTCCAGAGTCTTTTTACATGCCACTTTTATAAAGACATATTAACAGCACTAAGACAGAGTCCCTTGCATTTTTACGATTCCAAAATAATACAAAGTTTATCAGCTTTAACTAAATAATAGGTAATTGGTACTTAGGTCCATCATTTGACTGCATTCCCTTGTACATTAAGGTGTTGGAGGAATAAAGTTAATGCAAAAGATCCCTTTTCAATTTCAAACCATTCTTGGGTAAAATGATATTACAAGCAAATCTGAAGTCCAGTAATGCCATATTTAGATAGCGGGCAAGACGTACCTGCCACAGGCAAATATTTTTTCATTAGGATAACACCATTTTGCAAGTTTTTGTAGTAAATCTATAGGCTGGATAGTGATCTTTGTAGATAAACAGTAAGATGATAGGCCCTGTGTGTAAAAAAAAAAAAAAAATGAAGGCTTGACCTTGGTCAACATAACAGGTTTGTCTAATTAAAGGCCAGTTGGTCCAGAGAGTATATTTTGTCATTCAGGATCTGCTCTGTTTTCATCCCCCAGACAGATTTGTCAAAACATTGTCTTTAAATGGGACTCTCTATCAAAATTTATTGGTCAAGTTGAAATGATTGCTTGGTGAACCATGACACGTTACCTTTGATCTTTTTCCACTTGAGTGGAAGGTTAGGTTCTTCTGTTGGAATTTATCAACAGGAGAATAGCTCACTTTATTCAGCAACTTTTGATTCTTCTTTTCTGGGGGTCATTCTTCATAATTGGATGCCTTGAAGCTGGATAAGCATGAATCGTCAGGTTGTTTTCGGTTTCATGAAATTCTGTTTTCATAAAGTATCAGCGCTATCCGCCTCACCGGAGAAACAGCCCTTTGGCCTGGAACAATGCTAAGATTGTGCAAGAAAACCTGCCCATTTTTGGGAGCAGGATAAATCTTTACAACATAAACAATGTTGAAGGCTGTCCATGGTCAATGAATCAGGCATATCTCAATGCTATCTGCAGACCTGAGTAGGTGATATAACAACAATAACAGAAATGCTACAAAAGTCTTGTTTATGAAAGGAAATGGAATTTTCAGAATTAACACTGAGATTTACTAATGAATAGACCCCTTTTCTCCCCAGTGGTCAAGAGTGGTTAGGCATCGAAGGCCGTGGTTTTGTGAGGGGATATACACTGATTTTTGTCTGTGGATAGCTAGCTGGGCAGTATATGTTGTCTCTGTAGCCACATGCATGCCAATGGGGTGTTGTCTTTGCTGTAGAAGGGATACAGGGAGACACACCTCCAGTTCTAGAAAAGGGTAATATGCCATTGGAAATACCCAGATATTAGTCAGCATATGAAGTTTTTAAAAATTCTTTTCATTTATAGCGTCAGTTTTGAAACTTCATGCTATTATAAGACTGCCTGGAAAAGACAATTGGTCCGCCAATATAACATATGTAGATTTTAGAATTCATGACAAGCAGATTGATTAACCCTAGTTAGTGTTCAAAATTCATGATTTGCTTCTATTTTGTTTGTTACTAAACCCATATATTCTCATCTTACAGCAAGAAGACCGATGACAATCAGTGGTGGGAGCTGTTTGACCAGAACACTTCTAGATTCTACTATTATAATGCAACCACACAGAAGACAGTTTGGCACAGGCCACAGAATTGTGATATTATTCCTTTGGCAAAGTTGCAGGTAAATAACATAATAAATGCTTTCTCTGTCTGTATTTTAGTAGAGTTGTTGAACTTGTTGGTAACAAAACTGTTCTCCTCTTTCTCTTGTTTTACGGAGAATATTTTATGAAGTGGTGATTTACTGATTTTTTCTCTCTCCTTTTACCTTTCTACCATGTAGTATTCATTATCATGGCATAGCTAGTAAAGCAAATGGTGTGTGTGTGTGTGTGTGTGTGTGTGTGTGTGTGTGTGTGTGTGTGTGTGTGTGTGTGTGTGTGTGTGTGTGTGTGTGTGTGTGTGTGTGTGTGTGTGTGTGTGTGTGTGTGTGTGTGTGTATACACACATACACATATATATATATGCAGGCTGATTTTCTTTCCTCTTCCTGTTTTTCCATCTAATTAAAAGACACTGTCAGAGCCTAGGTCTTGTGGCAGACTTACAGAAGCCCCAGGTGAAGCTTCACCTTTCCATAATGACCATTAGTTCAGCTTGAAGGTGTTCCCAGTGCTGTGCTGGCTGAGTTGACCTTTTCAGTCCTCGTGCAAGGATGTTCACAGACACAGAAATGAGGAGAAATAAATTTAAACATTCCTGTTGCAGCAGAGAATGTTATATGTTAGGGATATTTTTGCCCCTTTAAAAATATGAGGCCAACCATACATTTTTGCTCTGTTTGATGATTACTAGTAAAATATATTTTGTGATGATAGGGAGTAATCTAGACGACCTGCAATTAGGTCGCTGATCACAAATCATATTGAAAGATAAAGAAAATATATAAATAAAGTATGTAGTTGTTAAAGGTAACTGGTCATTATGTCAGTATGCCTTGGGCAATATTATTGTTGTTGCATGTGAATCCATTTGGAGGATCTGCATGTTAATCCCGTAAACAATTGTATAGGACATAAAACTGATATGATTAATGATATTATCATGCCTAAGATCCAGGCTATTCATCAACATTAAATCCTGCCAAAGTGTAGTATAAGATATAAATTGTACACTAGAGATCACTGAAGCCTGATTAGACACATGCAATATTCAGAAAATTACACAATTAAAGGATGGTGGCTATTGCTTGGGTGCCTGCGACTGTTATTAGACATGAGACAATGTCAGGGAAATGAATAGTTATTGTTTCCACTTCATCACAATTGAACTCCGAGAAGCACTCCATAAAGAACACAATCATGTAAAGTAACTGTCCCAATAAACCTAATGTTTGTTTTGTGAGATAGAAACCAAACAGACTGTGTCAGGGTAATGAGTGGAGAACTGATCACCACAGATGTTTAGGGAGTCACAAAAGCACTGAAGACGGGGACCTTTGTTTCTGATCCCCTGGGGAGCTCTCGGTGATAGATAACCAGTATGGCTTCCTAGTTGTCTTAATTGGAACTCGGGTAGCATGAGTACAATTATTAATATCCTCTGATCTTCAGAGGAGCCAATAGAAACATGACTAATGCATTATCCGTGAATAAAAAATCATTTGATAATCGTAGTCCCCCTGGTGTTTTAATAGAAATGGTGTTGTTATGAGATAGAAAGCAGTGATTTCCCAGAGTCTTATGTGCTTCTCAAAGAGATTGAGGGATAAAGTTGATAGTGTCAAGGATTTTGCCTTTTATCCTGGTCAGCTACCGATTCTGCCAGCATGAGACGAAAGAAGACTTCTTCGATAGCCTCCTCCAATCTCCGACGGCATAGTTGGCTCGGATGCTTCGTATTTGTAATTATCAATCGTCTTGTTGTAACTGCATGTTCTGTGTTCTGAGGAGCATTTATCTGTTGCCTTGTGGTGATTGTGAAATGAAATAGTGATATAGTAGACCATGGCCAGGCATTCTTTGTAGAACTAAGCACCAGGCAGATAAGTAATGTTGCTCAACTTCAAGTGGGAGATGTTTGTAGACACCTTATATAAGCCATGAATAATCACCTTCGTAAGAGGATTGTTTATATGCTATGTAAGCCTTGTGACTACTATTGCCATTATGTAGACTTACACCTGCCTTGTCTGAATCTGTGATATAGATTCTCGTATTCTGATGTATACTTTTCTGATAGGTTACTTACCAGTAAGGTATTAGAAAAATGATAGACATGCAGATGTTGTACTTGGGTCATTGATTCATAATATTGCGGCTTTTGCCTGTATCAAAAAAGAGTTGAAATGAGTGAGCTCTAGCACTGACAATCCCTACAATGTATAGCTTAGGTTTTCTTGTAAAAAAAAAAAAAGGTTACGTAAATATGTACTTATAAATGCTGACATATATGCAAGCCCACATCACCATTTAGAAATGATGTTGCCTGTGCCGTGTAACATAAATCTGTATGGAGGAGGCGATGAGGTATGCAGATACTGTATTTGGTCAGAGCAGTCATGGCGTAGCATGCTTTGGGTATTACACCAGATTGCCTTGATAGAACACCACAAGTGTTTGCCTTGGAATTTCAGAAAGTAGAGAACAATTTTTTTTCCAATCCCATATTCCTTACTGTTAACTCAGCTGAGGTTAGAAAGAAATCATATTATAAGGTTTCTAGAATTTTTGAATAAAAGTTTATTTTTTTAAAATGGTTAAATAGGCGTCTTGAAAAAGATAGTATTTTGCTATATTATCTGTCACGTCTTGGTCAGAAGATTTATGTTTGGGACTTGTTCTGGTTTATATTTCTTAATAAAACATTCACATTTATTAAAGCATTTAAAAGTACAACTTTTGGCATTGTTTTCCAGACTCTGAAACAGAATACCGAGGTTCGAGATGACCTGGATGACAAGAAGCCTGCCAAACGTGAGATCGCCACCCAGACCCCCAGTACTCCAGTAAGTAATATAGACAATGAAAAATTATGATGCAGTGAAATGGGTTTTTCATTCTCTCGTGTTAAGATGATGAAATCGTTTTTAAAGAAAAGAAAAATCTTTAAGCCATGAGGCAAAATGTTTCACATTGATGTTTCAGTCATGTGATCAAGGAATAGCATAATAGGAATAATGATGAAGTGAAGTGGGTTTCTCTTTGTCTTTTGTGTAAAGATGGAAAAAATGTTTCTTAAAAGATTAAACATGTTGTACCCTTTGAAGCATAGAGTTTCACATGGATGAGTCAGTCCGTTGATTGTATAAAGTGTCAAACGCCCTGCCTTGTAGTTAAAAAACATGTGAAGTCTCTTTTGAAACGAATTATTTTTTGTTAAAAATAATGATATTTTAACCCAACATAACAAGCTACATCTTCAATATACCACTTAGCATACAGATGATTTGAATAACAGCGTAATGATATTTCAACAGTTAATATCAACATAAATCTCCAGTTTGTGTTCAGTCCTGTGATAATACTGATATGTACAACAATATTTCGTGTACTAAGTTTATCATCTAGCCCTTTCAGTAAAGCAAAATGTATGTGTTGGTGCGTCTGATGTAGTCAGAGTTGCTCCATACACTTCTATGTAAACTCACGGCCCTGGTATTCAAGCACATTGGGTATCTTTACTTTGTAACGCAGTGATATATCTTAATTATATTTCAGTTATGCCATCAGTATTAGTTTATGGAGTGAGTGTGTGTGTGGTGTGTATGTGTGTACAGGCAAACACCTAATTCTTCAAATGTCTTTATAAAATATTTTCCTTTTTTCTTATTCAGAAAAGAGATCGGATTCTCCCAGATCATGTCCGCTCGGGCTCTGTCAGATCAACACACTCTCAAGCCAGTCCAAGAGTATCAAGGAAGCATGTAAGAATTTCCAGACAATATTGGTCACATGAATAGAAATATTGGCCACATGTATAGAAGTATTTTAATCTCTCCCATCTCTGCCATTAGTAGGGGTGTTAACCCAAAAAATCCCAACAGGAGTTTCTTTTGGATATTGTAGGGACATTGGGAATAGTGTCATGTGCAGCGTACTGTTTTGAAGAAAGATCATCAGTGTGTGGAACTTAAATAAGGAGATAGAAACTTAAAATTATAGCATTTGAATTCAGTATTGAGTCTACTTCTATTGAAAGTCCATGCCTTGGGGTAAAAAAAAAACCTGTGAAGACTTCCTTGTGAAGTTTGCCTACTATGCGATGGGTATGAAGTAATGGAGGTTCAGGAGTTGCGATGATCATTATTGCAGTAAAATCATTTATAATCTTTATAATGTTTACTACAATTATGTGATTAGCTTCTTATGTCTTTTTGGGAATATTTAGCAGATTTGGGTTCCTAAAAAATAGGTTTGATGAAAAAAAAAATCCATTGAAAAGATGAATATTTTTAATTTAGTGACTAACCAGAAAAAAATGGAATGGAAGCCAGACACAATAATAGATTAGATATACCAGCACATGTCTGGTGCACCTGATTCAGTGGCCTACTGGAGAGATAGCATACAATACCAAAGAATACAGACAGGACACTAGATGGTGTTTATGTTATTGACTGGATTCTAAGGCGTGTTGATCTAATTTATTTCCCAAGCTTGCTTGTCCAAACACAGACTTCTGTAAACTGATGTCTTGCTCAGTCACTGGAAACCACATTGTTTTTAAACTTTCCTGGGTTTTGATGACTTTAAGTTCATGTCAGGGGTAAAGGTGCCCCCCTGATACCGTCTTCCCCTTCTAACAGGGTCTCTGACCATTAGGGACTAAAAGACATTTTACGCTTCTATTCAGAAAATATTTGAGTATTGACAGATAAATTTTCGAGATGTATTGACCATATTTAGGAAGTATTGTTTTCCATGAAACATTTCTTCTCCAGTGATCAGCGTTTATTAAGTTGACATAAAGTGTGTCTTTAACTGGCTAGCACACATTGTGTGTAAATTTGTACTTAGAATTAAATGAGTCATAATGTGGTGATAATTCAATTGAAAATCTGAAAGCTGTAATTAATTGGTGTTTTTTCATATGTCAGGGTTTCATTGATTGGCTCTTTGTTATGTAAATGTGTAATTTCTGGTTCAGCCAGCCTCGCACCTGTCATCGTGGGCTTTCAGAGCTGATCTCATCTTGTTCTCTTGGGAGATCCCACATTTCATCATGCCATTGACTCATTCTATTGTGTCAGATTATATGATCGTTTTGAAAGGAATCTTTTTGTGTCATTGTTGTTGTTGGCTGTTGGCGAAAAATGAATTGGATGTTTTGGTATCTATAAAGAGTTGGAGATATATGTCGAGTGTGTTTTTTTTAGTTACAAATTTATTATGAAAATGTTTATTCGTTTATGCAACACATATAATTTGGGAAAATATGCTTTTTTAAAATAACCTTAATTTTTTTAATATAGGCAATTAAGAAAAATTTTCTTATCTAATTTGAGAACATTTCTAATTTTGATAACATTTACTGTATTAAAATAAACAGATAGGTCCTGGAGGAATTTGATGGTGACTAATTTGTCTAATCAGTTCTATCAGAAGGATTAAAATGTAATTAATGGCATGACCTTACTTGACATAAAAGCATTATCAGTGATGTGGAATATCAGGAACAGCTGGGGGCAGAAATTACTATTTTAATCCAATGAGATCAAGTGTCTTGTCAAGTTGGAAGACATTAAGCCATTGGCTTGTTTTAAATTGTTGTCTCTAATTTGTTTTTCATTTCAATATAGGTTGGAACTGAATTAACCTCTTTTTGTGATACAGTGTTTTTTGTAAAGAAAATTTGTATGAATTAGCCTCAGTATGTTATACACTTTTTTGTGTACTATTTTGATAATATCAAAAAAATTAAAACTGATGATTCTATATGTTTTATTTCCAGCACCCTAGTCGCCATGGGTCTGGTGGGTCGGGACGCTTTGACAGAGTGGACCAGTTCGTCAATGGAGATCGCTTGGGCCACAGAAGAGGAAGTCAGACATCACAGAGCTCCATTCCTTATGTGCGTCGGGATTCTATGGATGCCCCACAGAGGACTCTGGAATCACCCCTGCCAAGACGCTCCCGCGACTCTCCCCGTGGATCTGTTGATTCCCACTCAGTGACTGCCAGTCCAGCGCCCTCTAGGCATGAATTTATGCGGTCCTCAGTGGAGAGGATGCCCCTGTCTAGGCAGGACAGTGGACGGGGCTCTTACGAGACCACCTCTCCCGGCCGACAGGAGCAGCAAGACAGCTTTAACAAAGAGGATAGCTTTACCAGGGAAGACTTGGACAGCAGGGAAGTGGGCTCGGAGCTGGGAAGTCCCAGTAAAGATAAACCCAAGGCCAGGGCCTTCCCAAGAACCAACCCTGCTTATGTGCCCTCACAACGTAGGGATGGCCAGTTATCTTATAAACGTATAAATTTGGAACAACACCCATTAGTAGGGGGCGGCATTGCTCCTAAAGATATTTATAGCCAGCAGGTCTTTGAGAACGATGAGCAAAGAATTCAAAGGTACTTAGAAACTTATTCTCCACAGGTTCAGATAGTTCAGACCACCACACAGACTTCTTTGGACAGTAGTGGTGAATTCAGGGATGGGAATCTTGGATATAAATTGAATCGCTCTGACAGTGGAGATAGCCGCAGTGGTCTGGGTTACAGGATTGACCGCTCGGACAGTGAGAGGAGTGGACTAAGACACGACAGGTCAGACAGTGATAACAGAAGCGGGTCCATCAAGGATAAATCAGATAGTGATAGTCGATCAGGATATAAAATGGATCGGTCGGACAGTGATTCAAGAAGAGGCTCTAAAAAAGAAAAGCGGTCTGATGCTGAACGCAAAGTTGGTTATTACAGACATGATAGATCAGATAGCGATTTATCCCATTCCTCTCAGAGGGACCGTAAACTAGAGCGTGCTGATAGCCAAAGTTCACAGACTTCTCTGAAGCAGCGTGACCAATCAGATAGTCATTCCTCACAGGGATCATTACGTAACGTACACGACAGTCATTCATCACATGGATCACTACGCAATGCCAATGAATATGTATATGATCATCAGCTGCAGAATCACATACAGGATCAACAGCAACAGAGCGGAGTGCATTTACACAGTATACAAGACAGGGTGCATGTACTGGAGCCCCCTCAAATACTACAACACAAGAAACAGCAGCAGTTGGAGAGTTCTAGCTCCTCCAGAAGTCAACCCAGCTATGTACAGCCAGTATGGGCTTACCAGCCTGGGGCACCTATTATGTGGAGGGCAGGGCCAATACCCACTGGAGCCAGGCAGTCGCCTCAGCATCTACAACAGGAAAACGCTGCAGCTATTCACTACCAGCAAGACGTTCAGAGGCACCACCAGCTACAGAAACAGCAAGAAGAAGTCAGCCAACAACAGGAGGACCAGGAACAAAGTGAGATCGAAATCTCCACTTCATCCTCCTCTCCCTGGATGCAGAGACAGCTGAGTTCAGACCCGGAGTACGCGGAATATGCCAACTTGCCCCCCATGCAGATCATGCCAGACCCCAAGGAGTTGCTACTTCTGCAGCAGATTGGTCTGGACCAGGGAGAGGATGATGAGGAGGAAGAGAGGGAGGAGAGGAATGGAGACCAGGTGTCTGAGCTACAAGGTCACAGTGGTTCACCTCCTGACTATGGCAGTAAACAGGGCACCCCTGGGAGTGAGAGGTCCCTGGGGTCTCAGGGCTCCAGTTATAATTCCAGTTCAGGTAAGGTTAAAACTTATCAACAACCAGGTAGTTAATTTATAATGATTCAATGGTGTTTGTATAATGAAAAGAAAATTTATAAAAAGTATTCATTGTCATGCATGTATCCTCTGTAATATTTACCCAACACATTTTGAATGTATCTTTCATCACAAGTTATAGTGTAAAAAGGATAACCACAGTTACATGCTAAGTATGGAGGTTGTTTTAAACTTGAAGAAGATTACCAAAAAGTTCATTATATTTCAAATCTGTCATATTAGGTATAGTCGATCCTGCTCATTACGAAGATTCAGATGCAAGTAGCGTGTTCTCCGAGTCGTCTCCAAAACAGCGTCTCCGGACAGTGGGGCCTCCCCAGCTGCCCATGGAGACCCAGCATGCCTCCCTGAAGAGGAAGAAGTTGGTGGAGAAGCAGGAGGCATCCCCCATGCCTCCAGTGTTAGAGAAGTCTTTGTCACTGCAGGCAGAGCTGGCCCAGCAGAGACCACAGTCCATGGTGGTAGCCTCCCAGTCTGAGGCCAATGTGGCAGATCCTACTGGCTCCTTGCAGAGACAGGTGATTTATTTATTTATTTATTTATTTATTTATTTATTTATTTATTTATTTATTTATTTATTTATTTATTTATTGTTCTCATCATCATCCTTTTACAATTTTCATACTTAAAGATATGTGATTAAAAATTGTTTTTGCAAAGAATGATAAAGATCCTTTCAATAAACTTAAAATGTCTGTCTTGACTTTAAATTCTAATATTTTAGATTTTATTTGGAAAATGCTAAGAAGGCTTCTGTTTATTTTTACCATTCATGTGAGATTCAGATAAGTAAAATATTAAGTTTCCTTTATATTGCACAAATGGTCATTGAGTGTTACTGTTAACTTGGGTATTTTAAACCAATACCATCATGTTGTCTTACAGGGAAAATCCTGTACCATCCCCTCCTCAAAGTCTGGCGGAGTGGGCTCCAAGAAACCCAACTCTGAGAGCGACATAGAGACTTATGCTCAAAAACACCTGAACAAACACAAGAAGGGTCTGTTTGGAAAGAAGATGCCCCTCAGTAACTTGCTGTCATGGTCCAAAGTAAGTGTGACATGCTTTGGAAAATAATGGTTGGAAATGATGATGCTTTGGAAGATATAGTGAAGAAATTTAACACACGCATCCACCAAGTGAATAGAATTTGATCAGTTAAGATAAATTAATGACTGTCAGTACTGAGAAGGTTACATCATAGTTTTCACAAGCTATAACAGATATATCCTGTATATCTCAGGGAATATGGAACCATAAAATCTGTTTGAGTTACAAAAGCTGTAAGTTAGTTGTTCATATGATATGGTAATTTCAGTCAATACCATACAAAGTCGTTCAAAATAAGAGATAATTCTAGTTATAAGGTGATAAAATTAATAGTAATAATAATTTTTATTTTGACAGTGATTATTATTATTATTATTATTATTATTATTATTATTATTATTATTATTATCTGCCAGGATCCCATTCAGAAGCCCATGCTGCGTACCAATGACAAGGTGGTTAAGAGGGAGGCTATGGATGTGTTCAAGCTGATCCAGAGTTATATGGGGGATAAGAAGGGGAAGGGGTGTTCCCAGGCCCAGATAGCCTTGGAGATCACCACCAAGGGATGGAGTATTATCAGTCTCAGGGATGAGATCTACATGCAGCTCTGCAGACAGACCACAGACAACAGGAGAGAGTATGTTGTGACTTCTTGAAACTTTTTTCTAAATGAATAAGTTTTTGTGTAGTATGTGATAAACTATTGTACTTGATCAGTAGAGCTGGAGATGGCTATTGTAACTTCGTAATTAACACAGGGTTAAGAGACTGATAATGGTAGATAGTAATAAGAACTTACCTTAAGTGTAGCCTCTGTCTTTTTAATTTGAAATAGATGGATACCAAAGAAAATATCGGGCAGTGTGCTAGTACCACATAGGTTTCAGATTTACTCTTTTGTACACATTGGTATTGAAAGTTCCTTTAAGTTTCCATTAATCAGAATGTGTGAACCACTCACTTAAATGTCCATTATAATATAAAACCTGGTAATGGTTGTATGAATCATCTTTTAGAGACAGCTTACAGCTGGGCTGGGAGTTGATTGCCACCTGTTTGTCCTTCTTTCCTCCATCTGCCAAGTTCCACAACTACTTAGAGAGCTACATTAAGAAACACTTAGCTTGTGATACCAGCTGCATGGGGGTAAGTTGCTGAAAATTATCTTAAATTACATTATGATTTGCTATATGGTTGAATGTGTGTACCAGTATATGAATATATCATGTTGGTGGTTGTTGTAGTGGTGAATGAAGTTTGTTGATGTTTTAAAGAAGTCTTCATTGTCTCCACAGTATGAGGCAACATCCAGTGAATTTTTTTTGGACTTAAATATCTAGAATTTTTACTTCCAGATTCCCATCAGCCACTTTGCGGGCATATGCAATCGGCGCTTAGAGCGCATTTCAAAATCTGGTGCCAAAAAGGGACTTCGCAAACCCACAATAGACGAAATAGAACAGGCCAAGGTTTGTATAAACTGCAAAATTCATACTTAGGAATTCATTCAATTATCCTTTGTTATGACTGGTTTTATTTATAAATGGAGATGACAGCTTTCAGATTCAGCCCTGTAAATTGGTCAAAAACATGTGTATTATAATATAATAAAAATACTTGATTATTAATGATAAAAGAAAGATGATACAAATAATGTCAGATAAATGAAGAATGATAACGATAGAATGAATTTGTAGCTGTTTAATTAAAATGAGTGTTCCTGGTATATCCAAAACTTTACTTCAATTCATATATTCTGAAGTCCTTAAGACCATCCCTGAAAAACCATTTACAGCTAAAACCAGTGGAGTTGTTTTCACCATGAAACCTAAATCTTAACATAATACAATTATTCAGAAATCCATATTCCACCCCTCCATGTTTGGGGACACCCTGGATGACATAATGCTGATGCAGAAGGACCGTTACCCCAACAGAAAACTTCCCTGGATACAAACCACCCTGTCCGAGGAGGTGCTCAGATTAAATGGTGCTCAAGTGGAAGGAATTTTTAGGTAAAAAAGATATTTTAAGCTGAAACTCTTCATAGTTATAGAACAGATTGTAGGTAAACTGCTGTCTCAAGTCCTTATCAATTTCAAATCTGTGCCTCAGAGAAGAATTAGATATTTTGGTTCTCTTAGAATATATATTTTTTTCAAAAGTATTTGAGCACTTCTTGAAAAATTGGCAGAGAGCCTGTATCTTGTAGTCATCTCATCCTACCTTGAACTAAATCTCTAGCCATTCTTCCAGTTTTCTCAGCCAGCTGTCTCTCATTTCAGGGTCCCTGGTGACATAGATGCAGTGAATGAGCTTAAGGTCCGGTTTGACCAGTGGATACCCCCCGGGGAGATCTCCGACCCCCATGTCCCGGCATCCCTCCTGAAGCTGTGGTACAGGGAACTCCACGAGCCAGTCATACCCCCAGAGTTCTATGAGGACTGTATCAATAACTATGCAAACCCAGAAGAGGCTGTGGCTTTGGTGCATAACCTACCGGAAATAAACAGACTAGTCTTGTCTTATCTTATCAGGTTTTTACAGGTGAGCTCTCTTCCTGTTAGTGGATACCCTTTAACATTATGCTTTTATAAGTTATTATTTAATAATTTTCTAGTCATGTTTTCATCTTGACTTGACATGTTTTCCTACCTCAGAGTTTTTTCTCTTACTAGATCAGATGACTGATTGCAAGAATAATCAGTTTGACTTATTGAGAGGCGCTTTATTACATTTTTGACGGATTAATAATTTTTGAAAACTGCAAAGTGTGATATAATACCTTCATAAGAATTACACAATATGCTCTTTTGGGATGTACTTATCTTAAACTCAAATCTGATGTGTGCCAGTTTCTTCACATTTAATTCTTGCAATGTGTGATTGTGGCGTCAGTGGCAAGTTTGACTGAATTTTATTGGGCCAATCACAGACACGCATTCATGTGCTCAGATTTTTTTCTTTTTACGGGGGTGGGGGTTGGGGGGGGAGGGTATAAAGGCAAGTGTCATCGTTAAAAGACCCTTCTAATGTTTGTGATTAGTGCAGTTAACCTCAGTCAAATGCTGCTTAAGTTGAGACATGGCAGAATGGAAAGTAAGTCAATCTAAAAAATTAATCAGGCTCATTTTGCCTCTGAAACTGATCAGATGCATGGTAAAATCATTTATAATATATCTACTTCTGTTTATTCTTTGATCTAGGTATTTGCTGCCTCAGAGAATGCTCAGATTACCAAGATGGATGTGAACAACCTGGCTATGGTGATGGCCCCCAATTGCCTGCGTTGTGAGTCTGAGGACCCGAGAGTGATATTTGAAAACACGCGGAAAGAGATGGCATTTGTGCGCACACTTATTCAGAATTTAGACACAAGTTTTATGGAAGGAATAATCTAAAGGGCTGTAATGATCAAAAACACTGGTGGATCTGTTGAGTTTTATGAGCATGAAGAACTTTCCAGGTGACTACCGATGAACGTAAGGGCTACACTTGACAAGTTATTGGCACTCCTGAAACATTTTCATTTGGGATTTTCCACATTGAAATGGAATGATCTGAAGGGATGAATGGAACAAGGAACATAAGTGGAAGTATTTATACATTAAATGAATGTGCTCTTTTTTCACAATGATAGTAGTCCTAAGAAGCATAGAACAAATTAACACTAATAACTTGGTCAACTTTGAAAAATATTGTAATATTCAAGCATTTTCAGAGAAACTATTATAGCATAGAAGTCAGACTCTGCAACGAGGTATGGTTCTGAATATAGTGCCATACATCCAGATGCAGGGTTTTTATGAACCAAACAGCTGCTTTTACCTACTCTAAACACCATTTTTGTTGTACAAGCAACCTTTTCCATTAAAACCACTGCCAGTACTTTTATTGTGCGCTTTTATAAATTAATTATAGTGCTGCTCAATCTGAAAGTAAAAATATTGTTGGAGTGAAGGTGAAAATTCTTTTCAATATCCTACAATAAAGAGATAATAATATGCTTTGTCATGTAGTTAAAAAGGGTTTTTACAAAGCCTACTTTTTTTTAAATTTTTTTACAAAAATGCCAACTTTGGTAGGAATATGTCGTCATTTCACAAAATGAATAATAAACTACATTGTGGGCAATTCATTCTGTAAGGATGTACTTTGTGCTTGTTTATGAAAGATTAGATGAAGAATCCATCTTATAGTAGTTTTAAATTACCTATGCCAGTGTTAATCTAATTGTTAGTTTTTACGGACCAGATGACTTTAAAACTGCATCATGCCCAGAAGAGATCTCACACTTGAATTTGATTTGTTGTACAATTTTATTATGAAGGCAGAATTATTACCATGGTCTTATTTTAAGGTTATCTTGAAATGAAGGCCTCTCATTGAACTAGCTTAGTGTATTATATAGTCATGTACATTACTGAATCTATTGATGTAAATTTTCTTGAAAAAGTATTACAATTATACAAATGTGTGGAGTGTAGCAATGGTGAGTGTCTATATTTATATCTTTATCTTGCGTCTTTGTCTTTATTATATAGTAAAATGCTGGACAGAAAGCTTGTGCATTTACATTGTGTGAAGGAAGAGTACTGAAGATCATGCTTACTGATGCAGAGCCTGGTGACTTCCTCAGACATTGCAAAATAAGTGGCATGGTTTGCAGTGATATATATAGTTGCCTATGGGCTGTAAGGGCACAGCTTTTGTAGATCTTATTCAATGTCCTTCAAAACAGGTTTTACATTTTAACAGTGCAACGAACAAGCAACTTATATATACCATCAGTACATATAGATGTATCATATGTAAACTGATAGAAGCATTTATTGATGTAATCTTAATAATTATTGATTAGCGTATTCTGCTTAATGCAGAACACAACTGCAATTTGCCAAATATTGTTCTTTACTGTTCCCAAGATTATGCACTTCTCAAAGAAGAAACGTGACTGCCATTGCACAGTATGTACAATCATTGGCATGTATTTAAGGAACTAGTGTTTGAGTTTTTATTATACGAGTTGTGTAGCTGAAATGGGGTGTAAAATGTGCAATGTGTATTGATAAAAAGGTCGTCTTTTAAACATATGAGGTATGCAACTACAGAAATAGTTATTACTCCTAGATAATAATCCTCCCTGTGGTTGTAGAAGTCAATGGTATCATGTTTATAATATTGAAAGTTTTAGGTTCAATTGAGAACCAGTGGGAACTCCCCTTGCAAGACGATTTGCTGTATAAAATAATGATTATGCGATTGAGCAGCTTATGTACTCAGCAAATCATCATCATTGAAATAAAGACATGAAGTATTTCATTTTGTTTTAAAGTGGAAAACCAAATGAACAACTACAAGAATTGTCAATTTTTTTTATAAAAATAGAGAATTTTATTAACATTTACATCCATTAAAAGACTTCATAACTAATTATACGGTTCTGTCTTTTTCTATGCAGTGTTACTTTGTAACCGTTTATTTGTGAAATTCTTCAATCCATGGCATTAACCAATTTCATCACTAATTGCAGAGATGATGTACACAATTCCAATTAGAATTTTAATTCCTAAAAGAACACCTATCTGAACTCTGTATCCCTGTTAGTGTAAATCACCCTATGATTATCTTTTGATTAGGTTAAAAAACACATTAAAGTGTCCCAGTGTATGTGGAGGGTCACTTCAGAGAATTTGAATTTCAAAGCAATTAACACTGGTCAGTTTTTCCTCTAAGGACACTACATAAAATTTTTTTAATTGGGACGTGAAAATCTATGAAAGGAGCAGAATTAAGATCAAAGATGACATGGCAAAGGCTGTATTTCATGATGCCTTTCATATAGATAAAAATTCCTGTCAGCCCTCTACTTCTATGTAATTAAAAAAAGTGACATAAAGGCAATATTCTTCAGCACAAGACTGGACATCAAATATAGTATTTCTCACAGATAATCATGCTGTCCATATATTTATCACTGGTGGATCTTACAATCAATAGCCCCTTCACCATCCAAACATGTAGTCCATGGCCTTTGACAAAACATTGTTACTTTTTCTTGGGGTGTTACTAGACTGGACCACCTGCAAAAAAAATACATTAGAATAAAGCACACCAAAAAGCATTCAAATATAAAATTAATAAATATATAATAGTAAAATTTTCATATTATTACATAAATAGTACAGTTTGGTTTACTTAATTTATGTGTTCAAAATAATATTCAGTCAATTGCAAGTGTCTTCTTTGCAGCAAGATCCAATAAATCTATTCAACAGCAACTGAATGGCCTGTTCACTTTTTATATTCAATGTATTTTCCTAAAACTATCCAGTTCAAACCTTTTATTCAAGTAAGTGCAAAAAAATTGCACAGTGATGCCTGTAACAAAGGCCATGGTAATGGTAGCAGGAAAAAAATGTGTACAGAAAAAAAAACAAACAAAAAATAAATAAATAAATAAATAAATAAAAGCACAACTGGGCAAGCAAATTCCAGAAAGGAAGTGTATTTTACCTGATGATCTGCACTAGCAGCCTGGTAAGCTGCAGTCAGGGGTCTGATGCCTACTTTGGTCATACTACTGCTGTCCCTAACTGATGTGTTCTGGGTGGATGTGTCAAGCGTAGAGGACATATCACGGTTTTCCTTCTCTCCATCCATTATACTCTGTAAGAAAAATATGATCTTAGTAATGTTAAAACATAACTACAATATGATGAGCTAATAAATTATGAAAACCAACACAAAAGGAGACACAAAATTAAAAGTATAATTATTGAAAGGAATGTTGTTTTCACCCCACAACATTATCCAATTTATGCAATAAATAAATAAATATATGAGTACATAATTATCTTAATACCATGATCATATCATTTAATAACCATATTTGCCTAAGACAACCAGGGTTTTTCCATGCTAACCTTATCTATACATGGTGTAACTCCAACCATTATATTTCCAAACACCTTCCCATTCTTGCTGAGGGCTTTCTTGGCTTGTAGCTTGGACTGATAGTGAATATGCATCCAATTGCCTTCATTTGCAATCTGAATGGAAGCATGCTTGATGATATCAATATTAGCATTAAAGTATATGTTCTATGTGAGGGCAGAGAGCATGCACCTTCAGATCTATGATAAAGACATCAATGGTACTGTAGATTAATATCAAAACAATTTCTTGGCCTCCCTCTTGTCGTTTGTCTAACCACAAGATCAACCACTAATAGTGCTAATCTTTCAATTTCCCGAAGAGCATGAAGCAAATGTGTTAAAACAAAAACACGGATTCATTGTTTTTATCAAAGCAGAAATCTTGTTAAGAACTTCCTCCCTATATCTATTCAAAAATCAATCTTCTTTCTACTCACCACATGTCTGGTTATATTGCCATACTGAGAAAACTGCTGCAGGATAAATGATGCTGTGTTTGGTGGAAAACTAAAAAATATAAAACATTTTAAATATATATAGCAAATTAACAACATAAACCGTTAATTTAAACCATTGAAAATAGCACACTTAACAACAGTGCTCAGAATGTAGTGTTCTGTGATTTGATTAAAGCAGAGATATAAAATATTATAATCATAATTATTTTAAATCTCAGTTTATCAATGAAATTATAATAATAGAATTCCCTCAAGTTAAATTACATTGGAAAACAAACAGTAAATATCACATTTTCAGGGACTTTGGTTCTTCATTTTTAATAAGTATTTTGTGCAATTACATTTCGTTAAAGCTGCCCTTGTATAAATCAGAATTAGAAATCGTAATGTTACCCAAAGACTGTTATCCACGTTTCATCTAATTCATCCTCTGGTTGAATAGCTTCCCTGAAATATAACATTAATTAATTTGTTTATATATTAATCAATCAATAACTTATCTATTACAAATTGCTCAAAAAGTAAATTTTACAAGATATGGGTCATCCGATCTCTACTCCTCTCATATGGTGATGGCAATCTCTGTACCGATATCTGCTCAAAATCCTTTCATTGTCTATTTTTATGCAAAATATAACATGGTTTTAGTTTGAAGGTTGAATTTAATAACAAAAAGGCAAATGCAAGTTTATTTTTTTAGCCATTTGATTATATATTTACCAATAAGAATTGAATATGTTTAGATATAAAAAATAATTTCAGAGTGAGTCAAATTATCAGTGCTGTGAGAAACACAGTAACCAAATCAACGTATTTCAATGTTAACTTTGCATTTCATCTATCAATAACCTTTCCAGGTGTCGTTCCATTTAAAATAACAAGATAAAGAATAGATCTGTGCCTATTGTGAGCTATACATTCTGCCACCCTGGAGGAGTTACTTACCCCTGTGTATAGAAGGGATCTATCTGAGCTGGAGATGGGGGAGTTTTTCTGGATTGATTAAAAGATGTTGCACTTCCCGGACTGAATAAACTACTGGACTGCAGACCTAGGGGGATAAAGCTCAGACAGTTCATAATCAAATTCATGGTTGACATTGAACAAGATCATGTTTTCACAAGATGAACACTCTAAACAATCGCTTTGGCTCTGGTGATACAGACAGACTAAAGTGATGTATTGACACTAATTTCAAAGTAGTAGCAGAACCTTATTCTTACTGTATGTATACATTATGATATAGTAAACAGAACACACATACAGTAATATAGAATTTAAAAATAAAATTAACATATAAAGACTGTTTTCAACTTACTTGCTCATCTTTCTTTGAGGAAAGTTAATAGGATTTGGTAAAACTTATATGGCTACACTAATAATGGCATATATATATTTTCTAGATGAACTGAGAATTTTGGCTGACAGAACTGTAATGTTAGCACTGTTACCAACCTAATGAAGACTCATGTGCAGTTCTAGCAGCAAAAGATGTAGAAGGTGTTCTGGGGGCACCTGCACTGTAGTCAACCTAAAGGATATGATAAATAAAACTTACTTCAAAATAATTACCACCATAAAGGAAGCAAGGATTGAAGAAATTACAATAATAGAATTCTCCAAAGCTAATCACAAAAAAAAAAAAAATAAAAAAATAAATAAAAATAAACAGTAAATATCACACATTTTCTAGAAAACAAGTAAAAAAGAATACTTTTAATAAGACAACTAAGCCTAAACATACCATTCTGGGATCTGTACTTGGTCTTGATGGAGTGGAAAATGTTTCAAACAGGCCTTGGACTGGTGGGGCCCCAGTTTTATCTTTTGGGCGATGCCCTACCATATCTCTGTAAAACACAGCAACAAATCTTATACATAATATCATATCATGGTCATTACTAGATTAATGAAGAAATATACTTTGGCAGAAATATTTCTAGCTTACGCCTGACATGCTTTTATGATTTTATGATTTATTTAAAGAAATTGTGATAGAAATTAATTTTGGTGTATACATTATATATTAGCTGGATCATGAAAAGCCCAAGAAATGCAATTCTCAAACTAATCAACAGCAACCAGCAGGACCTGTGTATACCTGTGGAACTTGTGGAAAGACATGTCAATCACAAATTGGACTATTCAGTCATCAAAAGACACACTAATAACTAATAACTAATAAAGGAGGAGCTGTCATCATCCTTAAGGATGGACAGCTGGAGAGAGAGATAAATAAATCAGTACTATTAATATTATTATTATTATTTAAAAATTACAGCTACCTATTCCTGCTGTCAGTTCTTGGTGTATGTCCCCCATGTGGACTTAGTGGGGTTGTCCAAGAAGAGGCTCTTGATGTTGTTTTAGGTGGACTGCTGCTACTGGTAGTTGACCATAGTCTAGGCCCAGCAGGCTTAAACAGAAACCAGTATACTAGAGATAATAAGATATAGCAACTGAGCGGAAGAACATATGTCATAGTTTGAGTTTCCGTGGATTCATATTCAATGTGAATAGTTTGTAGCTTCACGAGATTATATTAAGAAAGCTTAAAGATTTGCCAGCTTTAAAGCTTTTTTTTAATTCTAAAATTCACCTAAATTTGTGACTACAGACACTAGCTAGCATAAATCCACTTTAGTAGCAGAAATCCACTTTAGAGAGCAGTTTTCTAGACTGAGTTTGGGTATTTTCTGTGGAACATGCTTGGCAATGGATTCTTTCTACCATTGATAATCATAGAGTGTCCAGGATAAGGAAAGACAGAAAAAATAAGGAAAAAATCCCTGCATCAATACAAAACAAACTATGACCTACCGAGGCAGGCATTGGAGAGGCATCTCCCAGCAGATAGCCAGGTAAGAACTGTGATGGTGTAGGATGGTGGTGACCCCCTGGACTAGAGGCAGGGGACCCCAGGGTCATGGGCTCTTGATGACTGCCTAAAATAAAATAATGCATTGCATACCCAGGGTTTCTCATCAATTCTGATGGGGTTGTGTCAAGCCTGAGTACTCTGAAAAAATGCACTGTCTACAATAAATCTGACACATCTGAGTTATTCATTGCTGTCAGAGTAAAAGAAAGTAAGTGGAGATCAGAAAATTCTGAGAAATAATAAAGTGACTGTATAACTAAATGAAACACATGACGAAATAATAACACAAACAAAACACGTAGGAACATTTTAAAAATTAGATGTAACTATCTGATTACCAGATCAATAATCAAACTGATTAACAAATATAAAAATAAATATCAAATGATATCAATTGATCACTGTCTTATGAAGTTGTGTGTCTAGGCGAAATCTAAGATTCTAACAAAGCAGCACTCAATGCCCCTACTCGATGTGTTTAACATTATTTGATTTCAGTTATGCCAGACAACCACAGCTTTTAAAAAGATCCACTGATACAGCCAGAATGTCATGTGCAACTTATACCGTGTTCAGCTAGTCCAAACATTGCTGCAATAATGTTCTTAACGACAGCTTCGGACTGTGGCACCTTGCCTTCAAATCGAATTTCCCGGAAGTAACATTGTTTGGCAAAACAAAGAATAGACGAAATGAAACTTATGCCAATAGCCAATGTAAAAAATAGAATATTGACATAAATTGATATGGAGCTTCAATATGTTGGACACATTATACTTTGATTCGGTAAACGTTTATCTTCTCCGTGTACATTATTGCAGTTTCGTGCCAGATTCCATATAATAGCATATCCTGACATGACCAATCATACGTTCCGTTACAAAA
This sequence comes from Lingula anatina, assembly GCF_001039355.2. Next base: position 213,008 of record NW_019774770.1, on the reverse strand, counting down.
GCACGCACCTGCTTCCGGGCTGTTGATTTTAGTAGACAGGATACCTAATTTATGAATAAATCACAATTGAATATTTTGTAATAGAACCCTTGACACTATGGTTTTATAATGTAAAAAATCTCTGTATTTGCAGTATGAAAATTTAGAACTATAAGTCTTGCTTATCATGATCTAGAATTGTGTTATTAAGGAATATTTCCTCTGAAGATAGGGGTGAAATCTAATCAATCTACTCGCTGGTGACAAGGATGAGTGATCAAGGGAGACAAGCTGTGAATCAAGTGTAAACAGCAGCTTACTACGACCTGGTTCTACGCACGTGGTAACCAAGATGGGATGCGTAAGTATTGAGAGTGAATACTATCAACAGGTTTACGGTGACTTTAGTACGTGGAAATAGCGTACATTGTAATATACGTTTTAAAATAGACGTTTTAAACAGATTGAGATGAGACTGAGAGGCATGCCCATAATAAAATATATTAGTACCACTACTAAGTACTGCGCTGTTGTTTGATGATATTATCAGGCGTTTCATGAAGTTGCCATTGAAGAGGCACGCTTGGGTTCTTTATGGTATGGCAAATTATGGCTTTATATGTTTTAGTTATTCGTCGGTATATTGTTGGATATTGTTTCATTATAAGAACGGAAACGTGCCAAATGGTTCTTATTACAGTAGCAGCTAGTAGTTTTACATTTGATATTGCAGTTAGCTGTGTTAGATAGCATGCATTGCCATGCCATGCCATGCATTGATGGAGATGCACACAGTTTTTTGTTGAATTGCTACTAGGCATACATTTAAAATGTTTTTATGAGGAGTCTTTGTAAATTATTGATTTTTACCATGTCACATGAAACAAGAAATTACTTCAGTCTGCTCGTGTGTGTATAGAGTAAGGGGGTATTGATATCCCTACTGAATGGGCAGCCCTATTTGATGACTGAGAACTTTTCACCTGTCCATGTAGTATAGGAAGGAAATTTCCATCTGTGCGAAGATATACAGGTGAATGCATTCCACCTGGAACAACAGATTCAAATGTCTCCAGCTGCCACAGGTCACTCAGTGTAATGAGCCTAGCAGATACTGATATATTTGTGGTCATAGATTACGAATTTATCTGTGCATTGTTAGTGATTAGATATATGCATGGTTACTATGAGAGATATTGCAACTATGCATTTCCTAATAATTTAGATGACCTATTGTCATTTCATATAATATTTGCTTCTGTTAGGTTTTATAGCAAGAGTGTCAAAAGACAGATGGAAAATGTGTTCTTAGTAATCTTTGGTTTTTAGAGGTTATGGCATTGCAATATACTTGGTTCTACAAGGAGCAAATTATACAAGGCATTTATATATAAATATTTTTGAGTGTATCTTACCTTTTGTGTCAACTTACGATCATGATTTTAGTTTGAAACTTACCTTAAACGGACTTCATAGTCTAGCTTGTATCCTTAGCTTTTCTCTAAATCATTTTCTGATGAGAATTTTGTGGATAGTTATTAGTGTTTGGTGTTATTACAATTTCAAGCTGTTATGATAAATTATGGGGATGTATGTTTAAGTCTACAGGTCTCAGCTTGCCATCATGTTACTAATTATGTTCCTGTTTGTTTACAGTTGTGCCTGTCGTTAATGTTACTGAGTACACTCGAAAAATTGATTATCAGCAACTCTTTTTTGCTTATCAGAGGGTCAGATAGAATTTAGTGAACTTCCTTAAAGATTTTGTTTTGAAAGAGTATTTGTTAATAAATAAATAGGTTTTTCATTGTCTTTAGTATAAAGATGATAAAAAAGTTAATTGGTTCTAAAGAGTCTTTAGAAACATATTTAATATCAGAGAGGTAGAGAAGTCACTCATGGAAGGTCCTGTTGAAGGATCGAGGCAACACACCTCATGGGTAGAAAACATGTTTAGTCCATTTAGAAACAGTTTACTTTTGTATATAATTAACGCCGGATGTAATATTAATGTCTTATATTCTTTCAATGATGAAAGTCGGCTTCAGAGCCAAGATATTTGACATACATTGAACAAAGAGAAGAGTAGATGAAAGAGCCTTTGATTCTGATTTAGTGAAGGATCCTTATGTTTCGAAAAGCTCAGCTGATTTTAAACTCTTGTGCAGTCTGTTTGTTCAGAGTCAAGAATTCTATCCTTTGCCAGGCATAATTCTTTTTTAGTGGCCCCATTCTTTTAGTGATTAGAACACAAGTAGTATGTCACAAGAAAGGGTAAAGCAGTTTATTTAGCCGCCCGGCAAATGTATGCATTTGGTTTAATATACTTCACAACAGAAATATGATCTGGTGTAATTGAATTGGGATCTGTGGCAGTTTAGGTAAAATTGAATTTCCTTTAGGAATTAGGTCCCTGTGCAAACTGGCAGAAATCAGCTTTCTGATTGAGAACTCTTGATGGTTTAAATGTAATACTCTTAGAAGATTGGAAGAGTTAAATTTAGAAGCGCTCCACAGAAAGGGATGCACTGATCAAATAGTACACAATGCTCAGAAGTTTGATCTCTTGATAGAAATGCCACAACCTATTGGACCATGGCTAATTGTGAATAGCCACTTGGATTGATGTGTCAAGAAAAGAACATTTTGAGATGATAAAAAATTTTAGACCTTAAGTAGTTGCATGCGCATCCTCTTGACAGTCATTTGGTAAAGGAAAGCGAACAATTAGGGCATTTAAATATAAAACTTTGTAAAATCTCTAGGTGTTTGAGAGGGGTTGCATTTTTGTGTGTTCTTATCACTATGGTATTCGATTGAACCCTTTCTTTCAACATTTGTTTTCTAGCTTTCTTAAATGCCTGGCACTTTTATTTCTTCACAACCTCTCTATAGGTGCTGCACTTATTGAGTTACAGGGCCAAGTTGGTAGTTGTGGCAATAGAAGATTGGCTGAAAATAGTCAGTTTTTCTGAATATTATTTTGGCAGAATATTTATATGTCTAAAATGAAGGACAGTCACAGCTTGTAAGCAATACTGTCAAGTCAAGAACCCTAGCAGCTGTCAGAAATCTAAAAGACAACCTCAAATACAGTTTAACAACCTTGTGGGTTATGTTTTTTTTCTGTGGTGGCAAATGATAGAAATCTTTGTTCATGCCTACTGAGCAGAAGTGTAGAATTATGTTGAATATCTTGGCTATTCATCTGTTATGGTGGGTTCACGTGAGAAGGGCAGGGAACAATGATGGACCTGTGCCTCTATCACACTGTATTAAGGGTCATGTTTAGGGTTCACAATTGATATTGAAGTTGAGCCATTTGTAAGCAATTGATTACCTGAATATTGTATTCTACTCTTAACACTGCAGTCCCATTCAAAATATAGATTTATTCGATTTTATAATAACAGGCTGACCAAATTGTATCAATATTCCAAGTGCTATTTGCTTGACATTTGGGTCTTAGTGCAAATAATATGCTTGTAATTTGATAGAAGCTGTGTGTATTCTTGGGCTGCTTATTTTGCATGGAAATGTTTTAAATGCTGGTTTATGTAGATCAAAGACCCAAAAGTGTGGGTTTGATTTATGACACTTTTAAAGCTGGAAAGGCAAAGCCAGAGAAACATCCATCATTTAGAAACCATTTCTGTAATACTGTTGCTGCAGTGGCAAAGGGGCGGATCATGTTCAAGCTGTGTCATTAATAGATTAAAATTTAACTCAAGTTGGGCGTCTGCTTCACTCAGGGAGATAAGGCATCTCCTCTTAATGCAAACCTTTTGACCCCAGAGGAGAATGGACATTCAGTCATAAAATCAGTTCATAAGAACCAAGAACCAGAAGAAAATGTGTCCCTAGAAATGTTTAACCAGATGGGTGTTTTTCTTTTATTTTGACTGAAGTTCAACTTAGTAAAACAATTTAATGATAATGATATTTTCCAAAGTAACATTTGTCTAGCAGAAAACAAGCTTTGTTATTTTACGGAGTCCCAAATGCGACGCAAATTGCCACCTGCACTCGGTATATTATGGGTTGTAAAATGAAATAACTGGAGTAGGGTTGCAAATATTCTTTAGTTTATGATCAGATAAGAAGACATCATGTATACGTTCAGGTATGTCTCCACTCTGACTGGAGAAGATACAATAAAAGATATCAACCTTGTCCTTCAAAGTTTGCTCATGTTTCTGAAGGCTGCTTTGACAACAACAAATCTTTGTAACTTTAAGTGAACTTGCAAGCAAAAAGGAAGGGCAATAATCAGCATTTTCTTTTTATGTTGAGCAGCTGTATGTATATATGTATGTCTGCCACTCGTTTGTCTCCTGCCATCTGCATGTGAGCTTAATCATTTGTCAGGCAGTGAAGACTCCAAGTAGCTCCAGGGATAGCAATTATTTTGGAATGTCATCTCTGCACCAGGACTGGAAAGGTCTTGGGTCGTGACTCATCCACTGGGCTTATGCTAATGGCCATGGCAGCAGCAGCAGCAGCAGCAGCTAGCACGGAGCTTGCAGCTATAGTCCAGCTTTGGCTTTCTGGTGTTTGAAAAAACATCTTTGTGCCTTCGATCAATGTTCAGCTCAGTTGACGGAAAAGCTGCACTCGTCTTGGAACAGTATTTGGGAATTTAATTAAGGTTTGTAAGGTGGTTTTTGTGGATGGGTTTGGAGGCACTTTCAGTACTGATGGCGTGGTGGAGTGTTATAATTTGTCTGGCAGGAAACCCGTCAACAGCTGCAGTTGGAGTAAGTTTACATGACAAAAACTAAATGGAAGAGTGTGTTATGTTCAGTTGAAAAAATAACAGGAAATACCAGTTGTAGTAACTATTATAATGTGCTGTTTTCCATGACTACATAAATAAGCAATGAAAGTTGAAATGTGAATCTCCCATATGGCTGAATGGACTTTGCTGTCATATTTAGGTTTATTAGGAGAAAAAGTTATTTCATCATTGGGAAATGAAAATCACTTTTGAAAATGGAATCCTTAGTTGAGTGAGGTTGTCCATTGATCTCCTTACAGAGTTTGAAAGGAAAGGATGCGTCATAGAGACTTGTGACCCTCTTTCTTCCTCAACTTGAGGTCAGCTTTCTACAAATCAATGAAACCAATGTCATATCCATGCACTGGAAAAATTTCAGTATGATAATGTAATGTTCAGGGTAAATGTGCTTATTTGAATGAATTTATACCAGCATTTAATCAAGCCTTTATGTTACCTTGATGTTCAATCCATTAATACATATGCATAAAAGGCCCACAGCATTGTTTGGCATTTAATGGCTTTATATATATTTTACTGGAGGCTGGGTATGTTATGTATTCATGGTATACAGATATATTAAAGATATGGCATAATTGCCACATATATATTTTAATGGCGGCTTTTAAATGTTGCAAGGGCAGCTGTGTCAGCACGTATGAAAAGTTAAGTGCACCATTGGTCACAAAAGTGATTGATTATTGAATAGTTCAATAAAGTGCATACAGTTAAGCAAACACAAGGAATGTTGATGTTGTTCTTTGGTGTTTTTGTAAGGACAATTCATGAAAAAGAAGGTACAAAGTTGCCTGTGAAAAGTGGAGGTGGCGTTTATTAATGACGAAGTAGATGAAAGATTTAAAAGTGATATTACGCAAGTGTTAACATTACAAGCAGTTATCTCTAATGAGTTCTGTGTATTTGGTATTTAGGTCAGGTAAGTCTATTTACATATTTCATTGAAGTTACCTGTGGTCGGCAGTGAGTCTTTACCAAAACATGACAGGAATCCATTTTGATGTTAATTAGATGTCATTTTAATTGCTTTTGTGATTCCTGACTTGGTGTCATTACGTCACCAGGGTTTAATCACTGGTATGGATTAGTGAATGTTAGCTCTTTAGGTTAGGCTGAAGGTAGTAGTGGACGGGTACATGAGGGTGAGTCACATTATTAGAAAGAGAGTTTGTATATGTATGTGTGTGTCTACACAATAGTGATATTGGACACGACTTCTGGACAACAGGACCTGTATCAGTTCCCAGTGGGTGGGGTGTTTACTTTGTAGGTATTCCATAGTTATTCACCAGTTTAATTTCAACAAGTAAGGCTGTAAGAGCTGGTTGATAAACAGAGCCCAGACAGCCATTGTATCATATTGAGAAAACCTACAGTTACAGTTGGCATTATTGGAGAGTCTGTTCCATCAGGTGTTGATGATATTGTCAGAATTAGGTTGTACACAAGTCCAAAATTCATCAATCAATACTTGAATAGAAAGTTACCAGGTAAGAAGAACTACACAGGATAGGTATCATTGCAGGTGTCTCAGTTATTTACCTGTCATGGAATCTATTAGCTGTCAGATTATAAATGTCATTCTCACCCATCGTTGTCACTTGAACTCCCAGCAGGACTAACTATTATGGGTCTGGTGCATGAGGAGACCAGCGGTCATCAGTGTCCAGCAAACAATGGACAGCAGGTTGGGTATAAAGGACATTATTGATGGTGTGATGTGTTGCATTGGTGTGGCACAGACTAGACTGTATCATGATACATAATGATAAAATGGGCACTGGTTTCGTCCAGGCTGGCCTGACAATGACTGACAGACTGGCCTACAAAGACAGGTGTACTTTCATCCCAACTGAAGTCTGTGTCAGTGCTGGTCAGATTGACTTGTTATGATCTTAGAGACCATTCCCATACTTACTTTGGATTGAACTATCTCCAAGGGGATTCTCACTTAATTGCAATTAACTTAAGTGGCTTAGATGCCTGTTACCCCTACTGAAGCTGATAGGGGGTACTTAATTAACTGTCGTGTAGCAGCTTTGGTAGGTGTCCCAGACAACTAAGTCACTTAAGCTGAAAGCAATTTAGTGAGAAACCCCATGGAAATGGACCGATCCTGTTAGATCAATCTAGGGCTGGGAACCTAGTCTTAGGCTTCATTCACATGCAATGTCTATTTTCTAAATTCTATTTTCTATTTGTGGTATGTCTTATGATCACGGTCTGTGCCCTGAATATCCCGCGGCGTAATTACTGGCAGCGCGAGCCAGTTACTATAAGTTACTTTAAGAAGATAGATTTTTAGAAAATAGACTTTGCATGTGAACGAAGCCTTAGTACTGACTAGACTTGTTATGTAAGGTTTAAGTTCTGTGGTGGTCTAGGCTTCTTTATCATAACAAGGGTTTGACTAGACTAATACCCCGTTCACACTACGCTCAGTTATCCGGATAAGTTGCGAATTAGGTCACAATTCGAATAAATGCAGTAGTGTGAACGCAAGAGGATTTTGAAAATGCGCATTTTCAAAATCCTGCAAGCGAGGTGGATTTCTAAGCGCGATCCGGATAACTTACCGGAATCGACACCTGTACAGATCTTACTGCGCATGTGTGCAGATAAGTGCGGGTATCTATGAACGCTGGTTTATTACTTTAGCGATTGCACCAAACGTATTTGGAGGTCACCACTCACTACAACATGAGGAAACAAACTTATTTTGCCACCTTATACTTCTCAAGAATGCTGGAATGTCTTTTGAGTTGCATTTGTCGTCACAAATATTTGTTGATATTTTAAGATTTCCTGTGCGGCGCATGCGCGAGTGTTCAAAACAGGAAGTTAAACCTGAAATTTTCAACGTGGGAGTTGGATTCGCTTAGCGAGTGTGAACGCAATACCGAATTGGATTCCTTACGAAAAATCCGAATTATAGAAATGCGCATTTTGGCAACTGTAGTGTGAACGGGGTATAAATGTTATCCAACAATCATCTGTACTATCCTTGGACAGGGATTTGGACAGTATTCAAGTTGGTGTCTTGTAATTACTGGTCTGGCCTTGTGGAGTTTTGGTAGTTTCCATAGAACAAGTACTTGATAGAGATTAGCTTTTTGATTTTTTTTCTTTTCAAATGAGATGTTTGGGGAGGGGGGGGGGTAATTTTTAATTTGTTGCAGCATTCTTATCTGTTTCCTCTGAACTAGAAACACAGCCAGACATATTTTATTGAGACCAGACTTCTACTAAATGGTCTGGACTCTGGTCTCATTTTCAGTCAAGTCGTGATAATGTGACTTTGTGTGCCTACTTAATCAGCAGACTGTGTGGTTACAATTTGCGAAAGTGGGAACCCAATATTGGCTATCTTACTTGAATATTACATTGGTGGTGTGCAGGGAAGTAGAGGGATAAGATGTCTTCCTGAGTTAAAATAATTGTAATCATATGGTGCACCAAGTTAACCCGTCACAAGTTCCTTGGAAATATGCCTTGACATATACTGAGGAGACACAAAGGAAAATTGAAGATGGCAAGATGGTGAGATACTATAAGCTACTGTTGTCTGGTCTCATTTGTAGCCTGCTCATGTCGGGAATGGGGTGAGTTCACTGTGATTAGAAGTGATAGGTTACTAACAATTATTACTTTGTGCAGTTTGTCAGTGGGTATTGTTTGGAGCATGTGGTCCTGTCACAGCTCTGACGAGTTGATGAGAGGTTACAATCTTTTTGAGGGCCACTCTTCACTGTAACAAGTATCAGAAAACTAGAAATTCTGGGAGACAAGATATTGATATGTCACAAACAATTATTTAAAGTGTTCATTGTATAGTGATACAATTCAAGCAGGTGTCACACTTGCAGAGACGGAATGGAGTTGCTTGCAGATACTTAACAATGAAGTTCAGATCAAGATGTTGCAAGTTTTTAGTGTAAAAAGATAGGGACAAATTATTACCATTGTGAAACCAATTTCTAGATGAAAGACTTCCAAGTGATTAGTAAGTGAAAAGCCTGATGGGTTGCAGATATATTGTTATTTGTGTCCTATTCATAAGTTGTAGCAATCCAATGATGGGCAATTCACAGCATCAAATCAATTATTGGTTACCATAATTCACAGGAGCATCTTTTCAGGAAGTTGTCATTTTGAGCTAATTTGAGTTTCCAGGTTGTAAGGATAGTGAAAACCAATTTCAAGAGAATAAATCCAAAGTGACAAGATAATGGGAAGCTGCAGTCCCCACAAACAGCCAGTGCCAGGGTCAGTTTATACTATGTAAATTGTCTGATGGGAAAGATTGATCAGGTAGGGAATTTGCTCCATCATGGCACCACTCACTTATGAAGATACACCATTTCTATTCTGGGAATCAATAAGATTATAATGCCCAACTATTGTGAGATTATGGTGGAGAGGAACGTACAATAGGACATATTGTGCAGTGTGTGTGTGGCAGTCCTCTGTGTGTTAGAACAGAGCTATTAAAAGAAGAACAAAGTCCATATTTTCAGTGGGGTTTGTTGTGTGGTTACAGGAATGGGTTATGCCAGTCTTTCTATATGCAAGCTCCTAGATACATGTGCTAAGTAAAGGCTAATCCCACTGAGTGTGTAGTGTTTGGTGCTGGTGTACAGGTGGGCATTTAAGATAAGATGATCTTTTCCTATATCACCCACTGGGTTAAATACTGCTGACCCCAGTGAGGTTTCTCCCCAGGTAAATTGTTGGCATTGGTTTAAGCTGAAGTGTTTGGCTTACGTCTTCTCTCCCCTCCTCCCCCCCCACACACACGCGCGCACACACACACAAAACACACACTGTAGACATAGACAGTAAAATATATTTACTTACATTTTGTGATGAGCACCCTTAGAATATTTCATTTCTTATATTTCAAGTACAAAATATCATGTTTTAGATTAATGCTTGAGGAAGTTTGTGGGCATGATCAAAATTAATGACTGATTTTTTTTCCTGTTATATCTGGCTCCAAGATTCTTGTGGCCTGGATTGTGGTAGACCTATCATTGCAGACATTGCAAAGTGGCCTGATCTTTGGTGATCTTTTTTCAGAGCCTGCGATACCCATTAGTGCTCATAATTACCCAGATGAGCTATTTTTGATATTTCATGTGTTCATGTAATTAAGCATGTGGAGGGTTTATTTCTAGTGTATAATATCGCTTGATTTCCTGAAAGTTGCTGGATTCTCTGAATCTGTTACTAGTCTTATCTTGTGGAAGCTCGGAGTGCACATGATGCAGAGGATATCTTCACGGGTTTGACAGTCTGCAGCAGTTATCGCAACAGGTAGAAATAGTTTGCAGGTGCCGCAGCCCAGTAGCCAGGAATACACGGACTACAAGTTGGTCGGTATTGGTGTATTGGTCGATTCATGGCTTCAAGCTCATTAAATATTGACCACCCAGTCTAGGGCCTCATTAGTACATGTTAGATGTTATGAAAGTGGATGCTGAATAACCTGGTACAGTTATGTTGCTGTTCAATGTGGTAACTTCTGTGGGACATCAATGTTTCATTGCCCACCTGTTGTTCAATGTGCAGTTTTCAGGTAACCTAGCACTCTGGATTAACTATGGGGATTATCTTATTATTGGATTAAATGTTCACCTTAGCACAAAAGTTTTCAGGCTAAGATGCAGGCCTAGTTTCACAAAAGAACCTTAGTTGGTCCAAAGTTTAGGAGAGAACATTTTGGTCAACTTTATCCCAGGATAAATCTATTGTGGTGCCTAGAAATGTGGCTATTAATAAATTTTATTGATCCAAATAATGAGGCTACTTTGTGTAACTGGCCTCATATATCCTGATTTTAAGTGGACTAATACAGATTTAGCCTGGGTCAAAATGTGACTAATTTATTTTTTACTGAATAGGGCTTTTGTGAAACTTCCTCTGGCCCTTTGAGAGAGCTTCCTTTAGAGAAAGTTGGGCTATTTAAATGAATGAGAATAACTCAGAATTATAAATAGCAACATTTATCATATATCAGGGAAAGTAGGAAATATGTGGCTTATGACTCTGCTATCTACCAGGTTTAACTGTCAAAGGTAGATGGCTTTTAAGATTAATAATGAATTTTCCCTCAACGTCTATTGGATTTCACAGCATGTTTTTTCATAATCAGATAGGTCGGGTTTCGTAATATTTGGAGACAGATTGACCTTCAAACTATTTTATGTAAAGATCCAATAGTTACTCGAAGCTAAATAACCATCAAGTGTTATAAAGGGAATTTTGATTGCCCACTTCTGTATGTATTACATTGATTTTAAGGAGTAGAAATATCCCCATAAAATATGGTATTCTACTGAACTTTTAAGGCTCTTGACACACACCTTTGGTGTACTCACAAAGGCTATCTGACCTAAAGGTATGGGGTTACGGAATCTGACCTATGACCTTCAGCCCAGACTCTTAATTGCACTAATTACACGTCTGCCACATTGGTAACCATCAGTGTACCTTATTCTCTCCTCTAACACCCTTTATCACCTGAGATATGGGTATTATTACATGGTTAGTGAGGGGTCGGGCACACATTCTTGAGCCATAGAGGGAAACACTTCCTGGACTGCCATAAGGATTTTGTGATTTAATTACTGTACTTTACCTACAGAGTAGCCACTCTTAATCATCAAGGATGTGTGCTGTACAGTTCTCTCCTGTGCTGCTTCTGCCATGGAGATATTTATTGCAATGTTATGAAAGGGATTGACCAAGGATCTATCTAGATACGTCACTCGATTGACATTGAGGAATTTGAAGTTGTTTACATAGCTTTGTTCACATTGTGTCTGTCATATGAGGAGTATGTTCCTGGTAGTGGTGTAAAAGGAAAGTTGCATGAAATTTTTAGTTGACTGTGCTGGACCGTGACAAAGGTAAGATACATTCACAAGAATGCCTGTCACCATTGTCAAGCTACTGTTGTATAAATCTGATCGATTGATGGGTTCAATTCATTGTCTAATTAGCTTTGAACAGGTAATTTTATTTCAAGACTTATATTTGTTTTGGTATGAATTTGGAAAATATTATTAAAGCAGGTTGAAGTATCTGTGTTTCTACCAAATATTTACTAGTAATACTAAGTTACTTGGTTATAAGTTGGTTCTTCCTCTTAGAAACAAATCAAGTATTGAAGAGAAATACCTCCTGTCTAAACTTTAAGTTCTGGGGATAGTATCATAAAATAATGATTTCTCATTAAGAATGGTTTATATAAATTTGAAAATATATGTCAGGCCATTTCACATATTATTTTTGCCTTCAGTGATATCATTTTACCTTCCTTAAATTGTTTACCACATTTACCAATTAAATTAAAAAGACATAAGGAAAAGTTCAGTTAGAGAGATAAAAACATAAATGAATAAATGAAAGTTTTTGTGAAATGGCCCAGACTCATATATATTCAACACTGCTCTTCATAAAAAGTTGACAAGGGATTACCATTTAAGAATTTATTACTGAAGCAATCAGTGAGCCCCATGGGTGAAGTAATAACATTTTTATCCATTTTAAGTGTTAATTAGTCTCGGTCATGGAGTGTTTATCAAAATATTGATAGAATTACACCATTTTAAAGCAGTGAAGTATTGATTTCTGCAGTATGGTCAAGTATTTTAAATCCTCGGGTGTTGTGACCTTCTCCATTAAGGCTGCAGAACCTATTACATTCAACATATGTACATGCCTCATGTCATATTTAGCTTTATCAAATGATGCTGCAGAATTATTATCATTCATGCAAAAAAAGGGGGAAGATAGCTTGGGCGTTATTTTATGGCCTGGATGATAAGAGGCCACATTAAAACAGTTAGCCTGTGTGAGTGAGTTTCATTTGATGAGTCAAGGGCTAACTGCAGTCGTTAAGGTAAAGAGGCAGAGTTTGTTATGTATATATAAAAGGCAGTCCTTGTATTTTGCAACTTAGAGCTCCCAGAATAGATCTGGCTCTTGATGCTGTAGGCAGAGATCAGAATCAGGTGAACTTTCACATTTTTTACTTAGAAATTTTTAGCTACTGGAAATGAGTTCAAGTTTTGTAGCCATTTCTTTTCAATGGTATGAAGTGACATAATGCATAGGATGGTTATTGCTTGAAAAAGAGTGTGGTTTACTGCTGACAAAGGAAATTATAGGCTACCTTAATTGATTATAATAAAATGAGCATGCAGACATAAAGTAACATGACTCCACCAAATGCTTTCACAATGAGTGGTTGGCTTTTTGTATCAGACACGTAATGAATATACATATATCACATTACTCTCTTACTTACTTCCTTAAGTATTAGATACGGGTAAAGCAAGCCGCAGCATGTGATGTTTACATTCTGCTGTTTACATTTTGCTTTACTGCAATATTTATCAGAAAAACTTGAGGAAAATTTCCTGATTTCTATTATTGACCAAATCCACAGAGTTTACTGATTTCTATAACAGATAATCTTCAGAACGTCATGCTTGGAGATTAAATTTCTGATCTCCACTGCGATGAAAATATGCATGAAGGCTACTTATATTGGATTTACATCATTTGTGATTGTCAAATTGCAAAAAACGTCTTTCCATTTTTTCCTCATTTTTTTTCGTCTGTGAAATAATAAGCTTAGAATCAGGGCATTAATCTTGGTTGATTTTTGTCTTTCTCTATTTTCCAGCATCGATAACCAATGTATTTGAAGATAAATGAACGCGACAAGCACTATGGTAGTGTGATGGCATTAAACGACTCGCACCACAAGATGGCAGACAGCAATCTACAACGGAGCATTTCGTTCGCAGGCATGCTCAATCAGCCTGTCCTGGGGGAGACATTACGCAGCCCGCGGCTGCAACGGAAACATATCTTTAAAAGCACAACAAATTTGAGTCAGAGTTTTCGAAAGCTACCTAACATGCCAAAAGTGCCTAGACCCAATAGGACAGTTGTCATCTTTGAGAGCATCAGAAAAGGTCTACGGTAAGATATTATTGATGGATATCAGGGTATCATCGTGTGACATTTTTTTATGTTTAAGATTGCTTGAAACATATTAATTATGAAGTTGAGTCTTAGTAACTAAACAGGACATGACGTTTATTTTGAGGAAAGATCTTTTGTGGAATATTTTCTAAGAGTGAAATGAAATATTTCTTTTATTTTATTTTATTTCATTTTATTTTGCACCTCTTCCTTCATCTATGAAATAACAGCAGTGAAATTATATGTTCAGAATTCTGTTCTTAAGACTTACATGTCTTGGAAATGAGTTCCTTTGTGAAATGATGTGCAGAGGAATTATGTCTAATGCCTCCATTGTCTGTCACACTGTGAAATTGATTTTGGCCCTTTTCATGGCTAAATTAATCCAGTCCCCTGAGGAACTCTAGAAAATGAAGTTTGAGGTTGGCTCTCTGAATATCTGTTCACACTTGACAAGATGGAATGGGTTCCATAACATTCTGTTTACTCCTAGATTGTGTACTAGTCAGATTGTGTCTGTCTCCTGTTTACCAAAAGGTCACCTTTGCAAAATAATAGATGTAGATGTAGTCTTTAATCAGGTGGCTTTTTGCTGGGCTGGGGCCCAGTCATTTTTTTTTTAATAAGGAAATGTTGGAGACCCATTTTGTATTGAAAGTGTGGATGGACCTTGAAGAAAGCAGATCGAGATGTAGAGCCAACACCTGGTTCTGTTGTTCATAAATCTTTCATAGTCTGTCCAGGATTTCCCTGATAAGCTGAAAAATATGTGCCTTTTGTGAAATGAAAATTTATATCAGCCAAACATCAAATTGAGGACAAAAGTGTTAGTTGGCATTAAATAAATATGTGCCTTTTGTGAAATGAAAAAAAGAAAAAAATATATAATCAAGACAAATATTAAAATGCAGGCAAAAATGTCAACATTAGCATTTTGGGGTTGGTTGAATTCATGTCATATACCCTTATTGTTTGAAGGAACCTTAAAGGGGGAGAGGGGGTNAGGGGTACATTTGCTCAGACTCATTACACATTATTTTAGTCTCTTGATTATTACCAGTATTTTTTTTTTCATTTCAGTGATTGCATAGCAGCCACAGAAGAAGATGTCCAGTCCTTGAGGAATAAGTCTGAGGAAATCACAAATTCCTCTTCTGCACAGGTGAGCAAAATAATCCAACTGATGCAGCTGCAGCTCAGTTAGTAGTCCGCTTTTGTATTACTCTCATCTGTCATGATTATTTAACCTTCATTTGATTCCATGGATACCAAGAGATGTGGAAAAGAAATCATTGGGGATTTTGCTTCATGTCAACCTAAGGGAAATTCTTGTGACATGCAGCTAATTTACTATACATGGATTTGGTGAATGCGTTTCATCAAATTATTAAAATTGAATATGCCTCTTTTTCATAGTGGTGAGAATTTTGACACAAGTTATGTGGTGGATATAACTGATATCTGGCATGACTGAAACTCTTGTTGAAAGTTTTTTTGCGTTTAATTGATTATTTTTGCTTAGAATAAGTTTTTCATACTGAACATTATAATTGTCACATGAAATGGTCTAGGCTACACAGTTCATGTGACATAAAATGATGAATATGGCAATTTTCATCACTCATTTTCACAGTTGTTATTGACATACTATCTATTCTTGCTAAGCTCCAATAATCTTCTCTTTGAAGTTTTCCTGAAGTATTGATCCCTGAAAAGTAAGCAATCAAGACGCATTTTATAAGGGTCTAAGCTAATAGTCTCACTGCATTGCATTTCTGGTTCCATTTTTCTCACCATTAAACAAGCCGAAGAATCCTGTGTCATGAAAACCCATTTTTTGGAAATACTAGATAATGTACAGAGAATTTTCATTTTGACAGGAAAAAAGAAATGAGGGAAAGATTTAACTTGATAAGAATAGGGGACCTAATGCAAGGTTCAGGTTATGACCTGAAAGCTGAAATTTAAGTTGCTTTCGTCAAGAAACATGATGTTCCTGCCAATATTTCACCACGAGATTTCCACCTGTAATATTTTTGTGACCTTTTTATGTTGTTAACAAGAAATGCCTGTTTATTCAAATTGTTTACTTAATAGTGTACTACAAAAGACCACCCTTCTGTTTCAGTTTATCTTTTTTATTTTCTAATATTATCAGGTGTTGAATAATAATGTTTAAAAATGGATACAGTATATGCTGCTTGTTATTTAGGTAATTTCTTTCTTCTTTTTTTTTTTTTTTTTTTTTTTTGTCCAAAGAATCTTAATGTCATTTGGGATGTGGAAAAAATAGATGCAGAGTATAAATGTTTATAACCTATTGACATTTTTTCCTTTTATTACCCAAAGTACTTACAGATAAGAAGTTTAGAAATTGCCCAGAACCATGCGGAATTACTCTCTATATCTATTTTTTTTTGTCTTACCTACCCTAAAGAGCCAACTTTCTTTTCTAGGCAAAACTTCATGAAATGGACAAGGTAATTGGCATTCATTGTCCATTTTACTTGCTTATATCACTTTCTTTTCTTTCTTTTTGTTGGTCATACTGTTTTTTCTTTTTTGTTATTGTTCATGGGGACATATTAATAACTGTTTTTGCTGCATAAATTCTACTAACTCTAATTCATTCAAATCTGTCACTTAAGGATACAATGCTTGCATGGACGTAGCAGTTTGAAAACCATTATTGATGTTGTTGTACTGCCATTATCTTGTGTCTTCAGTTTTTTCACAAGAACTACCTTTACATATGCTTTAAATATGGAGATTGAATGGAAAGATCTATGTCAACTACCGCAACTAAGATAGGCCATTGTGAAGTTCACATTGATTCCAAGGAGCATTCTTCATTTGAATTTTAAGTCAAGAACATATATAAGCATGCATTATGAGCCCAATCACCTGACCTTTATGTGTTCCCATGCATGTTTCTCTACATTTGCATCACTGCCATTTGGATTTTGCTTGATTAACAACTTTTCAATTTTAGCAGCGTATTCAGTGATCTTGGCATGCACCTTTCGTCTTTACATTTTCTGTTGGTGGCAGTGAGTCTGTAGGTGTACATCTTTCCCTGTCTCATACAAGTTCCATATTTTCATATGGGGAAAAGGGTTGAGGGGGAGGGGGGATATCATGTTAATGTTACAGCTTCCACTGAAGTGCCAGGCACCTCTATGAGCAACACCTTCATTAAATGATAGCATCTGGTTTGATAAATGCATCTCTGCTGTAATATTATATCTTTATTTTCTTCGTGCTCCTGCCTCAGAGGCACCAGAGAGTGTGGGAGATTGTTCCAGCATGTAGAAAAGATATGGATGATTTGGCTTGAATTATCTGTATTTCCCTTTTGGTTTACCACAACATACCTGCCTATTCCATAGAAATATTTCTTTTTACGTGATGAGAATAATTTCATGCCACACTCTGCATTTGGTTTCATCATGCTTGTTTTATTTAGCCCTTTTTTTGGAGCAATTTTAGATGCAGTTTAGTGAAACTTCTATGTAAAATACATGGCATTGCCATTGGTCCCTGTATAAGTCAGGTAACAACTAATGACATATGTTTGACAAATCAATATTCCTTACATATTTCATTTAATTTGCAGCAAATCAAATCAGCAGAAAGATACAAGAAAAGGCTGGAATTCCATTTAGCAAAGGTGAGAATCAATAACATGATCACTTATTCATGAAGCAATAACACATCTCCAAGCCAAAAGTTATAACTTGAAAAAAAAAAGGAATAATAAATTAAGATTACATTGTGTTGTTGAGACTGAGGATGCATCCGCTCCTAGTACTTTGCATACAGGCCCGCAGATTTTCCATTAGTTCCAGCTTTTGAATTTTATGTTGATGTATAATGTGCCCTCTGAGTCATACAGTATTACTGAGTAGAATGCACGCTGGCTCGGTAGCCTTGGGGTGGCTGTTTACACATTACCATACTGAAGTATGGAGTTGCATGAGCTTGCATATTTCCTATTCCTCTTGGGGACTTGTCACTTGTTCTGTGTCACTGTAAAAATGGATACAAGTCACACAAAGTCAGAGTGTTAACAATTGTTAAATTGTGGAATGTATGTTTTTTTTTTTTTTTTTTTTTTTTTTTTGGCCTTTCTTATTTCAAGGGCAGAGTACATTATTATTATTGTGAAATATTTATTCCTGAAGCTTTTGTATTGTTTATTCACCATATGAAAATAATATAAAGACATATATACAAATTATAAGTTACATTTTCAAAAAAAAAAAAAAAAAAAAAAAAGGGGGGGGGAATGGTGTCCTTAAGACAATATCTGTCAGTGAAACATCTAAGTCATTGGAAGGAACTTGTGGTTAGTATAGGTTTGCCGTTTTTGTCATCATAAATTATATTTAATGTTTAAAAACTATACTACAAAAGTAGTGGAAGGATAATATGCTGTAGAACAAGATAATGAGGATTTTACCTTCATGTAGAAGATATGTGCTCTAATGCGCGTGTGCGCGCGCGCACACACACACACACACACACACACACACACACACACTGATTAGATCTGCAGTTTAAATTTTGATATTTATACCTTTAATTGTCCCTCCAATTTAGAAAACTTCCTTTCCACTTTTATTGTTCAAAAAATTGGAAAGTATTCATGTGGTCATATTTGTCAAGGTCTCTGTTTTGTCCCTTATTCCTATTTATCTGTCACAATAATACAATGCTCATAATTTCTGTGATAAAACATATTCTTCGGCTTTAATATGAAGCCTTGCAAGTTTGACTGTCATTCTGCATTTTTAATAAATAAATGATGAGCCCCTATTTGTTTTCACACACTCATTGCTTCCAGGTCTTTTATTTATTTTTCATTGTTACAGATTGAAGAGCTTCACGAACAGTATCATGTGCAATTACGTCTGCGAGATGGTGCACGGCATATGGCACGTGCTTTTATCTCATCGCCTGGTAAACAGAAAGAGCATCTTGCCAATGTCAAGCTGGGATTCAAAGAATGCAATCAGGTAACAACACAGAAGTCTGATGGTTATTTGGGCAAAGAGTCTTATCTTTTCAATGGGCAAAAATCATTATTTTAACATCATAAAAATTAATATTTCTGTATATCATTTGTGGTGCTTTTACTTCAAAGAGTAGAATAGCCTGCTTTTCAACTTTGTTACTACCACTCAATAGGAATGTTGTTATTTTTAAAAAAACTATGACTTAAGAAATACAGTATCTGTGAAATTCACAATTTTCCCTGATTGAAAAGATCGAGTAATTACTGTATTGAAAAGGTGTGATTTCACACAGGAAATTCAGAAGAAAAGAAAACATGATAATCCACAGTCTTGTTCATTATGTGCCTGCTCTTGACAGTTTACCTGGATATTGGTGTTGGTTGCTGTAGGTTATACAGCATATGTACATGTTTTGTGTCAGGAGATAAGTAAGAGGAATGTAATTATGTTTCTGCATCAGAGGAGGGAAAAAGTTGACTCATCAGTGTGAGAAACATAACTTTTACAGTTGAATAATGTGTCACTTAATAGTACTTTTGTGTAGAGGGCAAAGAGATAAAAGGTGATTTGAAAAGCAAACATTTATCTCTTTTTGAATGAGTGTACAACATTTGTGAACTTTTTTCCTTCTTTATTTTCCAGAATATGTGTGCAATTGAAGCCCAGTTAGAAAGCGTGATGGGAGCTTTTCATTGTAGAATCAAAGGTGAGAAGATGAGTCCTACTGATAAAGCAATAGAAAGAAGCAAATTCTGATGAAAGTAGAGATGAAATCAAACCAGTCCTATTGGGATATTTTGCAATCTGTAACTTTCATCAAAAGTAACAATTTAGCATTGCATGATGATGTCATTTTATTCAGAGTGTAAATGTACTCTTATGGAAAAGCATTACAAGAAGCTTTACATCAGCTGAAGGCATTTTTCCTTTATATCAAAGAGTAACTCTTGAAAAATGCATATATGAAAGTGAAATGTATAAATATGATATTTATATTCAAAACCTAGCTCTTATGTATGAAAAGACACTTTGAAGGTAAAAAAATGAGAAAATAGTATCCAGTCTGCACTATTGAATTAATTCCTCGATAAGATATATGGACAAATTTCTCAAAATAATTTATAAGTTCTAAAATGTGACTGGTGACAGCATTTTGTTGTAGTTGTTGTTTAACTGGGAATTGTAAATGGTGTTTAAAATTTATGAGGAATTATTGTCAAGATGTTGAGATAGTCACGCAGCTTGCCCGATTGTGTTCCAGGTATGGTGGGCTTTGCCAGGCTGTGCCCAGGGGATGTGTTTGATATCACTATCAGGCATGGATCTCAGAAATGGAAGGCCAAGGGGAAGATCAACAAGAGTAGCCAGCAGAAGTGGGAGCATGGGAACACCATGTTCAAGTGCTTGCTTGGGCATGTTTTCACTGTTAAGGTAGGCTGCACGTGCATTCCACACACATGATGTCTCATAATGGACACCCGTGATATCACATATTAATGGAGGCACTCATAGCTGCACACTTGTAGGTCTGTCAGGCTCATTTAAATGTATAGGTTGGATATGAGCTGGATAAGAACAACAAACAATACGTTTGAAGTGTAATTACATTTACGTGAATTTTTATTGGTATATCAGTAATGTTCTGTACAAGATTTATTGTCATCATTTAACAAAGCTCATTAAAATTGATGTCAAAGATAATTAAGAAAGGCAAATGAGGGAATTTTTTCTCATTTTGTGGTTGATGAACATGACCAAACTGTTAAAAAAAATTGACTAAATGTTAAAGGTAAATTTTATGTGGAGCTTGAAAAGGAAAATTTGGAAAGCAAATTAATTGCTGCCTTCACATAAGAGCAAAATACTTTTAAAAAACTGCCCACATTCTAATAAATCACACTTCTTCCTCATTCCAGTAAATATATGGTAGGCACATAAGCCAGCTGCAATTTTATTATTCACACAACATGTTGATTATTGTAGGCAGAGGAAGTGCACACTTTGTCACGTAACACACTGCTGGGAGAAAAACACTGCGATACCAAAGACCTATTTGCAGCCAACCCACAATTGATGACTGTCAATCTCAACCAGATTGGCTCTCTAAAACTCAGTCTTATCATCAGCTGGAAGTAAGTGGAAAGAAGAGACTGCTATTGATTTATCCATTTCCTGTAATATTGTAGAAAACAAAGTGGGATTCTTGATTCACGTCAGAGATTTGACAGATAAGGGCAGAAGTTGAAAGTGGGCTTTTTCCTCGTGTAATAATCATATTGTTTTTTACTGTGTGACATTGTTCCACTTTTAAAGTAATAGGTTTATTGTTTATAGTTGCTTTAGGCTAACTTGTTGGTGAAACAGAAGTTGCTTTCAAAGAGATTTTAAAGTTATTGGCAATAATCGAAAACTAATTTGAAAGTTAGTTTTGATTAAATGCAGATTATGTTTTCCATAAAATGTCATTTCAATTAAACTGCTGAACCCAATATTAATAAATAAAAAAAGATCCATGGTAAGACATTCAGTTCATTGAGTATTGTTAAGGATGGCCTATATCAATTTCAATGTCATAAATGTCTTACGATAGTTTTATGACAGAATCATATTTCTTATAAAGAGCAGTCTATAATAAAACATTTCAATGCACTAAACACTTACATATACAATTTGAATAATTAAAATACAATACCATACTATGCCAATACCATTCTAATGATATTGTCATCTTTGTTTTCAGTCCTCTAGATGGTGCTGAAGATATAGGTGGTGGCTGGAGTGGACTGCCCAGGGTGCATGTCAATGCGGCCAGGGCTCAGAAGGCTTCCTCAGTTATGGTACTCACTGGAGATGATGGGAGGCTGACAGACTGGAGGTTTTCTCCTGTAAGATTAACAAGTGTGTGTGTGTGTGTGTGTGTGTGTGTGTGTGTGTGTGTGTGTGTGTGAGAGAGAGAGAGAGAGAGAATATCCTTACCCGACAAACCAGATTTTAATTTTTAGAAATTTTTTTTTCTATAATTTAGGTTGACTAAAAACCATCCGTACCTATCGAAATTCCATCAATAAATAAAATCTTTTGTTAATTAAAACTTAAACAGTATAATACTGTAGCAAAGACATAGAGAGAATTCTTAATTTGGAAACATTTTCCTTTGTAGGACAAACACAGCCTTGGTACCAACAGCAGCAGTAGCAGTTCATCTTCCTCCCCCACACGCCGTGTGGGAAGACCAGTGTCTGAGTTTGTATCCACAGACAGACTAAACAGGCTTGGAGATAATGCATATGGAAAGAACAAATTCTTGGGAGAAGGTAGCCATGACAGAAGTTTGGTATTTGTGCCCAATCGTTTCTCAGTCCCTGTAGAAATGAGGCCCCACGATGACTCATTAATAATTGGCAACAGACATTCAATCTGTGGAGATGTTGTTGTTCACAGTGAACCAACATCTCCTGCTACTTCAGACTACAAAAAATTGCCACTTGATGAGGCGTCAAGTTCAAAAACTGAGATTAAAAGACGTTCTAGTCATCAGGAGAAACATTCACAAGATGGCAGCAGTAAACAAGACAGGCCCAGGCCTAAGAGTGAGATATTTTTGTCATCCCAGGAGCCCGTGGGCACCGAAAGGGTGGCAAAACCAAAACTTTTTGATATGAGATTATTGTCAGAAACTACGGGTATGCATTTGAGCCCTCATGAAGAGGTGCCAAGAACTCTGGAGCAGGCATTGAATGCGATAAAGACAACACTGGAGGATTACCAGGGCCAGTATCCAGCTTTAAGGCACCTGGAGGAGCAGATTAGCAGACTGGAGGAGATGCTAGCAGTGAGTGCTATACAATGTTGTTTAATATACATTTCATAATTACACATTATATATATCATAGATACTAGCTTTGTATCTGGTACCCAGGTCAAAATTCATAACAATCCATAGGCAGGGCTCTGGTAATTTCTTGCCTACTAAATTCACATAGTAATTATTGATGATTTTCACAGTTTGACTAACCTAGTGAAAAATCAAATTTTACACAAAGATTCATTTTCCTTAAACGGTCTTCTGACTTAGGAATAGTTGAAGGGATAATGTCTTTAATCTGGTTTCAAATGTGCTTCACTGCTGAGATTTCATCCTTCAACTGTCTCACTGTATTGCTTTTATGTCATTAGTGAAGTTGGCTGAAATCTGATATATGACTCACATGTAATTTTTCAAATCGAAATAATTGTTCCACTTTCCAGCAGACTGAATGGAAAAGAAAATTGTATCATTATGATTCACTTTTTTGTCTAATCAAGTAAACCAAAACATTTTAAGCAAAATGTTTGCACAGCAAGTTCTTTTGAACTACAGCACTGATATAGATTTCCCTGTGAAAATTTTGATCTTTCTGCAAATATCTGATTAAAATGCTCTCAAGATTGATAAAGAATGTTCACATGTATTTTTAGCCCTTCTTTCTGTATTGAAAATTGCTAGTTAAATTTGGGCGTAGAAGATGAGTAATGTAACAGAAATTCTGGTCATTTACCAAGCAATCAAATCATACTTCATTTAAGTATTGGGATGACTTTATTGCCACCCTGGGAGTCAATTATTCTCAGAGAGAATAAATCATGCAGTAGAACTGTCCGCCTCATTTAATGTGACAATGGAATATGGGCGGGGGGTATTGCATTTCTTTTTTCAAATGAGCCAAATGAGCTTGTATTTAACTGTTTCACATAATCAGCTTCTGTAGAACTATTCTAATACAAAGAAGAGAAATTTATATAAATATATAAAATTTTTATCATTCTTTTTTTTTCTTATGTAAACCCTTTGCACTATATATCTAACACCCATGCTGTGTTCTATTTAGAAACAGAAGCGAATGAGTCGGTCCCGCTCTCCCAGCGTTCACAGTATCTCAATAGAGAGTGCTTTGGAGGCCTTTGACTTCCTAGACCTGGAGGAAGAGGGCAATCAGGAGGACTGGGACAGCCCTAGTAGAAGGTACACGTCTGGAACAATGGCGCCCTGTGTTTCAAGTTTTATGGGAATGCTTTTTGGATAAGCAAGGCACATGTGAAAATTTGAAAATTAAAAAGTTGACCCATAGTAAATCTGAAACTTGACTTGGGTTATGAGATTTCTTTTCTCAATTGGATTAACATTGAAAGAAACTGAATTGCCAGTTCCAGTATGACAGTATAAATTGATATTGATCTACAACAATTAAAATTAAGCCTTTACATATAAGCCTTTACTTGGTAGATAAGTTGTATGTATAAAAACTAGAATGAAGTCTCTACTGCTAATAGATAATATTTCAAAATTAACCATTTATCCCTTTCTGCCTCCTCAGGAGTACCAGCAGAAAGTCCAGCAGAGGTAGTCTAGAGGACAAACCCCTGATTAGTCCCGAGTCGACCACCACCACGGCAGACTCTGGTATAGAGTCTCTGGCTCACAGGCTGAGTGAGGACAGACAGTTTGCTGGGGCAGGGACTAGTCCAGAGCCAGCTAGTACGGGAAATGACGCAGTGGATGTGTGCTTGATGTTCCATCTCATCTACTGTGACAGACTGTTCAATGTAAGGGTATAGTCTAGCAGAGATTGACACCACTGTGCTAGGTCTCCAGTTTAAATAAAAAGATTAATTCAATAAACAGGTGGAATTTTATGTTGTTCAATAAAAAGTTGTAAATCATGATGTGGTGTAAGATCAGTTACATGATAAGCAGTAGAGAACTGACTCTTACGATTTAATTTCACAGTCATTGTTAATCACCTAAGGTTATGCAAATATATCTCTTCATTTTCAGAACCTTGGAAAATTTGGTCCACTGAAATGTCGGGAGACGTATTCCTTGGATCATCTTCAGATGCAGGGAAAAATCATAGAGAAGCTGCTCGACATAGCCAAAGCAGGAAAACATGTGGCCAACATAGAGAAAGGTGAGGGCATGCTGTTATCAGAAATAAAAATCTCAGGTGAACATTACCACTCTTGACATGTCAGTGTACTGTGAAGGGTGAAAGATCTGATATATCTACAGGGGAAGTCATGTACCTGAGGTGCCTTCTGGCATCTTGTGATTTAACCCAACCCAAACATAATGTTTGATAGAGAACTTGACCCTAGATTCTGACCCATTTTGTTATGTGTAAAACACTGTCTCTTGGTTATATCTTTTCAAAAAAAGTTTTCACTCCTCTGATAAGTTTTGAGTTTAGATATTCCAAATGATTTCTTTTACCCCAAAAAAGTTTCGTTTGGGAAAGTTATTCTTTGCCAAAGAAATCTGGATTAGTTCAAGTATTTTGATCGAAACAGCTGTGATATGTAAGGACAAGATCTTTTTTCCAAACCATCTTCGGAGTATTGATTTTGACTGTTTATTCTGTCTTCTGAGTGTTACATGGACAACCTGGGTCTGTCCCAAGTGGAATAACATTGGACTTATTACTGGGAGATGTTCTTGCTCAATCGATAGAAATTCAATTTTCTGAAATAAGTAGTCATAGCTGAGGTTGGATTTTCTCGCTTCAGATGTCTTTCTAGAACTTGATTGAAATATATCTTTCTTGGGTTTTAAACATGGTGAGAAATTATGCACTGCAAGGATAAAATATAATTTAGATTGAGCAAATTTGATCTGTAATGAAGACGATGATATTGGGTAAATTTTCAGTTAGGAGAAAAAATATTTATAGATATCAAGGTAAATTTAGAAAAAAAAATCCTGGTAGCAGTGGAAATTGACTATGGAATACACCATTGTTATTTAAAGCATATAAATTATATGATTTACTAATATATATTATACATGATTTCAGTAATGAGTGAAGTGACCAGTAATCCCAGGTTGAAAGAGTTCTGGCAGAAGTCTGTAGATCACAGTGGTCTGTACGTGAACAGTGAGCGGTTCCTGGCACAGCTAGAGAGGAGCTATGGAGAGAGAATCCGAGACAAGTTTGATATTGTAGCCAGCAAAGGTATATGCTTCGAAGAGGAACTTTTTTCTTAAGTGAATGCAGTTTACTTAAATCAGGCAATGATTCAGTTGCATACTTAGCATTTGTTTGGACACACAGTAAGAGCTTATCCATTTTTTAACCACTAATGCACTTTTAACATAAAAGCAAAATTAAACTCAATTCATAATGTTTTATATGTGGTATTTAAGTGGTATTTAATTGTGTGTTTCTTATCATTTTTTACAGTCTTCAGAAAAACATTAGCAAAGATCCTAGACATGCCAAGCTATGATCCAGATAGCAATGCCAATGTGACACTCCACCAGTTTCTGAGTTTCTTCAGTGAGGACAGCAGGCCAAGTGTGGCAGAGTATGTAGAGGACCTGGCAACAGAATGTAAGTAGACGTTGGCCTGGGCTGTTTCAGAAAAAAAGATTGTGTTAGATAAATGATAAAATAAAATTTTAAATAGAACGTTTGTAAACTGTCTTTTTATGAACAGTACCAGGAAGAAATGTTTCTTAGAAAATATATCTACTGAATTTAAAACTGGAGTGAATATTCAAGGATAAGCCTGTCTTGTTGAAACTTGTCAAAGGAAATTTTCTGTGGCTAACAGTGCTGCCCCCTTTTGTTCACAGTGTGGATGTGTGGCAAGCTGCGTTCTACTGATCCAGATGTGGTGATCAAAACAATCCAAGCCTTCCAGTATGATGTCCCTCCCACTGAGTGCATCAAGCTCCTTACACTCCTGCTCATATCAAACAATTCAGAGATCAAGCAGACAACAGGTATGGGATAAAAAATGTCAGAAAATCCTAATTTATTTTCCTTTTGAATTTTATAATCTAATTGAGTTATTTTAAAACACCTTATTTTATCACCTGTGAACCATTTATCACATGCTTTTTTCATACTTAAGGGGATAAGCAGTATAAACATTTAGATATGGGAGGTTATGAAGATTCAAATTTTGTTGACCTGTCGCTAAGATAAACTGCTTCAGTATCTCATAACTTGAAAGCTTATTGTCTTGTTTTCCATTACAGTGACCTACTTACAAAGGCTGTCGTCTGACCGCATGTCACGTGACCAGGTGATGAAGGTCTTCATTGAGGCACTGGAAGATCACAATGCAGATATCAGATGTGGAGCCTGTGTGGCCCTGTCAGCCCTTAGAGTGAGTATTTCATTGGTCCTTTTTGCATTGTTTATGCCTGGAAAGCTTGCATAAACTCTAAGTATGAGCATACTATATATATATATATATATATATATATATATATATATATATATATATATCTCCCAGTAAATATATTTAAGGGAATTATAGATTAATACATTACATGATAACTCTACGAGCAGTAATAAATATAAAATATACAGTATATTTTATATTTGTGATGTGTATTTTACAGCAGTCAAGTAGTTGATGTATATTTGTGAAGAAAAGAGGTATTCCATTATTTAATGGTTGTCATGTTTCCTTTTAGGCCTCAGAAACTATAGAACAGCTAGTTTATGTATGTGAGACTGATACTTCTATTGTTGTCAAGAAAAGTGCAAAAGAGGCAGTATTTTCATTTGGTAAGAAAAATTGGTCAGAATATACCACAGCATTTCAATATCTAGAGAAACAAATATTGATATTAACTTTTCAAGTGTTAATAATAAGTACCTAAGTATTAAAAAAAAACTTTGGCATATAGCTTGTATATCTGGTTGAGCCATATCGTGGTAAAGAGAAATCATCCTTTTCTTTTTGTCTCTCAAAAACAGTGAAATGTAAGTGTGAATGGACAAGACGTGTTTTTTAGTTGTAGACTCACTGAAAATTTGTATTGAGTGTCTGATGGAATCTGTTCTGGTGTTTCAGGTGAAGCAGGACGTAGGGCGTACGAGGCTGCCTCCTTACATACACATGGGTTTCAGGGAATTGATGTCAAACACAACCATTCTGGAATCAAAGCATAAACCCTACATGTTCTGATCTTGAAGAAGACAGAACCAGGCGACTTAAAAGTACCAACTTTTTTGTCAAGATTTGTAAGATTTGTAATTGCCAAAAACACATTGACCTCAAAATCTGTAAAATGGAAAACTGATTAAGTAAACAGCCACAAATCTATCATTTAAGATATTAAATTACAAAAGATGGGTATATTCAATGGTTGCCTATGACAAACATGATTATGACTCTGTAAAATGTATCTGGTTCTTTGATATTGTCATAAGTTGAATAATTATTTTTTACAAAAAAAAAAAAATAAATAAATAAAATAAAATAAGGATATCAAGAATCCATCAGAAAAAGAAAACAGCAGTAACTGTAGTGTGCATTACTGGGTAGACTGATCTGAGACCTGAATCTGCTTCCTGTACTCGGACCCAAAGTAAATTTGATTGCTACATTTTTAAGATTAGTGAAGGCCTGTGAATTGCATGGGTAAATGGAGGCAGCAGATGTTAAGAAAGACATTCAGTGGTCGATGTCAAAATGGTAAAGAAAAAAAGCAAGATCAAAACATGGTTTTCAGTGTTGGTATGTAGGCCATACTTGCCCTCTCTTTTATACATTTCCAGTACTGTACAATGTAGATATCTTAATCGATAATGTGCAAAAATCAAATCAAAAGTTGATAGCTGGTTGTGGGAAGTTATCTAGTCAACAGTGATTTGAAACTATAATACCAAAGATAAGGCCTGCAGGCACCAGTTGATTGTAACACTATATGCTTATATAGCCCAGACTGTATTATTATGTACATATTACGTTGATTTAATTACAGTTTTTTTTTTCAGATAATCATGTTGTTTATATCCATAGTTATTTGTAATGTGGCAGCAGTTTTGCTGCTATCCTGTCTCATCTGTTCAGTATTAGTATAGATATTGGTTGATTAGAAATGGCATTTTGTTGCCATTATACACTGTGGCCATGAATGATATTAGATACTGTAGGAACTATTATATTTTCCTGTTGTTTAAAAAAAAAAAGTTAAAATGGAAGATGTCATGTAAGAGGTTTGTATAAAAGCAAGTCATTGGCCATATTGAACAAGCAAGGTTATCTGTTCTATTATATATATATATTTAGCAAAGCAACCTGTTTACATGGCTAAAAAATTGCCTTTTTTTCGAGGGGAGTTCCTTGGTATTATCCATTTGTTTATAATACTCTTGCAAATTATTATTTTCAGTACAGTATATCCGACTTCAATGATAAATGTAGACACTTCATTGCAGATTCTTGCCATTATTTATGGACTCGTGGCCTATATTAGGTTTTTAGCCATAGTATTAGTGGTTGAGAAATCTTTGATATCATTCATTTGATATACAGAAATTGTTTTTACACATGTTAAATTGATATCAGTTTACATATGTACATGGCAGATATTTTTCATGCTGTGTGTATAGCATTAAGTGACTGGTTCCATCCTTGGAGATTTGCATTCTTTGTTAAATAATTTGTACCCTTTAACCATATAGTATTTAGATAATTGTACTCTCATGACATTCTTTAAGTAACTGGCAGTAAATTAGTTTATTTTATTGCTTTGCCTATAATGAAATTGACTGATGGTATACATGCTTATTGCTATAATAAAGTAATAATGAATATTAATATACTGTTGGGCCTTTCTGATAATTTTTTGGCATCATTGTATGAAACGTGCAGAGATAACTTCAGCTACATGTGTATGTGGTGTGGGGAAATTAAAAACATTTAACAGGGTATTTGTAAACTATGGGTCAATTACTGGCCTTTAGTAAAATGGTAAGCATCCGTGGTTAACTTCCATCTCCCCCCTCCCCCGCTCTCCGGTTGCACAATCTACATTCCACTTATTCAGAAATCATCTCAAATGGCTCTAAAGTTGCACACAGAAATGTCTTTAAAACATTTCAAATTTATTCACACTTGTATGAAAAATAAAATTTCTTTCTACAAGAAATATATACACATTATTTAACATATTTAAAATAAAATATGGTTCTTAATGGTGTGATAAAATGCAAAAGGTCAGTTCATGACCTTAACATCAGTAACTACAACTTCAAGCTCTAAAATTTGTATCAATAAAATTAACATAAATTAAAGCTTGTTACATATGTTCTCTTGGCATATGATGGTTAAAAATTCCTTAATTCCTTTCGAAGAAGATATGATTATTTCTGTTTTGCACACTCTTGTACAAGACTCACCACACCTTCCTCATTAATTCTTTATATCCTGAATGTATTCAGGCCATTTTATATCACTAAATAATTTACTGATGTACCTAAACCTACAGTGGTAAAAGAGGACTCAAAATTTAGATCAATCAAACAGCGAGAAAGGTGAAGACAAGATATAGGTATTTGTTGTGCTTTTCATTTACAATCAATATGACAACAAATGCCACAATATTGAAATATTGCCAACATTTGCACAGGCATATGCCTCATTAAGCAAAACAAAAAATTCTAATTGCTAGAACACTCTCATAGTTACACACATACTTGAATTTAAATTACATTTTGAGCTGCCTCAACTTATCCTGAGTAAGACTTGAATGGGCTTTTGAACACATAAATAACATGCCATTGTTCTTTAGGCAGTTTCATGTTGTGTTAAGTACCATTTCATTATTGTGCTCCTTATACTACTGTCTCTTCCAGCAAGACATCATCACAGCAAACTTGCAAGGTGGCCTGGAACACCTATAAATAACATGGTGAAACATTTACACACAAAACGTATATTCATACAAAAACACAAACAATTTGGCAACTTCCAGGCAGCTGTGTTTTTGGAAATTGCTCGGAAAAGTGAGAGACTTCTAAGAAGTCTATTTTATAGTGTGTCAGTTGGAAACATTAGAGTTCAGCATCTGTACAGCTGCCATACAGTTTGCATAAGGGTTTCATTTTCACTTTCTATAATAGGTGATACCAGATGACTGATTAATTCCACACAAGTGACAAGAAAAAAAAACCCCGTGTTCCTGTTGCAACTTTCAACAGAGCATGGATGGGAATGAAAATGCAGCTCCTATCTCCGTCCGTTTAAAAAAAGAACACTTTTCAAAACAGCCACAGGCAAAGTGACTCTTTTCTTGGGAAACTGGAAAAAACTATTTTTTCACTGCCTTAACCAGCAAGGCAAAGCAAATAACACATAAAACACCAAAACTACCAGCTTGTAGAAGTAGTCCTTTTCCTCTTAGCCACAGTATATTTGCTCTCACTCTCAGTTCGACTCCTTTTGTTTGGCAATGTGCATTCAGGGCTGTTAGCTCTAAAATTGAATGTGATCTCATCGTCCACTTCTTCCTCCGATGTACTGTCCAGTGGTGTGGCCAGTACCTCTGGCTTACTGGACAAGGAGGGGGACGCGGACTGGGTGTAGAACAGTATATAGGCTTGTGCCTTCAGCACATCAGTCATCATGCAGGGTTCCACCTTGGCATCATTACCCAAGAACCAGGCACCTAAAAAACAATGGAAATATTAATCTTATTACTGTAAAGGCCTCTATCCAGGCAAGACTACAAATCTAACATGAAATTTCCAGCACATCAAGTAATTATTTCATTGGAAATTTGAGGTGACATACTATAAATCTTTCAATTAGTAAACAACATGCAAAGTCAGATATATGGATTCCTCTTTATCATGACAGACACAAAAGAAGCAAAATGTGTCAGATATCATTTGTCCTGTTTGCACCAATATTTTCTGCCTATCAGAAATTAGGGATAAGCATCAGCTTATCTCATAACTTCTTGTACTGCTTTGCCTGTCATGCAGCGAGAAAGAAAAAATACCCCCCCCCCAGCCATCCCCAACTTCCTCCAATTCTGAATATTTCACACAAATCAATTTTCTTAAGTTAAACTTTCTTGCACCCAAAAAAAAAAAAAAAAGATGAAATCAGACAAAAAGGTGGGAAAATCCCAGCAAAGATCATGTGCCACTGATTAAAACCGAAAGTCCAATACTCACGGGTGGAGTCATTCCACACATAGACTGTGTAGTGCCCTGAACCAAACCCCCTGCCGTGATGTATGACCACTGCAGACAGAGTGTAGTACGTGTTCACCAGACACTGCTCAGGGTTACAGAATGGCTCCATACGGAGGTCGTCATTGAAGTCCACATGGGTCATTATTTTCTCACGATGGTTTCTCCCTGACCACCTGTAATACAGAAAGCAAGACAGCGATAGTAACTTGTTGAAGTCCACATGGGTGATTCTTTCAATGATGGCATTTTGAGAGACAAAAATACTGCTGTAAAAAAACTTGGAATTTATTTGGTCTTTAAAAAAATTATTGTAACTTAAAGTGCATAACACAGCTGTGAAATCCTTAGCAGAACTTACCTAAATCTTTTCAGGTGTAAACGTAATACTGGTGGTAATTTGTTCACAAGAAATCTCTTCTCAGCTTCAGTGTATATCACAGTTTTGTTGCTTGTTTTTCTTCTTTTGCCTGAAAAATCAGACATCATTGGCGATAAAACTAAAATTTGACATACTTGTCATCCCAAATATATAGACCTTAAAATTAATTTAACATAACTGTTTCTAAGACACTGCAATTAAATGGTTAAAAGTTAAGTTTAATTTGAAAAGAAAATATGTTGAGCAAATGGAATGAGAGGCCCAACTTACTGTTGCAGTATTCACATGAATAAATCTCCCCATCTAGCTTCTCAGTCTCTGTGAATTTGGCTAACATTTCTGAAAGAATATAATAATAAGCAATTAACAAGTGAAATCAAGAGACAATCAGGTGTGCACTGTTATTTTTTCTCTATTTCTAGTGGGATTCTGCATGTATCTCATATGATATATTTTGATGTGATTATTATTATTATTATTATTATTATTATTATTATTATTATTATTATTATTATTATCAGAACGAGTAAAACATATTATATATTCTCAACATAAACTTCAGAGTGTGAATGTTTTAAGATCAAAACTTTAAAATTCAATTTTTTAATAAGGGGATCTCAGTTTCAAAGCATATTTCTATGTAAATGACCTAAATAAGCAACCAAAGTGTTCACTAATTCTCAAGCTCATGGAAATTCAATCTAGGGCATAAAACACACATCTGACATATGTCAAACCATAGAAATAATAATAATTAAGTACAAAAAGTTCTGGTTGATGTATAAGATCACATCTACTACATACAAATATATACAACATAAGTGACAGAAGTCAAAACAAAGTTTGCTTAAGATAATAATTAAAGGAAGATGCATCATAACCATGAAATGCCATTTGTCAAGACCATAATAATAATAATAATAACTGTAATTCTGACATGTGCCAAGCACCAAACTGTCCCTCACCTGTGATATGACAGCTTTCCTGGGCCTCGGCACACTTGGGGTCATGGTACCTGTCAGGGAAATCCAGGGACAGGTCCATGAAGGGCTCAAACCGCTGGGATTTCTGACCACATGCAAGACATTTCACCTGTAATATGGTATTGTATTTAATACAGTATGGGATAATAATCAAATTTTTTATTCTATATATCAAAATATTAAAGATTTGATTGTAAAACATGCACTGCATTAACCCTCAAAAGGCTGTGTTAAGTTTTATCATAACCATCATCATCATCATCATCATTATAGTACAATTTTTAGAGTTACTGAACACGAGTTACACCCAGCATGAGACTTTTGTTCTCAACATCTACTGCAGTGTAAGTCAGATACAACACTCACCAACAAGGTGTACGTGACTTGGACTCTGTGCTTCACACGTGTACATCAAATCCACCTTGCTTGCAACTGACTCATGGTGTTATTATCACTTACCTCACTTATCAGCTCTCCTTGGAATGTCTCTGCTATCACATCTCGGACACTGCTCGCTGACACAGAAGCTTGCAGCTCATTCTGGACTTTGTCCAATAGCTCACTAGAGTCACGAAAATATAAAAATAGAAAAAAAAAAAATATATATATATATATATGAATGAATGAACAAATAAATTAATGCCAGTGAAAACCTTCAAGAAAGAAGTAAACAGAACACATGAATCTGTTAAGACATAATGCTAAAATTTACAAACATTAAAGCAAATCAAGAGCGCAAGAAAATATACAGCCATTTCAAGAGAGCATGAAAATGTATAAGGGTAATACATGTATATTGTATACATGTCTTACATTTATACACAAGTATGAAATACCAATGTCCTTGTTTTTTTACACTGCTGTATCAATTTGAAATTTTGATTCCCTTAGATGCTCTTAACATCTATTTCTGCAATATTTTCCCACCATGCTTACAGTCTGAGATATTATCATTTGCTGAATGGCAATTAGCATTAGACACTGACACCAAAACAGTAGAAATTTCCAACTTTTTTCAATTACTGCTCACTATTTCTGCTTTGGGCTAATGGATTCTTAGAACCCAATGACTCAGAGGACCAGTAGGTTAAAAGGTTTTTTGGCACAGACTGCTTACCACAGAAACTCCTGTGCATCTTGCTGAGCAAAGCCCTTGAAAGAGGGTATGTGGTTCCAGACTGCATGTAACACTGCATGTGGGCTGACCAATACCCACTTCCCTGACCATATCACACGGAACAGTGCATGGAGCTCCTCAGACAGAGATCTGGAAAGAGATTTCATATTATTTCTCTTTTTATAGCTATGACAGCTACTGCTTCCCTAACCATATCATACAAATCAGTGCAAAGGTAAAGATTTAGAAAGCAAAAGTTTCAAATCATTTATCTTTTATAGCTAAGACATTTCCAGTATCACATCACTTGAATTAATTACCGTCCATGTAAGTGCATAATAAAAAAAATCACTTTTAAACACAAGCATTCACTGTATATATCTGGAAACTTGCTATGATATGTTGCTAGAGTTAATCTTTTTTGTCCTAATAGTTGCATTATGTGGTATGAATAAGCTAATTCTCACATCAGCTGCTGGGCACTAGTACTTACAAGTCTTCAGAGCGTGTGACCATGCGTTGGTTAGAGTCTGTGGCCTGGTTTTGGAGTTTTGAGGTACCACTGGGTGCCACCTCTGTACTGCCTCCATTCAGCCCACCTCGATCACTTTCTGACTTTTTCTTTGGCGTATTGATGTGCTGAAAAAATCATGACTCTTATTTTCTAATAAATCAATATTGTGAAGTAAAAACATGTATTTTGCCTAGGCTTGAAATTCAATGTTATTTGGTAAAAGTCAGTCCAACATCTAAATACTCAAAATATTCACAAATACAGCAATGATCCACATAACTCAGGCACTTTTGATCTAGAAAATTTGTCTGAATTATGTGAAGATTCAAGTTAGACATCATCAAAACATCTCAAATTTTAATCCTAATCAATCAACATTTACACAAGCTAGTCAAACAACATTTACACAAGGACATTCATTTTATACATTTACCAAGTAAAAAAGATAAAGAATTACCTGAAAACATTCTACAGTGGTTTGTCTCATATAATTGGGATGTTTAGGTGTTCTGCACTCCCTCTGTGGAGTGTTTCCAGGAGAAAAATCACCAGTTAAATACAGGAAATAATCCCGAAAGCCTTCCAGGTGACTGAAAACATAAAATACACTCTAAATTAAATAAAAACTGTAAAATATAAAAAAATAAATTAAGAAAAACAATGACGAAAATCAAATAAATTCTAGAAGTAATTCAGTCAAATGTAATATCAGTATATGTAATAATAGCTATCAATTTAAAGTGCTGAAGTAAATTGATAGCTTTTTTGTCTCCAAGAACTGCCATTAATGTAGTTCAAGCTGTTGCAACATACTGAGGGAAAACATTTTCTTTAATGTTTTCTTTGTGATAAAAAATCAAGCCATCTTTCCCTGCACTCTCCACAGGAATCTTTCCATCAATGGCAAACACTGTGATAAGTCTATTGTAGCTCACCCATGCCTTTTTTTCATTTCTTTTAAACTTGATCTACACCACACTAAAAGTAAAGAACTGATCTAAAATAACTTGGGTTTCTTTTTTAAGCATGTACTAAACAAAAAGATATTGGATTGTCAGAATTAATCAATTTTGTTCTTTCCACATCCGAATTAAAAATCCATTTCTTTTGTATACAGCCTACACATTTTGATAATCCAGATATAAATCTGTCACATCATTCTGGTCAAATTTTCTTTTTTTCCTTTTATATTGCATTCCATCCCTCATGACTGATAGAAAACAGACAG
This sequence comes from Lingula anatina, assembly GCF_001039355.2. Next base: position 177,012 of record NW_019774770.1, on the reverse strand, counting down.
AGAGTCAATAGTTATCAGTTAAAAGCCCTTATCATATTGTGTCAGTGTAAATCTACATTGAAAAATAAAGAAAGACTCAGTTTTTGTCATATCAAAACTTATTGAGAATGATTACATAGGGGACAGAATATTCAACTGCCTGTCTGGCTAATGATGTTCAACAACAATTGATGCAATGTCCCAGTAGAATTCCAAATGAGCAATACAGAAATAGAATCTGACGTGGCTATCACATACCAAGTGTCTGTCATGAAAACCTACGAGGAGAGCACAACTTCATCCCTACCTTAGAACTTGTAATATAGAGTTCATATAACAAGTGTTGCCTAGATTCCTGAGTCCTGTGGTCCCTGGGAGAAGTATGGGAGGTTTCTTCCTGGTGGGGGAGGTGACTGTAGTGACACCTGGTGGCAAGGAAGAAGTAGATGAGGATGAGGATGAGGATGAAGATGGTCCCTGCTGGACAGGGCCTGACTTGGATGCTTCTTGTGCTTTGGGTTCAGACTGTTTTGAAACACAGAAAAGGATCATGTAATTCATAGATGAAGTGAGAAGACATCAGTGGCATATATGACATTTTTTAAATCTGACAGCAAGTGATAGTGATTATAAACTCTTTAATGCAATATAATTTCTTGGAAAATATTGCAATAATAACCTTCTGGCAGACTATATTATGTTAATGTATATCATTATTATTTCTTATTTTTTTAGCAGAGACAGTTAATCAAGTATGCTGTCCATGTTATCAGACAATTGCCAAGGGCATTTAAAGTTAAATCTAACATAACTTACTTTGATTACATCTTTTATTACTAAACTTCTCCATGCATAAAACACTTTGCTCAGAAGATTTACCCTGCAAAAATAAGTGATTTGTATAAGTGTCAGTGTTAACATTTGGCACTGCAATTAAGTTAAAAAAAAAAACAACTTCTATAAAAATCCAAAATTCAACCACACAGACTTTTAGCTAAATACATGAAAATATTGTGTCTAACACAATTTAACTGTAAGTTGACTATTTTTGCCTTAAATACATCAATGTGACATATAAATTGCATGTTAACTATTCTAACTTGCCATTTTATAATCTGATTCTTCTGGATGCAAACTATGACACTTAGACATGTGACATATGAAATAAGTAACAAAGATAAGTTGGAGACAGACAGACTACCTTCTGTGCCATAAAGCAGTATAATTTCTATCCTCTACTTCATTCACTTTTGCTGCAGCAGCCCTATAAGATGAAATGACCTACAATTATTGACTTAAACTGAGGTGAATGTCCTCATAGTTAGCATCACAAGTTGCAACATTGCTGTGCACTTAGAACATGTTGTGTATTTAATAAATACTTCACCCTGACGATGTCAAAAATATAGTGACAAAACATGAAGAGAATCAGAGCAGCAAACCAATAAACTGAAATAACCACAATTAGAAAACCTTAAAAGTAACTTAAAACCAGTAAAACATTTTATAAATATTTCATTTTAAAACTGTCAAATAAAAAAGACAAAAAAACGGCAACAGAATCCATACTAAGGGCCGATCTATCATGTCAGAGCATATCAAAGGCTCAAATACTTAAGACAGAAAGCAAAAAGTAAATAATAACAAAAAGAAACAGTATCACACCTGTTTTCAAAACCAGCAAAAGATTTTGACCTTAATATTCGTCTTCCTCTCTTCTCCACATCCTCAAAGGACTGAGTGGTAACAGCATTCAGTGTGCTACGCAGCAGTTTCAGGTCCCCGGCAGGATTGTCATTCAGGACATAGTCATCACATACATAACTGAAATGACCACCAAATATGTTCAAATATAATTTCACAAGAGATGCTACTTTAACAAAAAATTTATAGCTTCAAAAACTGTTGAATTGAAAATAATTTTTTATCGATACACTGAAAATTAAAGCAGTTTAGTAGTCTAGTCTATCTCTCTCTTTCGTGTGTTTGTGCGTGTTTGTGTTGTCTGTAAATACTCATAAAGAAAATAACAAGATAGATATCATCACTGACTAAAAGTACAAAAGATGATAACAAATCCGTCTTAGAGACAAATAAATTTCTAGTTTGGGACCCAAAGTATTGGCAGCAGTGACCAATGAAGATTGATAATAACCTGCCCCTGAGGAACAGGAAGCACATGCAATAAAACAAAGGCCTCCTTTGACTACAATGCAAGTTTCTTTGACAACTACTCTGCATAAAGCATTACTTATTTCATCTTGGTTAAAATAGTTGTAATGAAACATAACTGTCAGTCTACATTTATCTTCAGCAACAATTGATGACTTCATTACAAGATAAGAACATCTTACACAGACTGGTCATGAATGCAAGTTTTACCTCTTATAACCAAGCCAAATCAGCTTTCAGAGGCTTCCACACATAACAGCACCAATTGTTTTTTCCCCCCAAAGAGTTTGACACAATTTAATTCAGGTAGAGATATTTGCAATGATACCAATCTAAGGGCCTCTAACGCAAAATACATGTATGGAGCAAGGTGAATTTGGATCAAAAAATTACTATTGTTCTGGCTGAGCAGTTTTGATGGCAATATTTTATTGTAATTATAGCCACTCATTACGTTTTCTCTTTGGACAATCACACTGTTGGCTATATAACCTACAGTGATATAACATGTGTTCTAATATTCAGGGTTAGAATGTAAAAAAATTCACAATCACTTTTATAATTTTCTTGGAATTTAATTTATTTGTTAAAATGAGATGCAATGCCAAATAACAATTTTTTAACTTGCAGTTACACAAAAGACCTTTTTTCTATATTAATAGTTATAATAGAAATTTTTAGAGCTACTCCCCTACTTAATTTACAGGGAATTCACAGAATTCCTGCAATACTACAGCTTATACCTTAATTTCAATCGGTATGACAGGTAATCTCATCCTCTCATTTAAAAAGAAAACCAACTGCAAGGAAATTCATGGAAATACCTATGACATGATAAATACAAGCTTTATCCTCCACCAGTGAATATATGAAAACTTTCACTCATAATTCATTTGATCAAAAAAATACTACCCATGGTGTGTTTCCCGGAAATATTCATGGAACGATAATTCAATTAATCACAACTGTCACCAGTAAAGCTATCTCAAAGTCTCAGATTAAACTTAGTGTCCTGACCTTTAAGCAAATTCATCCCTCCTCTCATCATTCTGTTGACACACAAGCTAGATGCTGAGGAAACTTTTTTGTGTGTCATATATCAATGTTTTTCCCTTGAGGGTTCTGAGCCTTCATGGCTGTTGCGATTTAAATAATATTAATAAGTAGTATGTCCCTGGAGAATGCTTTTTCGACGTTTCAGATTGTCACAGTTAAGAGAGCAAAATATATCACTGTCACTCCCTTGTTTGAAAGTTTTAAACTGAAGTTTGAACTTGAATAAAACCTAGAACTGCAAATGCACTGGCCAGTTCTAAATGTACATCAGCTTTTCTGCTATGAAACAATAAAAGAATTATATAAATGAAAAAAAAAAGCTATAGTCTGATATGTCTGTCATTCTGTACATTCATCCAAGTGTTTATGATGGCATTTTCTGTGTTATTGGAGAAGTTTAAGTGACATAAAACTGATAAGAGTATATTTATAGTGTACATAAATATAGCAACCAAAATGTATTAGTCAACAATCAGTGCCACTTAAATCTTCATTCTTCCTTAAATTATCAAAACTTCAAGATCAATATCATGTTTTCTTTCAAAGTGAACCCTGGTTTTGTATATTTCTCAAAACAAGCTAATACCAACAACATGCAACACCAGTCCTAACAACAGTACTTACACATGAAGAGCCATTATTTTGTATTGAAATCTGCTCCAGGCTGAATATATACAAAAATAATCAACGGATTCTTAAGTGCACATCATTCCACCTGGTTTCCATTAGCACAGCCTTAAGTGATCCTAGAATTTTATAATACCCCCCCCCCCCCCCAATACTCTGATACATGATTTTGATTTCTTTGTCAGTCATGGTCCTAACTGACTTCCGAGAAATCTAGTGGAATCCCTGGCTGTCAGTATCGTACAACTTTGTCCAAATCCTGTACATAAGTGACAGCCAATATGTCAAGATATTTATTCAACCACATTACTTGTGTTACAAGCCAGCTAAATTGACTTTTTACCCTGTGCAGCTATAATAGCCAGTAGCTTACCAATAAACATATCGTTCATTCACTTCAATGGATATTGGGTGCTGCAAGGAAATGAAAAACATTTGATTCTGCAGTGGTAGAATCTCAGACAATGATCATGCAACATGCTACAATTTAAAGCATTTTCAAAAAATAAAATAAAAGAGGAATAGAATAAAGCATCATAGTAAGCCTTTGTTATTTATTTACCAGATCTGGTGCCAGATACAAATCAAAAGAGAACAACTCTGTTAAAGGATACTATTAAAATAAGCAATCACCTTAGTCTGTTGGTAATGTTTAAATGCATGCTCCTCAATATATCTTCCACAGGCTACATGAGAGCAGCTCAAGCNAAAATGTTGGCCAAAGGCTTACAAGACAATTATTATAAAAATGTATTAAGAAAACACTGATAGCATTTTACACCCGAAAACAAAATTATAAGAAGAAATTATAAAAAAAATAAAAGAGGAATAGAATAAAGAATCATAGTAAGCCTTTGTTATTTATTTACCAGGTCTGGTGCCAGATACAAATCAAAAGAGAACAACTCTGTTAAAGGATACTATTAAAATAAGCAATCACCTTAGTCTGTTGGTAATGTTTAAATGCATGCTCCTCAATATATCTTCCACAGGCTACATGAGAGCAGCTCAAGCAAGCCTGAAAAGACAAGATGGAATACAGTTTAACAAAAAGACAAAATATGCCAAACTATTTTATAATGATAGAAATGTTTGAGTATATCTCATGCATGCACGTAGGTGTGAGAGTTTGTATTTTTTTTATGCACAAGAAGAAAAAAACCTTTGAGGAGATAATTCAGAAGATATATTCATTTATGTGTCATTTAGTTTAATTTTGCTGTACCTCTTCCACTCTTTCCTTACGTGTGTGCATGTATGTGCTAACGGCATACTAGTACAAATCTGTGTGTGCATGAGTATATGGCCTAAAATATACAGAAGAACTTACCCAAACACTTTCTGTAGTCCCACACTCAGCACAAAGCCATTTCTGAGGGTTAAGAATAGAATGATCCTGAGATACTTTCACTCTGTTGATATGGCGACAGCTGTCCATGGGTGCTGGAATGGACAAAAACAGTTCTCTTAATAATGTTCATCACAGAAACACATGTTGAAGCAAGGGGTGTTCCTTTTCTTTCTTTCTCATTTTCTCTTCTTATTTATTCATTTATTTTCTTTTTTAATAAAGCAAATTTTGTCAAATTGTCATTATCATTAAACAGAAACTTAACATATGCCAAGCTTTGGTTCATTTAAACTCCAGTGATTTTCAAATATTGAAATTTGAGATTATACATAAAAATAATGGTCCATAGTTTCAAGCTATGATGACAAATAGTATTCATCCAAACTAAACTCCATGAGAAGTCATGCAAATTGAATTGAGAGAGTGTTTTAAGTGTTTTAAATATATAAGGTGAACATTTAGAAAAGTATTAAAACATGATCAAAATGGCTAATGCATTTTAATGGAAAACTTGTCACCAATAATTTCCCTTATGCCTTTGAAAAGCTTTCAAATGTTACATTTTATAAACTCCATCATAAAAAAAAAGCAATTTATGATAAAAATCACAAGTAACACATTTCTTATTTTCTAAAAAGTCAAAATCAATATGGATCAACATTTATCGTAAGATTTTAAATCACAACCACTTAACCATGTATTTCGAATTGGAATTATAGCCCAGCTTAAAACTCTCTCAAACATCGTGTGCAGCACTACTTTTATTGCACAGCATCAAACAGTTCCAATAAAATTGATTAGGCAATAACAAGGAGGATATCTCATAGATATCACACAGTGTACATTACGATCAGATAAACGCAGCACAGACAAATCAGTGTTGCACATCAGTTGCACTGCACAGAGCAGATGTATCATAGAACGTATTGATAACACTGCTGATAAAAAGTCATTGACCTGTAAGTAATCACCACTGTCTAGGCCTTCACTTTTGCATTACATTCTTGGCTCATAAAAAGCGAGATACACAAGTTTCAAGTATGGTCTTAACTTTTAGACTGTTTCATAAAAACTGGTCTAAACGTAGAATCAATCTACTCTGGCCTAAAAATCTAAGATAAATCATAAGAAGTACAATCAATTCAACTATTGTGCCCGTTTTATGATATTATAGAAAGACATACTTAACACATATGTCTAAGCTTCACACCAGTGAGTACTATGGATTTATATTCAACTAAAATACCGATATTTTTTTATCTTTTAACTGTTGGATATACTAGCTGTGATCAGCTTTAATGCTGCCTCAGCAGCAGATGTCTTCCATTTATAGATAGATGCCATTTCTGAGCTTTCTTTTTCAGCCTTTTATAGATCTAAAGTAATTAGAAATGAGAAGTAGAATGATCAATGCTGTCAACATGAGATTTACTATGAGCTACTTTTTTTAACATCAGCACAGTTCAGCTTCCAATTCAAACTGTTAGAAAAAGGATAAAAGGACACACATGGCTGGAAAAATGGCGCATCAGTGTGCAGTGGTAACCTTGAATTGTAATTATGTGAAAAAAAAGGCAAATGATGGAATACAGACTACTATGCTTGCTAAATCAATCCCATTTTAAAATGTTTTACAATAGACACATTGAACCAAGTGTAGATAAAACTAACAGGCATGTTCACAATGAGCCTCAATGGAATTAGATGTAACTTTTTTTTGGTAAAATGGAAGATCTTCATTTATATCTTAACATGTTTTTACCTTTTTAGTAATCAATATGAGGCAGAAGTAAAGTGCTCTTCAAATACTGTATTTTAACTTGGCAGTTTCTAACAGGATACTGCAAGCTTAATGTTTTATTTTTGTTTTTCAAGCTGCAGAGTTAGATTGATCCAATTAGTAAGATGGGTTTATGGGTACACTCTCTAAATCAATTAAAATATCAACAACAACTCTAAGACTGCATCAACAAAATGTTGAACCAAAATGTCAAAAGTCAGCCAGGAGAAATGCCATCCTATGTCACTGGGATATAACTGGTAACTATAAAGAAAAAAATTATCATTATGTTGTTGCGTCTTTTGATATCATTTTATCTCTATCAACTCTATCCTCTCAACTATTAACCACTTACAAAAAATAACCTAAAACATTTTGGTTGAAAATTTATTGCCAATATATGCTTGTTACTATAACACCATCAATCTAGATGAAGAGTGGATATTTTTTTAAAAAAATATTTAATATAGACACTCACTAAAAACACTCATCTTAAAACCTCACTACAAATTGATTTTGTCAAATGCTGAATGTAATTTACTTTAATGCAACCCACAGATATTTTTTAAAAATAAATCTGAGGAGTAAGGAAATGGGGGATTAAACCCTGTTTTGGTTTAAATCTTAATTCATAATTTTTCAAGGGGGGGGGGTATGATTAAAACAAAGTTAATGCTGAAGGCAGTGCTTTAATGCATATTTCTCAATTCAGTTATCAACTTCTGGTGGCTCATCAGATGGTTTTATGTTTTAATTAATGATCTGAGGCACCCCATCTGGGATTTTCCTGCCAACAAGATTTCTGAAAAAAAAAAGAAGTTTCCTACTCACGAATCACTGATGACCCTTCCCTGCACTTGTACTTAATGTTTTACACCATTTCTCAATTAAAAAAAAAAAATTAGCTCTAAATGGCATGTCCAGTAACTTAAGACTGCCATGTCTTCCTGTATAATTCAGAAGAAATGGGAAGTTTTATTAGAGGGGTTTTATCATTTCTAACGTCTGAAATGGGAAAGAAAAGTAGCTTTACAGGAAATGTAGACATAGAAAATAAGACTCTGGCTCATTTTCATAACATATCTTTAATTGCCATTTCTAGCACTAGAATGTATATGTATACAATATCCAACTATTCGATGGATGTATACCATACTATACGAGAATTACAAACAACTTGAACAAAAACTCCAAAATGCATCTGTAGTAGGTGATATCTGGCATTAAAAGTGGGCATTAAAAATAAAAAGCTGATTGATTCTTTGAAGTTATTTGTAGTTAGCACAATATTCATGCATTTGCACTCCTATTAACAATTTTGATATCTAAGCTGTTTTAACACATTAAAGCATGCACAGTAGATTGCTTTCTTTAGGGAAAAAACATTGCATCATTTGACCTACGACCTAACTGGAAAACAAGGAGAGGGACATTACCTCAGCTCTGTTGATGTAAAACATTGACTTTACAGGACTGTGCGAGTTGAGATGAGAGGTAAGATCAAAATTTGAGAGCTCCAGGAGTGCAGCTGGTCTTCATAACACACTTTTTGAGGCCAGGCTATATATGAAAATCGTCAACAGGAGTGTGAATTTCGTGCTAGTTTGTGATGTGGTTCTAAACTGAAGTGTTCCCGTGGCCGCTAAAAAGCATCTATGATCAGTGGCAAGTATGACATTGTATTTGGTACATGTTGAACCTGGAAGACCAGGAGGATTAATGAACTGTCAGTAACAGTTTATTATTCAGATACTATATTGCCAAACAAAAAATACATTTAGGCTTTAGCAAATCCCAAAGCCACTTTTCATCGTCTACTGTGAAACACATTAACAGTTTCACCACCACTACTACATTTAACCTTCTATTTACTTACATAAAAACACGAGGCACAATTTACACCCCATGAAATTACCTGGATTATCAAGAAAATTATGTTTCTCCTTCCTTATAAATGTGTTTAACTCTTAACAAAGTTCAAAACTCCCTGGGCAGCGCCATTTTGAGATATCCCAACATGCACTGCATTTTTGGACGGGTTCATCTTTTTTCCAACCTTGTTCACCCCTCAGAGATAAATAACGTCTGCTCGGCACGCTAACCTTGACTTTGCACGAGATGATTGTCACAAATATGTATATCAAAGCAGGGAAATGACTTTTTGTACGTTTAGACGTAAGATATAATGATTTGCGTCAAACCTGAATCAGACCTTCCGAAATAGAGTAACTTTCCTCGAGTGGCAGAGTTTAAGTGAGTTTGTCAACATGGCGGAGGTGTCGGAGGGGTCCCAAAGCCCCACGTCCGAAAAGGATGATGTATTTCACAGTAATGGGCAGACTCCTCGAGATGCAAACGGTACAGATACAGAGGCCCCTGCCAGCCCGTTACCTGATACAGACGCGACACCCTTACCTCGAAGGAGTAGTTTGATTAAGGATGCGGCGGGCCGCCGACATCAGCGAAAGAAGACCGTTTCCTTCTCCAGTATGCCGTTTGAGAAAAAAATTGCAAATTGTAAGTTTGAAAAAGAACGAAGATACAAGCCATATCCTGTTGATTACTTGTGTGGTGTGGTAATTAGATGACTTCCATATAATCTCCGCGAAACGCTGTCCTATTATCCACCTAATTAAATAAATGACTACCTTGGCTAGGCTTAGGCTGCATTCAAGGTAAACAGCAGTGGTAGGCGTACAGTATTAAACTAGTATTAAAGAGTAATAGTACTAATATGAAAGTAGGATATTTTTAGGAAAAGCACTTTTTTAAAAAAAGTTAAGTGAAAGATAACGAGTTTATATATTGATTAAACCAATTTATTAAAAGTTGATGATACTTTTTAATGATATTTATTTTATCTTTATTGCTCCTTGGTCTAAGCAAGTGCCTTGAAGTGACAATATCCATTGAATTCTCAGTTAAGTGGAAAAGACTTGACTATAAATAATTCTGTTTTCAGTGGAAATATTGTAAAAAGTTCATTGCCCATGGGAAAGCATGTCTTAGAAAAGATAAATAGAACACCCCTGAGGTTATATGTTGTTTTTGAAGGTGTGGTAAAATTGGTTATGTGAACTTTACCATCAAAGAGGACATAATTGGATGTAGATAGGAGAAAGTAAGATGCCCTGTAGTAAACAAGATTTTCCCATGCATGACACTAATGTGTGGAAACACACCTGAAGTCAGTCATACCAGGGTATGTGTGCAGAAATGATAACATTTAATTGGGGTGTACCAATGTAAATGAAACATGCAATGTGAGATTTTATCATTGTTCTCATTGTGGGAGCAATTTTTTTTAATATCATTGATCTGTTTTCAATAGATAAAAGACATGCTGTTATAAGGAAAGTGTTCAACTACCAGTGGTATACTAAACATGATATGAAGGTGAAGTTTTAAATACCTCCTTGTCATCATTGTGAGTGTTTTTAAGTGTTTTTGAAACTGGCTTGATGTTTCTTGTAAATGCCTGTGGCTATGTAGAGGTAAGTGACCATAAGTGCTCTGAACCTTATGATGCACAGTGAACCATTTTAGGATGAATAAGTGACTTTTGAATAAATGACATAGTGCTTAAAACATGGTGGTGATATTTTTCAAAAAGAGTGTAAAATGCTATTTTCAAAAAAGTTTTGATACTTTTTGTCTGCAAAAAGAGAGAAAAACTGCTATATATCAGAGATTTTATTTTGAGAACTCATATACCAAAATATTCTACATGTCCTGACTTTCTTTATATTTTATTATTGATCCAAGAGATGATAACTAAAGACATGTTGATAGATTAAGTCATCATGAGAAGCATTGACATTATTTTTACTTAAGCATAACATCATCCAGACTGTGCATTTAATGCTTTAATTAAATGTCAAGTGTAGTGTCTCAAGTGGTATGCTCTTTCCTATGGTTTTATTGTTAGCCCACAGAGATAATGCAGAAATAGTTTTATTAACCCCTGGATTAGATATAGAAAAATGTGATAATTCTATAATTGATAAGCTTTATTCACCTGTAAGTTAGGGGGCATACATATTGCTTCCCATTGCAGATATGTGATAAAAATAATAAATTAGAAGCAATACCAATGTGAAAATTGATGGATATACAAGATGTTATTGATGACAGCGCATGGGCAGTTGATGACATGCATCTGAAGACAGTTAAGTCATTTCAGAGTTTACAAAGAGAATTCTGTTTGAGTGCAGTGTTTGTTTGTTACATTACTGCCCCTTTCCCAACATGATTTGATAAATTGATATTTATTATCTTTTTGAAGTGAAGCTTCAATCTGTTTTGCATTTAAGATTTGAGATTTTGTTAAAGATAAGAGTTGATAAGAAAAAAGAATGAAAGATCAAAGTAGTGCAAATGGCTCATACAGATTCTGATGACCATCAACCCTATTGAAGTTGACATTTAACTTTGTACCAAATCTCTGGGCTACCAAAAGCATGGCTTATTTGTAACAACTTGCTGAAAAGATTATGTACCACCTACTTGGACTTACATTGAGCTTGACTTACACTGAAGTTTTAACAGCAAATTAATGACAATCTGTCATGGATTGCATTTGTTTCTCAAATATTAGACCTTCAGGGACATAAATTTGATGTTTGGCTATAGGTATCCGAATGCATGTTTTTGCCTGTGATAATGTGTGTGTGTGGGTTTGATTACATCAATACTTGTGCATAATATAAGAGAAAGTGAGTCCCTTTGATTGAACAGAGGCCCGCATAGTTTGCAGCTGCCCTGGTGAAATAAAACATGCCTAGCATGCACAGTTATTGCATCTTTATGTCTGTCTTGATCTCTTCCTCGGTTTGTCTATCCCCTCTCCACATCTTCTGCCTTGCCACACTATGATTAATTTAGTTCGGCTCCATTGATTTTGGTTCTGGATGCCAAGTGCAGCTGTAGCCTGTCCTGGCTGTTAGGTCAATTGAGATACACAAGGGTTAAACTCACTTGATACATATCACAGTTGTCTGGGCACTGTGCTACAGTCTCTGTTGTTTCCCCCCCAAGTACTACAGATTTTATTTAGTGTGCTCAACTTTTGTCTGCTGCAACCCTCTAAAATAAAGTCTGTTAAGGTATCACCTGGAAACATATTTTTGTTGGATTTCTCATTTCCAAAATGTAGCCCAATGTGAACAACATATTATGAACTGTATGTGTGGTTTTTAGAGTTGGATTACCTGCTATCAGTTTATAAGCTGCTGACTGGCTGATATCCCTTTAACCTTATCTTAAAGCAGCGGGAGAGTGATCTTCCAGTAATCTTACTCTCAAGTTTGACACAACATTTAAAACCAAATCCTTGTTCAGAACTGGCAACCATAAAATAACTGAATTCAGTCCTAGATGAAAATTGACAGTTATGCTCTCAAGGTTACTGCAGCTTCATGCAAAATTCAAATACACATTCTTGAATTCTTTCTTACATGTGCATTTTAATAATTGGTGTTGACGAACAATTAACATGCGTACATATCTCCACCTGCCACTTCCCCAGACAAATCCATGAAGGTGGAACTACTCTCTCATGAATAGTCAATTGTTTAAGTTTGCTGAAGTCATGCACAGTGTATTTGTCTTCTTGCTCTTCCCTTCACCCCTTCCTGAGCTTTTCATAAATATTCTTCCTTAGAATGACACAAAAGCAATCTACAGAACTCAGGATTGTTTTCGTAGTATGTTGATCAGTGTGGTTTTGTCTCATGGTTAGAATCTTCAAAATTTTGAAAGAAGCCTGTAAATAGTTTCATTATTGCTACAATTTACAAATGTTATGAAGTTGTCTTTTATAGGATTTGGCTCAAAGTCCAGGTTTGTAAATTCACAGCTATTAATTTCTAATAAGGGCTCATTCCCATTGGAAATATCTGTCTACGTAGAGTAGAATACAGAAAGGCTGGTGATTATACAGGGCTCCGTATCTCGAAAGGTTCGCTATGCGTTCACTTGCACATGCACAAGTGTCTCGATTCCATGGCCCCGTATCTCGAAATAGAACCGGTTATGGAATCGAGACACTAACGCTCGTGCGCAACATAGCGAACCTTTCGAGATACGGAGCCCAGGTATGTTGGGAAAGAGGCATGTTAATCTGCTAATCTGATTGCATTCAGCACAAGTCCTTGCAGAGTTGGACCCATCTATAGACCCCAATAGTTACAATTTGAATGAGCCCTTATTTTTTATTTTTTCATTTTTTTATTTATTATTATTATTATTTTATTTTTATTTTTATTTTTTTTATTATTATTTTTATTTCTTTTTATTTCTTTTTATTTTTTTTTTGAGTGACAGTGAACACTGTATGGTTTAGTTTGTTTTGATATCAGTAAGTAGTGAATCATCATATCATCATAAGGATTACATTACATATAGCGTGACATTGAAGACTTTCATGTGACATCCTAGGATTATTATGTAATATCCTGAAACAAATACATTCATTGATCTTGTGAATTGTTCAATAATCACTGATGAATCCAAACCAAATAACAGAACACCTAGTACTAGTATTTGACATGTTTAGTTAACAGTAGTAAACATTATCATTCAGTATCTTGTATTGTTATGGCATTTGAAATTATTTCAATATATTTTTTTATATACAGCCACAGGTGTGTGTGTCTGTACTATATAGCTGTCACCTGCGTCTGTCATTGCCTTGTCACCATACACTTTCACTGTCTTTCAGTGATAACACGATAAGTGGAAAATCATTTGACCTTTTGTCTTCAAACTTAGAGGACTGATGAATATTTATACTAGACAGCTTCATAATTTTAACTAAACATTGTTTATTGTATATAATTGCATTTTCATCCAGTTTGTATGTAATATATTATATTCAGCTAAAATCTAATAGTTTATATCATAAATAAATAAGTACTAGTATAAAGAACCATTTTCACTAAAATTAATTTTAGGTGATGGCTCTGTAATGCACTATTTCAGTTTCAACCATTTGTAGACCAATGTTAGGAAGAAGACTGTTTGCACCTGTCAGGTAATCCAATAGAACTTTAAAAGAACAGTACGATGAACTATAGGTGGTTGGTGGTTCAGAAGTCTATGACAGAAGGATAACTAACATAGGCTTCCCACCTTGACACAGATGTTTGTCTAATTCCTGCAGTAAGTCTTAAAACAGTTTTGGTTTAAACCTTGTTGAATGTGCCCTATAACAGGCTATTATTACACACAATTTGCAACTGCCTAATGGAAGTTTCATTGATATTATTCTTCACGGTGATTGTTGGTAAGAGATCATGATTGTAATAGCTCTTGGTGATAGGGTTAATAGATATATTGAAAGCTGTTAGATACAAGAGAAAATGCCCATGTGGTGTTTTACATTTTTCATATTCTTTTTACCTGTCCTTTATATCTCAATCTTTGTATTAACAATCTAAATACATTTCAATAATCTGTAGTAGCCAAAATGGCAATTTTACACTAAGTGCCAGACTGTACTTCAGTGGCAAGCTAATAATGTATCTTCCTCCAAGTGGTTTCATTTGAAGATATGAAAAGGAAATCTATTTTTCTGAGCACTCGGTGGTCTTTTTTTTTTTCTGATCTCAGTTTGAAGATTCTTTTTAATGATTTAATGCACTATCCAAGTAGCTTGTATCAGTATCACTTGACTTATACCAAATTTGGGCTACCCATGTTATGCATCATTTGCAATGAGGTTATGAGTTTGGGTCAATGATAAGACTGTTTAAACAACATTTATTTATTTATTTAGAAACTCTGTTTTAAACAAACAAGTGGTACAAACATTCATAAGTATAAATTGCAGGTTGTTAGAATCAATGGGTGGGTTATCCTTAGGGATGTGTGCCTGTTCTGGATAACCATATCAAACCCAGTGCACTGCTATCTACAGAATCTTTTCAGCTACCAGATCAGGCAGCCATAGGAGAGAGTAATTCAGCTGGAGAATTTTGGGTATTTTTAGAATTATAAACACTTTACAAGCAAGATTGCACTGAAAAACACAAATAGTGCAGGATTTTATTGGTACAACTGTTTGCAGGTTTATAGATAAATGAATTGAAGGACTTGAAAATGGAGAACAGACATGTATCTTTACTGTAATTAGAAAATTAGATGTAGGTTAGGTATTATGTGTTGTATATTACGGAGTCATTTTTTTTAAATTTCTTTTCTTTTCTTTTTTCTTTCAGTACTTAATTCAAGATAAAGAGCCTTTACCTTTAAATGTCCCTAAATACTTGTTTCTTGTGAGAAGAGCTCAAATTGAGGCATTTTCCCCTGTGTGTGTGTGTGTGTGTGTGAATGCATACATGCATGTGTGTGTGTGTGTGTATGTATGCATGTGTGTGTGTGTGTGTGTATGTGAATGCATACATACATGCATGTGTGTGTGTGTGTGTGTGTACTTAAAAATGTTGAATATTGATCAGGAAGCTATGATGTGCACAGTGGATAGACAGTCTTACAATCTTACATACTCTGTCACGTTATTGGAATTAAATTTGCATGAATGTGGATGCTGGTGGAGAAAACGTACACCTGAGTTATTGGCATGTGAGTCATCTTTTTAATAAAAACAATGGCACAGCTGTGCTTCAACATTTTCTGTAGCAAAAAAGGCACATATCATAGAATGACGTAGTATATCCTTTTACATTTTTCACATTTCTACAGTAGCTTTAATTGGATCCAGGTAAAAGTGTTATGTTTGAAATCCATTTCTCTCCTAATGGTACTTATTGTCTTTGTAACCAACGAAATATAAATCAGACTTCAATTTGCGAATGTTTGGCATCTTTGAAAAGGCCCTATAATCACCATTTGCAGACTAGAATGTTTTCTGGCTGGCAGTCTGCCTCATTTGATCTGCATTAAAATTAGGCGAGGTTTTAATAATAGCGTAATGCCATGCATTTGTTGAGAATGGCTTTATTTTTAGGTTCTCTGACTTTAAAGTGCAATATTTATCAGAAACAGTGTTAAGGGAAGCAAAAACAAATGTCTCTGTTGAATTGGTGCATTACATTTATTTAATTATGAAATTTGCAGTTTACAATTCCTTAAATCTGATTCCTGTGAAGTGTTTGTATCTATCAGCGGTGAAGCCTAACAGAAAGCATGCAGATATACATGTGCCAAAAATGGGTAGGCTATTTATGTTTCTTACCATGTAAAAAATATATTTATCTGCCTTTCTCAGTGAATACATGATATTTTTCAAAATGATCTATGAATAACACAGTTGACGATAGATATATGCAACTTGGCATTGGGATAGAGGGTGGAGAAAAGGAAAAGGAAAAGCTTTTTTTAAGATAAAAAATTGTGACAATAAGATGTGGCTCCTTATAAGGTCATATATTACATGATTGTCTACACCTAACACTTGAAACTGCATGAATAAGAGAAAAAAATACCTGAATTCTTAGATAGCCCTATGCCTCCTATGTCATTGACTCTGCCTGAGTGTGCTACTATGAAATTTAAAAAGCAGTATTAAACCAGGGTCTTCTACATATAAGGAAAGTTTCAAAGTTGACCTGAAATTAATATAAAGATGAGCAGCCAGCTGAATTTGAGTGACTAAGTGAAGTGACTTTTGGTGCGTCATTTTACAGGCAAATAGTGGCCAGGGGGTTTAGTTCTGCATAACTCTTTGATTTGTTTTAAATACTGGTCCTTTTTAAATCTACATTAGAAATAAATTGAATGTAATATATAAAGTAAATTTGTGGTGATTCATGTTATTACTTTGCATCTTTACAATATTTAAATTTATTTGAAAATGTATACATGTTGATATGAATAAAGCAGTAAACAGTGAGTGTGGTGCGTGTCATAGTTAAAGAAGCACCATAAAGCTTCTCAGGTGACAGGTAGCATCTGTACCTGTCACAGCTTGGAAAGGTTATGTGACATTTGACATCTCAGTTATATCTAAAGTGGAGAGGTTGTCAGCTACTGAGGAATTTAACAGTGTGGTTAGAAGATAATGTGTGTTGTAAACATTGTTGACACTACAAGATGGTCAAGATACCATATTTTACATTATGAACAAAAAAGGGTTTCCTCAAATTCTTGTTTTAAATTATAAGTGTTTCATTTTGTTGGAAATATTGAAGAAAGGCAGCAGAGTATGCTGTTAAGGTTATATTACTTATACCCTAGTGAAAATCATGTTAAAAACAAATACATGAAGCTTTTGTTATGATCATTATGATATTATCTCAGTATGTTCATAACACTATTTGCCTTCAGAAAAAGTGTGGTCATTTTACTGATGATGTTACATCAGCAGTTTTTAAGTGAAATAGCTATTTTCGGTTTCTTGATAGTCTCTACTATATGGGCTGAAAGCAGAACATTTTCAGTTGCAAGAAAAAGTTATGCTTAAAACTGTGATGTTTTTTTTATCATTAATAACATTAAATTACACCAATTTCCAATGGACCTTTGTAAAGAAAATCCCCTAACAGTGGTTATTAAAGAAGAAAAACTTGAGAATGTGAATTGAAAAAAAAAAGGGAATCCTCTGAAGGTATGAAAAAAATCCTCTAATTTAAAACTAAACATCCTCTTTCCCTTCCAGCTCAAGACTGTTTGAATTACATGCAAAATGGCAGTGAGCTGATCAAGGTGCGTTCCAACAGCCGCCAGTATCATCGCTACTTCAGTATTGATCCAGATTTGACAGAATTGCGCTGGCAGCCAAGTTCAAAGAAGCCCCATAAGGCAAGAAGTAAGTCCATGCAGCTTTCTCTCAACATCCAGAGGCTTTGGTTTATGTGGAGTTGTTAAAAAAGATCCAAAAGGTTGCATGTCTATAAACTGTTTTAAAACATTCATGTTTTGATTCTTAATGGCCATTGTCCAAACCAATGTTTTAAATACTATCTGCAGCTTGGCTCACATTCATTAAAGGAAAGAAAAGACAGCAACCAGCAAATTAAATTAAGTTTTTTAGGAACCATGCTAATGAATTTTTACCAAGAAACAAATTGACATGTTTGCATTGATTTTCCTCCCAGAAAATTGCAGTTTTAATTAAATTCATGCAATAAACTTATATCAGTATGCAAGGATGCAATTCTGAGAATCTTTTTTTTAAGCAAGCTATTTGTAAATCCTCATTTCCTTGTTCAGCAGTTTTCCCTGGTGGGTCATTTGTGCACCATCCGATGGTGTTTTGATTCTGTAATTATCTTCATTCATCCTGTCCAGATATCTCCTCTAGGGTATATGCTTATTGTATGTTTTTTCTGAATGACATAAACATAAAGAACTATTATGATATTTGTTCTTAAAATAAGCAAGATTTTTTTTTTAAATACAGCTATGTTCACTCTGTTCCACGAAAAAAAATTTTGGGAAGTCACCTTTCAATCTTACTCAATGTTGATTAAGTTATTGTCTGAATCAGTCAACCCTAAAGGTCCTGTTTTACAAAAAAAAAAGTGTAGTCAGAAGATGCTCTTGGATTGAAGACAATAAAAATCAGACTTGTGACTGGGATAGCTCAGTAACTGTCTGTGTAAAACATTAGCCATGTTTTACTTTTTGCGTAATGGGCCTGATGTTGTCTTTTATTTCGAATACAGGATTTTCTCTTTTGTCAATTTGGAGGGTGAAATTGTTTAATACATTTGAAGCGAGCTGAATTGACAAATCATTGCCACTATATCCAAGTAAATCCCACCATAATATTATAGTTTCAAAAAGCATAACTTGCAAAATTTTCAATTTTCAATAAAAAGGTAATATCAAATTTCCTTTAAAAAATTTATTTGAACTGATATTTTATGCTTTCTTTCAATACTAAAGATAACCCTCTGGCTTTTTTGCCAACTCTGATTTGAATAATTATAGTACTGCGTGTGCAGTAGTAATGCTTTTTCATTACTATGTCATTTAGCAGACTTTACGAAATGGAGGATGAACAAAAAGGTCAAGTTTATGATCAGAACTTTGAAGAAGTTGTAGATTTATAGCTTTTTTTGGATGACACAGTTATAAATTTGGTTTATACATTGGAATATAGACTTAATTTGAGTTGTATAAGAAATTGTAAGTAGTGATTTATGTGCATTACAGGGAATTTGGTCTCACTTTATATGTTACTTTAAAGGGATAATAACTCTTCGTATGAGATCTATATTTCACAATAAAAACATTGTGAATAACTCATAGAAATATAATATATTCTGTTTTACCACAAAAACAGCAGTTATAGCTATTATTCTGATATGTGAGCTTGTCTTTAGACCACGTGACCTCCATTGATGGCTATACTCTGTTAAAATCTCTTAAGAGATTTTAACAAAAAACCAAACTTTTTAGAAAAAAACCAGGGACTGAATTTGAATGTAAAAATGGATTCATTAACCATTGGTAAGTATGGGAAAATTGTTGTTTACTCCAGGAAAATTCATTTTTTGGCAGAAACGAAGAGTTATTATCACTTTAAGTGATAAATTAAGAACAACTTTCAACAAAAGCTCCTAAATAAGAATAACAAAGGTTAAAAAGGGTTTCCAGGACAGCAGATCCCAGCAATGTCTTCAAATACTGTTTCCATGTCTGTTGTAGTTGGTTTGGAGGCAATGAAGGAAGTACGGAGTGGTAAAACCACAGATGTCCTCAGGAATAAAGAAATAGCGGGCATGTACCAAGAGGAGTGTGCCTTCTCTGTCATATATGGTGACAACTACGACTCCCTGGATCTCATTGCAGCCTCCCCAGATGAGGCAGGGATATGGGTTGCAGGACTTACGTGCCTCATTTCAGGGAAAAACAATAAATGTAAGTAAGATTGATTATTGGCTTTACCTTTACTGCTAATGTAGACTATCAGTCCCCTAGCAATGCGTTATTCATTCTTCGTGACTGTTGTCATCAGTGCCATTTAGAACACTGTAATGTCTGTTGTTGTACTACAGGAATTATGGCTCTCAATGCATGTGATGTGAGATATGATGTCTATCCATTACTGCTTCTTTGTACTGGTCTGTGTTATCTTCTATCTCCTTGTTACCAGAATTTATCTGGATGCCAGTCACTGAAATGAAGTATATACCTGACTTGACAGGTGAAAAACATAACTACTGTACAAGCTACAAATGATCATCAGTTGATATATGATTATCCATTATTCACTGGTCTCATTTTCTGAAATTTCACTTACATGATACCTCCTACTATAATAGCTCACTGTTTCGGAGGTAGAAGCATCATGATTTATCTGATTGCAAATGAAGAAAATGATACAAAGAAATTTCAAAAAAATGTTTGGCCATTTTCGATCGTTTACTGACAATCAATCTATCCATCTGTTGAAACAGTACAGCATGTTCTTATACTTGTTTAATTGTCATTTGCAAATTAGTTAAAACCTTTCTGGGTAACATTTTTCAGTTTTATATATTTTGGTGAAGTTACTAGTGCCTAGGTAACATTTTATTCTTTTTTTTTTCTCCTGCTGTTACTTTGAAAAACTAATTAATCTGCGCTTCTTTACAAAAGCTGATATAACTTTGAGGAAATACTTATCTTTTGTAAGATTTAGGGGATGAAACCTTGATTTTATTTCTTTGATGAGAATACAAGATAGACTAATTGGACAATAGCATGCATTAGTTTGGAGTTCAGCAACTCAGTGAATCCTTGAAGGGGGATTATTCATGTGCTGCACAGTAATCCTTATAAGCCCTGGATATTTTGTCCTTTTCTTTTAGTTCATTTTCAAGTTAGAAATTATTGCCATTTCAGTTGAAGCGTTTGCCTTTCTTCCACATAATTCAGATTGGAAGATTTTACAGATTATTTACAATCCAGACTTTCTTTATGATTGCAGCTAAATTCATAATAATGAAAATGCTCAACTTGATACTGAAAATGCCGACAGCAATTACTTGGAAACCTCTTGAGTAGACAATGATGAATCTAACTGCATATCTCATGGTCTTTTTAGCTACCCCTTGAGGCCAATTTTAACCTCTGAGAACCCTCATTAGCTTGGTGCAAACTGAAAAATTAACTGTGGCAGGGATTTCTTATCCCTTACAGAAATAATCATCTTTTTCATATTTAGTCAAATATAGATCAGTTTGGTTGTAGGAGCTGTTTGACCAATCAGCAAGACCTTGAATGTGATTAGATGAAAAACCCTCAGATTTACAATGTTTTAACCACTGAAAATCATAAACTCTGTTGGTGTTGGGGCAACTAAATATCTAATATGTAAACATTATCATAATATTGCTGTAAGAAATGTTTTATGAAGTTTTCTTTCATTCACAGCTGTCTTTGTTTTGTCTGGTATTGGACATTGGATATCACAAACAACTAAATCAGCACCAATTTATTAGTGAAAAGGAAAATCTGAAATTTTGTCTGAGGGTTTGATTTAAATAATCTCCTTGGGACCTAGAACCTAACGGTAGGTATCTCTATTACAATTTGCTCATAGGGGTAAGCACAGTACTGGACACTCTTCATACCACATGGGTGAGCATCAAAACCATGGCCCCAGTCAGTGGTGCTTGAAAGGGATGCATTCAGGACAGTTTTTTGTCAAAATCTGTTTGCTGCTGCATAAGGAATTGAACATTATATCTCAATGGCAAACTTGGTGTTATGAAATCTGACTCACTGTTGATTTTACAGGCTGGTAATTTAGAACTTGTAAAGTGTTGTTATCTAT
Organism: Lingula anatina; assembly: GCF_001039355.2. The sequence goes on along the minus strand of NW_019774770.1, from coordinate 155,319 downwards.
GTACATGTCTTCTGCCTGTAGTTGAAGGTGGAACTTTTTCATCATTCTGCTTTAAAAAGAGCGCATAATTTGCATACAATTACCTATCCTATTTGTCAATATTTGCCCAATGGGCAGTAATATTAGGTTTTATAAGAGCATTGCCTTGCCTTTACCATTTCTGTAGTTAAAAGAAAAATAATCTAGAAAAAATTATGATGGAGAACTTGTTCATGGAGAAAATATTTGGCTGTTAGATACAAATTTAGACCAATCCTTTCTGTGTACATTGTTGGTTTGCATGGCCAGATAGATTCACGTCCTGAACTGAAGTGAGTGTACTGCCTCAGCAGTATGTACATAGACATCAAGGAGCTGTACAAGTTCATTCTGCAAGACAAATAGAGCATTCACTCTAACAAATGTTATCATGTGCATTGGCCTGTCAAATGAATCGACAGAAACTCTCTGTTATACACTTGTGCAAATTTTGTGGTTATCTGTTCACAGGATGTTAGAAACAGCTCGACTCAATAGAGGACTTTACAGGGTTTGATTTGAGAGAATGCCCTGGTTTAATCTGCCATACCATGCAAAACTCATCAAGAGCAGTAGTTACCTTGAAAAACCTGTATTTAATTGCACCTTACTGTTAATGTCCATGATTGCAGTTGTCATTTTGTTGTTTATGCAATGTGTTAATATGATGTGGGATAAGTAAGAATGAGTAAAAGTCATGTAATAGCAAAATATCCTAAATTTCTACACATAGGACATGGTGATTTGTGTTTACATACAACAGATTGCACAAAAAATAAAGAAAAACCTGGCAGGTTAACAAGTCTGTTCACATTAACACAGGCATGTGTAGATCTTGCATCCTAAACAAGATGTCAGGCATCACAACTTGCCAAAGAAGCTCAAATTGAAAGCTTTTATGGGAACATGAATTAAAGAAAAATGAGGCTGTGGTTTCTATTGCCCCAGTAATGAGAGTGTGATTTAAATACAGGTAGACCATAGCACCTTTTTATTTTAAAGTCATGCGTGCAGGTACCTGTAGAGAATATGCAAAGGTAATTGCATTGGCTCACAACAGGCTTTTAGAATAGTTTAGTCTGGGTAGTATTCACCATGGTGTAGGTCTGCTGTAGGATGAAGGGGAGAGGGGGGAGCAGTTAATTGTATATTTATGTCTCAGTATCTATTTTCAGGCACTTTTTGTTGGGTGCATGTGCTAATGCTTGCAGGTTTATATTTATTTAAAAAAATGGAAGTCTCTTTGACTTTATCATATATTTTCACCAATGAAAAAATTAGTTTATCTGAAAGTTCTGATAATTAAGGAATACCTGCTTCCCTGAACACTCTCCCCAAAGCAAACCACTTCCCAGTCATGTGGACATTGTGAATTGAGCACCATTGAAGATCTTTTAAAGCTAAAGTAGGAGCTATTGATCATGGACAGATACCTTTTTCCCCTTACTCTTTTGTTATTGAAGAGAAAGGTCTGGAAATGGGAAGATGTTTGAATCAGTGTTAAAATTTGTCTTTTCAAAACAAAAACTACCATAATTTCTAAGTCATAGGAGACAGATTTGGCCTGTAGAGCCTCTTAAAACAATTGGATTAAATGCAATGTTTGCTGTTGCACTGGGCTTACCATATTCATAACTGCAGAAATGAAACGTGAATGGTTGCATAGAGATGCCCATCTTCTGACACTCTTTAAAAAAAGGTCATGGTTTTATTTAAAGTTAAATATTGCATGCTTTCGAATGCAGGCTTTTGACAATCAAAGCACACTTGATCACATCGAAATTCTTAATGGTATAGAACCGAGCTTTTAATGCTAGAGTATCAATTATTAAGGGGTTGATTGCAATATGATTACAGTCCTCAGGTGATACCAGCTTAATTACAAGTGTCAGTTCACCTGTTGTAATGTTGGTTTTTCATTACTTTAGCAAGCTGTGAAAAGAGAATGTTCTCAGAGATTGCAGTAAGTTTATGAATGTTAAAACTGTTATTGACCATAGTGGAATATTGGGGTGCAGAAAGCATGATAATCATTGTTTTTAATTAAATTTTCCTTGTGTTTTTGTCTTAAATCTTTATTAGGACATGATCATCCCCACCTTTTTAGTACAATGGGACCACAGTATTGTAGCTGGTATCATATCCACAGCAGCTCTTATTAGACTTAGTGTTATTAATCTTTCATAAGTAGTGCCAATGATATCTGTCTCAGGATTAATGACATAATGCAACTATTTCCCTAAATATAGGACACATAATAGAGACGCCAGTTTTGATTTAAATGATGGGAATGATGAGAGATATCTGAGCATCATAAGTTGGTAAATCTTCTTCTATTTTTTTTTTCAAGTTGCCTTTCTTGTGTTTCTACTATCTCATTACATTTAATTATGACCCCTGGGATTGCTTTGAGCAGTAATTTGCTGATTTTCTGATAAAGAACAGATAATTCAATAGTAAAGGTGTATTCTTTCCACAACACTAGAGCAACTTGCTTTCTCCTAATAGTCCCCCCCCCCAAAAAAAAAAAAAAAAAAGATTTTTTTTTCACAGTTTTCTGAACATGTCCATTAATATAAATTTACATAGTAGCCCCACCCTCCCTTATGCCCTCCAGTTTTTGTAAATTATGCTTTTTGTCTGACTGGCTGTTTGTTTGTTTCTCCCATTTCTCCATTTATCTGCCCATCTTTATGATGAGTCTGTTCTGTTCTCCAATCTACCTTGTGACTGTCTGTCCTGCTAGGTTTTCTTTGAACATGCGCCAATGGAAGCCTGGTTTTCTGCAGGTAAGGTCACAGATCATGGGAAAGTTGGTGTAGCATGGAAAATTGGATGTAGAAATCATGTTTTAGGACAAATTAAGCAAGTGAACATTGTTGCTGCAGCTCTTGGGATTAGACCCTGCCTAAAAAGTTTTAAGACATTATTTAAGGTGTCCAGGAGAAATTATGTATACGAATCATAATACAACAAGGCGTGGGTGGGTCGTCAGAAAGAAAAATTAGGGGTGTTGAAACAGCAACAATTACTTTCTTTATTTGGAGATTTGATTTATTACTTCCTAATAATTGGGCATTATCAAGAGTATGAGAAGAAAAAGATCATTGCATAGGTGGTTCTAGAAAATCTAGATCACTTCCATAGCTGTAACTTCAAGCATTGGTCACTTCACAATAGGTTAAGGATGGGAGGACCATGCAGGGCAAAATGTGGAGAAATGATAAATCAGTCTGTTTACAAGAAATCTATATTTCACTGGCAGTCACTGCACTACTTAAAATGAGTGTCTGGCTAGTACCCTTCGGTCAAGAAGTATTGATTAGCATATCAAGCTGCAACATATGTAATAGTTATTGATTGCCCCTAGCAGTACTCTATTGCATCAGTGGTGGGTGTCAGTGGGGGTCATTACTGTTTTTCTGTTACCGTCTATGTGCTCAAAGAATGATTTTTACCCGTTTGTACTGTCAGCTAAAACTGATTTCATGAATTACTGATTTCATCAATTAAGTTGTGTGATTTGAATTTTTTATCTACTGACACAGTTGTGTCTGCATATATTGCCATCACCTGTATTTATCTGTTGCATCAGAGACTTTATTTATTGATTTATTTATTTTAGATAATATCATTATGTTATCTCTATTAAAGAATAAGTAAACTGTTGACCACCCCCTACTGCATCAATTTGTCCATCATCAATAGAGTTGACCATTTGTTTTAAGGGAATATTAACCTTGCATCACTATTGATTGCTTATTTTCTTTATTTCCAGCTCCAGAATCATTGGAAGATGGTCAGGAAATGAGAGACAGATATCCTTTTGAAATAACTTACAGTAAGCATTAGAGTGAGAAAATTAAGGTTGTCAGTTACGATAACAGTAACAATGTAACAATCGATAATTGCTGACTTGTTAGACATATCAGTTACTTCACCCTGTCAAAAAATTGATTTCATGAGTATTTTTACTTTAGAAAGCAATTGATTTCTTTGACAACTTTGGCATAAGCCACTTACTTTTGCAGCCAAAGAGAATTTTTAGGTGTTTATCCAAAAAGTAACTTTCTGAGACCACGCAGGCTTTTTTTTTTCACCAATTTGCTAAATGCCTATTGAGCTGAATAAAACCAATAATGATAGTTTGATGTAAATAAGTGAAACATTCAAAAAGCTGTATGATATATTTTTTAGAAAGTTTTATACTTGAATGGACCCAGGACCAGAATAAGCTCTGTAAAATAATGGGAAAAATATAAATATATTCCAGATTCCTTAGAGTTTTTTTCATGACAGATAGGCAGGATCAATATCTGGATTTGTGGTCTCCAGCAAAGACAGAGGCAGATTACATCTGGATTAACAGTATAACCCTCCTCCCTATATCTTTTTGTGTGGCATTTACATGTATCTAGATGTAATCTCCCATTATTATCTTCTCAGATCATCCTCTCTCTCACATAAAGTGTGGATAATGTTCAAACAATTTGAAGTATATCCCCCAAACGCACACATGCACTCCCATATGTACACATACAGTCTTAGCTAAGCCAACTGACAAATTTTATTTTTGGGTCATTGAAGTTTTGTTTTACTATAAAAAACGAAGGTTGCTTTAAATCATCTAGTCGCCTAGAAACTAATTTCTACTAGCAATGTTGAACAATAGCGTATTGAGGAAAATCCACTGCCAGTGAGTTAATTATTTGTTAAACAGTGTTAGATAGCTTTTTATCCAAGACTTTCTTGAGCATACATTTTTTACTGTTTACTATAATTATGTGTGAATGATGGTGAAAACAGAGAGTTCTTTGAGCCAACTATTTGAGTGTAGCAGGCTAAGCCAAGCAAAGCCCACTCAGCTTCTGTGTGTTTTTATATATGTATTGGGGGGGGGCAGTTCAAATTGTTCATGAAGTCCTTTTACAAGCGTTCCTCTTCCATTTCTAGTAGTTTGTGCAGGGAGTATAAATATTACTAGCACTTTGAAACCCAGGGTACCTTTGTAGGTTTAATGAAAAAAATGAACATCTTATGGTGGTATGTTCTCCTCTAAGATCAATGGCCTGAAGTTTGAGAAAGGGATACTTCATTGATTCTTAACATCTGAAAAGCAGTTGTATGTCAGAATATTTTAACCTATCTTCAGTGTGATGCCTTACATATATTTTGTATTAAAACTGCACCATGTAGGATTTTGTAGCATTAAACTTAGCTAACCAACCTTTGATTCTCCTTTTCTGATAGGTGCCATATCTCTGTAACTATCAGGGGAAAAATAAAACATCCTTAACCCAATGTTAAGTGATGTTTTACAAAACTCGAGTCTCACACAGCCTTCCAGATTTTGAATGATTTAAAACTGTTTAGATGGTTGATGGGCCTGTAAGTTTGTCAGGAGGGAGTAAATTTGATTATATTTTGCAATATTAATTCATGGCATTTATCTGTAAAAATATCACCAAAAAGTATAACTTCTTAGATTAGTTCAACAAGAGATGGGTTGTTTACTTAAAGTGTGTTTAAAATCCTACACTTTGCCACTTTCTGTGTCAGCATTAAAATTTGACTTTCACTAATATCTCAATCTGTATTATTTCCAGTTGTCAGCAATTTTATTCATAATGATTATTTTATGAGAGTTAATGGATTATTCATTTATTTATTAAATGGGGGTTGCGGGTTGTTTTGTCTTCTGCATGCTAATATTATTACAAATGATATCAAAAAAGGACTGTCGCATGGAGCCAAACATGTTTATCAGATGCAAACCATGTCTTAATTTTGAGAAAATGAGTTTTCGAGTCCTATCGTACTTAAACTAGCATTAGACATTGATAAAGGGCACCAGATTGGTCCTTAGTTTATGTATTTATTATACCACATCTTTTCCACATAGATAGAGCTTGGAGGCCTCACCTACGGTAAGGATGGAGCAGAATTTGAGCATCACATTGAGGCATATTTTGCCCAGAGTTTTTTTTTTTTTTTTTTTTAATTGGGCTCCTAGAATTTAGCAGCTTTCAGTGTGTCAGATCAATAAGAGTTGTCTGTTGACCTCTTGTTATTTTTTATGAATGCTCAAATATTTGCAGCACTCTTTTATTTATTGATTACTAAAAAAATGTATTAGTACGTTCTTGCTTGTGTAGCTAACAGTTAAATCTGTTTAAAACATCTCACACAGAAACTAAGAATACACTGGATCCAGTCCTGTAACATCAATTATGTGCCCAATTAATGGTTATTATGACATTTTTAATTAAAATTTAATATGATGAAGTTGGCAAGTTGTCAAAGGTTACATAAGGAATTGTAAAATGATGAAAAAGAAATATTAGAAACAGCATGTTTTGTGTAATTAAAACTTTTTTTAATTAGTATGATTAGACTGTAAGCTGTGGATGCATCTTTGTTTCTTTAACACTGGAGTGAGAGAGCATAGCAGAAATGTATTTCTTTCTTCCTTAACTTCTGACACATGGTTACAAGAGGTATTCAGTTCAGCAGACCAAGACAACATAGGGGTGTTGGACGAATTTGAAGTCATCAATTTGATGAAAAAATTAGATTCCAATATTTCTACTGCCAAGATTCAGCAAAAAATAAAGGTGAGTTCTAAATGTGTATTGCCTCAGCTAGGGAGGTCATGTATTTGCCTTTGTTGGTTTGTCAATTAAAAGCCTTTATGTTTTGATACATCTCAATCTTTTTAAAGCAATTCTGAAGATAAATAACATCTCTTGCAATTATTTTTAAGATCTAAAATGTTAAGATTTGAAAGAACAGTTTTTGTTTTCATTTTATGCTCAAAGTCATTTTTTCATTCCTGTCTAAGATTGCACACTTAACTCTTCATGAAGAGTGTTGGAATGACAGTGACTTGCGTCATGGAACGTTGGAGCATGTTTTTGTTTCATTAACTAAGTATTGAGAACAGAAGTTGGTAAAGTACAAGAAATAGCAACCAGCAGGTGGTATACCGTCACAGTTACTTCGATCACCATTTGCCAAGCAGTGTTAGATTTTCTTCTTGAAGAGAAGTTGAAAAAAGATCTCTCGAGGGGAGTAGAAATATGTGAACAAGAATGATTATTTTCCTAGGTGAACTGTTTTTTTGTATGACTTGGTTGTTCTTCTAGTTACACCTAGAAACCTTTTCAAATATGAAGCAAGTATTTTTTTTTCTTTTTATTTCCACCTTTTTTGGTTTGATGCAGTTGATTCTGGTAGAGGCATTCAAAGTATCAGTTTCTTTCTTTTTTTTCACTTGCGATTCCGATTGGCTGTCGGGAGTTGTATTTCTGGTATGGGTTTTAAGATGGGTATCAGACATGTGTTTTCCTCCTGCTGTGAATTGACTGAGGTGCTATAGGTTTGTTAGGAAGGTTAAGAGGTTACACATAGTCATTGCCCTCACATCTTTTACATTTTCTTTGGAACAGTACCAACTTGAAAGAAAAAACAGAACCCAGACTTACATAATGTATTTTCTCTGTTCTCTGCTTTGAGACCAGTTTTCCACAGATTGATCAGATTATATAAGCCATGATATCTTCTTGGTTAATGGAGTCAAGAAACTGTGAGAAGCTCATTTGTGCAGTGATTTATTTGATTTATTTATATTTTTATTATTGGCATCAAAATGACATACATTTTTGTCTGATTAACCAACCATAAAAAGGCACTGATCATTTAAATCAACATGTTATGACAAGTTGACGTCTGCAGTGATTTATGAAAGTTACATTTATATATAGATGAGTTATTCCAGTATGCAATGACCTCAAGAAAATGCACTTTTATTCGTCCGAAAGTTTCTGGATAAAAGACATGTATTACAACAGATTTTATCCTGAAAACAAGGTGAACTTTTGAATGCTTCCTTGTTTTTGTTATTGTGCCAAGAATTATCTCTTCAACTCGTTTTGACTGAGTTACAGGCATGGGAAGGTATTTTAAAATAGATTGTGTAGGTGGTGCAATCAAAATATTAGTTTCTGAAATGCTTAGGACTCTGAAAAAGCTATAATGTTGATTGAGTCTCCCTTCAAATTAGTCTGCAAAGTTAGTTTGTTGATAAGAAATGTTAATATCATCATAACAGAGACTTTTCTTTCATGGATTAGTTATTGGTACAAAATTGATATCATGTTTTGTGCAAAATGTATCTCTTTATCACTCTTTCCATTGATATTAAATTGTTTATCATCCTAAGTCTAAAACTTATTTATATGCACTCATGTCCATGAAGTCAAACTGTGGATACAAGTAATTGCTATTTATATGATTTAAAAAAAAAAAAAAAAAAAAAAAAAAAAAACTTGGAAGTACGTTTCTCTTTTTGTCTAGTTTGTGACTGTAATGTGGTCTGAAATTTTGTATTTCCTCATTAAGTCATCTTTCTTTCTAGCTTACAGTAAAGCCCAAGGCTGCATTCCCACAGATTTAGATCGATTCATCTGGATCGACCTAACTCCCTGGGGGTTCACGCTAAATTGCTGTCAGCCAAGCGCGCACTGAAGTTAATTACCCCCTTACAGCTTTTAGCAGGCGGGACAGACATTTAAGCCGGCTAAGCTGACAGTAATCTAGTGAGACTATCTAAAATCTGTGGGAATGCAGTCCAAGACTCATACAAGCATAATATTAATAAAAATATAAAGGGTTCTGGTCACGCATTAAAAAAATTTGGTCAGTCATTTCAAACTAAAGTATTAAATTAAAAATGAAATTTAACATCAAATCCAAGTGCAATAATTTGTGAGTAGGAGAAAATTGCTCTTTATCTTTGGAAAATTCATTTTGATGGGAAAATCCCATGAAGAACAAGCACCTTTCAATAAGAGCAGAGCTCCCATAACTATCTATGATAGATAGATAGAAAATAATGTTCATTTTTCTCATGCCAAATGTAGCTGTGTTTTGTTTTCTTTAGACATTGGCTTGGATTTTATGTTTCTGTGAGAGAAGTCCTTACATTCTTTAAAATGTAAACAATAAAAGAATCTGATGTATTTCATTCACCTTTTATATTCTAGGAAATTTGCACGGCAAGAATAGAGGGCAAAAATGTGCAGCTGAATAGTGACGAATTTAGTCGACTTTTCAAAGATATGGTCACACGACCTGAAGTATATTTTCTCTTAGTCAGGTAAGTCTTCTTAAATTAATTATACTGTCAACTAAACAAACTTAATAAAACTTTTTTTAATTGTTTTAATGCTCTTAAGGCATTTCGAAACTTTTGACTGTTTGCATGGTTGGCATGTGTTGCACATTAACTCTCTTTAGAGGGTTGTGGTATTTCACTTGTGCACTTATGAAAGAAGAAGACTGGAATAAAGAGGTTTCTTTTAATCATCTTAACATCTTTTTTTCCCTTCCTTCTCCTGCAGAACAGTATGGGCCCTGGAGATCTAACGGGGCTTCTCTTTCAATTCTTTATCAAGTGAAGCAGCTGGGAATTTTAATGCTTAATTTGGAGATTCCAAGAGAAAATCTTTCTGCACTGTACGAATTTAGCTCATCCTTAGCACATCCAAGATATGTGATAATATGTTTCAAGAAGAAATAATTACTTTGATAGCCTTAACATTTTTATATGTTGGCATGTTTGCAAGGTGTAGTTAACTTTCAGGAAAATGTAATTGAGGTATAGTGAATAGACATGGACATATCTTTTTACTAGTTTCCTTCTTATTTTAGCAAGTGCATATAAATTTCAGAACATTGCAACTTTAGGTGCCAACTATCAAATGTTTAATTAGATTTCAAAAAAAAAATTCACAAAGGCACTGGCAAGGCTAGGGCCTACCATATTGGGTGTAAGAACAAGTTAAATGAATTGATATCTGCCATCAAATGAATCAGTAAACTTTGAAGTCTTCTGTAGCTTGAACCAAAAGAGGTGCTTCAGAAGGAGCAGAGTTGTAGTAATCAAATACAGCACTGTCAGGTGGCCATTTCTGTGATAGATGTGTTAGAAGAATACGTAAACATCTTCATCAACTTGAGAACCAGAGATGAAGGAAAGGTGAAAGACTAGTATACCACTAGTCCTTTTATGTATTATTATATGTAGTCACCTGTGTTTGTAGATTGATCATGCCATGTATGATTTGGTTTATATTGATAAAGTTTCTTCTTCTTTATTTGGTCTTAATCCCAGGAAGTCAGACTTAACAGCCCTCCACAGCAGCAAGCCTGAAATCAATGTTTCTCTCACAAACTTGTTTATACACTTCTGTAGCCAAAATTTATCAACAGTGGTAGTTTGATCATATAAGTTCTTGTGTGAGTAATATAGTCAACTAGTTTCATTTGTTGACTGCATTAGCTCAGATGGCATATTAATCAAATGATTTAGTGTTTCAAACACCTGAGATATTTAGGATTTTTACACCTGAAATAGTATGATAGAATTTTGGTTGCTTATATGCATTATGACTTTCAGCAAACTTTAATTAAAAAATGTCTTCTCCCAACACTTAAAAATAACTAATTTAGGATAACAGCCATTTACTTTTCACTTGGTCTTTTAAATACATCCTTATTAAATCAGCCCAAGTTTTGATGTTTTTGACACTTGCCTAGCTTGTTATTCATTTTTATCACATCCTGCATATGACTCTTAGAGCATCTTCATTGTCAACTCTGCAACCTGAGTTAATTAAAGCAGTGAAGTGTTATAACAACAGAAATGCAGAGCAGACAGTAAATTTAATGATAGAATCTAAGCAGAGATTGTGGTATTTGGGTGGATGGTATATGATAGAAAGTGTGTTAATTTATCCAGGAGACAGGTGCATAGTCAGTGGGAACAGGGCTCTGTAGCTCGAAAGCATCGCGAATTGCGATAGTGATTTCAACTTCCATTTCGAGGCTATTATATGGGGCGAATAAATGCAGTGTTATGGAATAGATGCGCTTGGTCGCAATTCACAATGCTTTCAAGTTATGGGGCCCAGGTCAGCAAAACATTGAAAATAAAAGTAGCCAGTTGATTGTATTACCTTTTGCATGAACCTTTATGATTCCAGTTTATTATTGATTTATAATATCTCTCTCTATATATATATATATATATACATATTCTGGTTTAGTCTTTAATGGAGTGAAAATCATCTTTACTAGGACCAGAATGTGATCTGTGATCTGCTTGTGTGGCTCTGGCTATGCGTTTACTAAAAGGGTGAACTAAGTCATGCAGTAATGGCTAAAAGTGGACTTAAAAGTACTTCGGGCTACTACTGTTCCATACAGCAGTTCAGATTGAATTTACAAAGTAGTGTATTTTTAGTCTGGAAACTAATTCATCTCGATTTCTAGATTTTTTTCCCTCTTACCACAGTGCTGAGAAACAACAGTGCCAAAAATGAATTAAAGCTGAGAAAATAACCAGCACAGTTTGAATGAGGTTGAAAAGAATGTTTAGTGTGCAAAAGTACATGAAAGGATCAAATGATTGAATGGAATGAATATCTTGTTCTTTTGATAGGAGTTAAAGTTCACTGTAGTTGCATTACCACACAAATGCAGTATTATTTAAGCATATTGTATATTTGGTTTGCTGCAACTATAATTTGAATTTTTAGTCAAATATGTTCCTTATATTGCTATTTATGGCAAATTGGTATAACAAATGTTATAAGACATATGTTAGAATATTTGGTTCACACATCACTCTTGTAGGACTGATCAAATAATTTTTTTAGGTTCCATCTTTTGTAATTATACTCTCTTTGTCTACCATATCTCACACAAGGGAGGTGAAAAAATATATTAAAGTGGAGAATTCCAGCAGGGGCTTTCATTTTTCAAACATTTCTTAGACAGCATTCCCATAAACCCATCATACTAGCTGGATTCATTTAACTCTGCAGGACTTGTCGCTAAAGTGCTTTCAGTGTAATCAGTTTAATTGTCTAGCACGCCCCTTTGAATAACTAGGGGGTAATTGATCTCATTTATTTCCCCCTAGCAGTTTGAGTAGGCGTGTCAGGCAAATTGAGCCATTTACACTGAATATGATTTAATGGGATCCCCGCAGAGTTAGATCAATCCAGCTAATATGATGGGTTTGTGGGAATGATCCCTAAAACATGCAAAACTAGTCTACTGTATTGCTGCATCTATCTAGCAATGTATCATGCATCACTGTCAAATGGGAGAGGGGGCTTCTCTCTAAGCAGGGGCTTCTCTTCATGTTTTAAGGGTTCTAGGAGTGCTTTTTAAAAGCAGGAGCATCTATTATGGTATATTCTCTTTTAACAACATTATTTAATCTCTATTTCACTATTGATACATTTTGATAGTTTGAATTTAATATGTTCCAGATACTCTAGCCATGCAGAATATATGTCCATAGATGACTTGATGTTGTTTCTGGAAGCTGAACAAGGTGTAAGTATTCCAATCATCCTAAATATGATATAACTCAAATGTCAGTATTTTCTCTTGCATAGACAAAACAAAGCATTGTTTATGTAGTATTAATAATGCCATTTTATTTACACTGGCACTGCATAGTACTTACATAATATAAATTGTTGTTATTTGACTATATAATGTTTTTGTCATCAGCAAGTTCATGATCTTGTAGAGCTTCATACCATCAGTTAAGCGTTCCTTGAGAATGTATGAAATATGATTAGTGTGTTTCAATTATGTCTGTTCTGTGGACAAGCATTTGTGAATGGGTGTGGGTGTTTATATGCAGAATGATACTAGCACAGTAGGATAGCACCATTCAAGTGCATACATGGATCAATATTGTGATCAACTTCATACTTATTATGGTATTATAACATTCATTGAGATAATGTGCAACTTTTTGAAAATCAGATTCAAACTCAAGTGCTCATAGACAGTGACAAGACCTAGTTATGTTGTATTTTGTTTTCTCTTGGGAGTACAATTTATGAAGATAATATCTTTAAGCCTCAGTTAGCTTATTAGATTGCAGTTATGATTTGGCTTTAAATTCTGTTTGCTTGCTCTGGAGAGAAAATCACAGATAACAAGTACCCTTAGATGAGATGAGATGAGATGTTTGAATTTATGTGACACATTTAACTTGAAGTACACCTGTGTGTATGTGTGTGTGTGTTTACTAAGATTTTTTTTTAAATAAATAAGAAGAAATCCACTTCTTTACAGATTTCTACAGTAACCAAAGAAGATTGTTTAAGAATAGTTGAAAAGTATGAACCCTCTCCAGAAGGCAGGCAGAAAGGACAGCTTGCAGTTGATGGTAAATATCATTATGATTTCTACTGTACTGCAACACTGCATTATTTTTCATTGGTGAAATAATTATTTCAAAGAGAACAAATGAAAATAAAAGGGAAAAAAGACTTCTTTAGTAATTGATATAATGTTGTGTTCTTTATGTGGCTTTAATGTTTGTTTTTTTCCTTAAACAAATGGATTTATAAATGATTGATTTTGTTTGATGTTAAGGGAGGACAGAATCTTTGTTTTGTGCAGAACATATAAATAATTTCAGTTAAAAAAGAACAAAATAATTAATAATAGATAAAAAAGAGAAGAAAAATAAAAAGGAACCACAGCATTCACTCTTGTATGTATACTATGTAGCATTGCTTTCCAGGTTTTACTGCATATTTGTTATCAGAAGATTGTGATCTCTTTGACCCAGAACATCGCAAAGTTTGTCAGGACATGGCTCACCCCTTGTCCCATTATTTTATTGCAACATCGCATAATACGTAAGTATTAGTTAGGGGACCATTTCACAAAAGACCTAGGTCATTTTTGGCCTAAAACCTGAGCCTGCTAAGGCTTGGGTGATTAAGCTGCATTTGAAAAAGGATCTTAAAGGTTCTGTAAAAGTGTGTGATTTGTAGAGCTTCATACCATCAATTTAACATAACTTGATAATGTATGAATTCATTGTCAAAGATTAAATTTCTCAATTTCTATACACATTTTAAAAGCAGCTTTACCTTCGGGAGCTTTTGCCCAACTATTTGAACTTCCTATCTATGAAAACAATGTTTTCTGTGACTGTTCAAAAGATCATCCTTCAAAAAACTATGTGGGAGATATAACCTATCACATATCTGACACAATACCATAATGTTAGCTCTGAGGTACAGTAGCTTTCAAAATTTGTGTTGAAATTGAAAAGTTTAATCTGTGACAATTTAAAAGGTTTTAAACAGTTTTAAAAAGGTCTTTTAAATAAGCCCTTTGAGGAAATTGTGATTTTGTTGAGGATGGTTTTTGCTCTCAGTAGTGACAGTAGCTGATTTAGCTATGTCAAATGCCTTCATTAAAAAGACCAATATTCCATTGTGACTTTGTGTAATTGGCTATCCAATTTAAGCAGTCTACACATATCCCAAAAATTACGACTTTTCAAAATCAGGCCTCAGAAATTGCATTATTTTTTTTATTCTGCCAAAACAGTTGCATGCGGGCACAATCTCAAGTTCATAAAAGTATCAAATGTATATTTCTTATTTAAACTGACAGGATCGTACTTTTACTAGTTGCTTGAAAGGCTGCCGTAGAATTAAAGTTTTTCTGTGATTACATTTAATGCTCAAAAATAAGGCAATTTGTAGATTGAATCCTCTTAAACCATCAGACATATATAACAAGCTAAAAATAATCAAGAAAATTACCTGAAAATCAAGTTTTCTTCACATTACCTTTCATGCTAATTGAATATATCCATTATGAGTGTGTTATTTGATTATGGATATTATTTAACTGCAGACTAATGTAATCACTTGCATTTTTTTACTGTTACATTAAGTTTTTTTCCCTTCAATTTAGATATTTGCTAGAAGATCAGCTTAAGGGCCCTTCTAGCACAGAGGCATATGAAAGGGCATTAAAAAAGGGTTGCAGATGCTTGGAGTGTAAGTAGAGAAGTGATTTCCTCCGGAAGCTTATTTTTCTTATAAAATGTCAGGGATTTATGTAAAGCTTACAGCATTCTCTAGTTGCATTTTTGCCTGACTTTAAGATATATAACAAGTATCTGATATGCTGCCTTGACAACATAGAAAGAACAAAATAGCTAACAATGGTTCTGGTGCACTGGTCTCTGTTTTCTTCATGTTATTCTTTCTATAAACTTTTTGTTGTTGAGGCATGGTTACTTTGAACTGAAAACCTGCCTTTTGAGCAGAAATTGTGTAACAGTGCAGAATAGATCAACTTCCATTCTAAAATGCACCATTGCAAACGGCAATCAAATGTTTTTATCCAGTTATTTCCTGAATATGCTTAAATTGAATATTTTTGGATAAATTTAACAAAAAAAATAATTAAAAACGCTATGGTAGGAAACTTCTAAAGGTAAGAGAGAAGAATATTTAAAATGGGACCACTTCAGTTGCCGTTGATCAAATATCCATGTGCCACTTATAGGTGTTGGCATTTCTGCACTGAACTAGGTGTATTCAAAGAAACCATCAATCTCAATTTAGATCGTCCTTGGAGGTTTTTTGCCGCACTATTTTAAACACCTCATTTATCATGACTACAAATGTGCTGCAATTTTCCTCTGAAAATATATTGATATGACATTTGAAAGCAGTAAGTAAACTGTTTTATTTCCATTATAATGATTACCTGACAGTAAACAAATTGTATAACTAAATGAGCCTGCCTACAGTGCTTATATTCATGGTGCTATTAAGGTAAATGCTTTCTGTAAAATATGATCACATATTAGAGAACTATTTTTCCAATTATCAGCAGATTTCCGTCTTTTTGGGAGTCAAAAATATCATTGGCATTAAATAGATTTTTCCAACAATCAGCAGATTTCCAACTTTTTCGGGAGACAAAAAGTCTTCTCCCTGTGGTTTGCTTATTACATATTTTAGTGATAGTTTATGTTCTATAATACAACATGTTTTGTTTGGTAATAATCACTGTAAAAGGTATCAAAAGCAAAAATTAATATAAACTTATATGGTCATTTTTAAAAGGCACTGATATTCAAATAGATATTATTGTTGGATAATAGTCATTGTGAAAGATGCCAGTAATGAAAGTGGTGTATAAATATATTATTATATTTCTCTTTTCAGTGGACACATGGGATGGTCCCGATGATGAACCAGTGATCTACCATGGCCATACTCTCACCTCCAAAGTTTCCTTCAAATCTGTGATAGATACCATCAACCAATATGCTTTCCAAGCATCAGAGTGAGTGGATCTCTGTTTTTAGTACTATATTTTTTATTTTGACATACCAAGTTGGGTAAAACCCGTACATTAAAAAATTAATTTGAATCAGATGGCTGTGGTGAAATATTCCATTAAAAAATTGTTCTCAGTAGGCAAAGATGGCAAATTAAATGTACTTGACACAAATTGCAGATATGAAGCAAAGTATGCTCCTTTTCATTTGAATGTGGTGTTTCCTTTTAATATAACTATAAACTTTATTATAGTCCTTGGCCATGTTATCAAGATCAGTGAATAGTTTGTAAAGACTGCACTAGATGATCAAATCAGACCAAGACCTATCTAGTTATTACATTTTAGATCTTAGATAAAAGGGATGGTGTGAGAGTGCCTGTGTATTGATTTTGTTAACCACCTACTGATTTTTGTCCTGAGATATTGCATCAGGTCATGGAATTTTACAATTAACCGTCTGAATCCAATTCCTTATGCCGTCCTTGGAGCTCTAATGTAATTGCAATTGCTGTAATGTACTCAGCATTGGTGTTGTGTGAGTTTGCCCTCTGTACTTAATTGTTTGTGTACAATGATACGGAAAGAACCCAAATCTGAAGCAAACTCTTTTTACCAAGTAAAGATTGGAGGGGTTTAAGAGTGAAAGGTGCATTATCATAATGATACCCTTGGGATATTTCTTGGTTTCCATGCATATTTTTTAGGCTTTACAATTTTTTTAACTTCTTGCAGCATCATATTGCATACACTTTTTCTTTATTTTGTCAACTCATACCCTCCCATTCTGGCTTCTCTAGGTACCCTGTGATTCTTGCCATTGAAAACCACTGCTGTATCAAGCTCCAGCAGGCCATGGTGCACTATATGAAGGCAGTGTTTGGAGACAAACTGTATGCTAAACCTACGGATGAGAATGCTATACAATTGCCTTCACCAGAAGAACTAAAGGGAAAAATCCTTATAAAGGTACATAGGGTAGGGAATGTAGAGAAAAGTATATGCGAAAAAATGCACTCGAAATTTCATAGATTTTGGTGTCTGGATGAGAAAGATGATATTTGACTTGTATTAGATTGATGATGGGGAGAAAGGTACTATAGTTCATAGATTCCTACTCCTTTTTTTTCTCTCACATTGACAACACAGTGTCTCTGTAATCAATAATGATGCAAACAAGAAAGAAGGAGGGCCCAGGAGGACATGTGCTGATAATGTCTCGTTTGCACTGCCCTTTGTGTGTAAAATTTGCTAACACTATTAGTGTCAGATCAATGGGAAGGCATCAAGTACCCCTCACCGGTTATTGCCCTTGTAAATTTGCAGTTGGTGAGGTAAAACATCGATTTAGATTTTAAACGTAACATTGCCCTTGTCGACTGTGTTCAGAGGAAGAGTAATGGACCTTATTTGCAGCAACAGTTTGTGAACCCTGGTATATGTAATGAAAGTCCATAGTGATATATAGCATACATGCACTAAGTCCTAGATTGATTCAGAGGGATGCTGAGGTCAGAACAGTATAATTTGGTGCTGCTCTCTTGTGATATCTTTTCCCCCTCTTAGTATTTTATTAAAACTTTGTGTGAGCAAATATGTCAAGACCCAGACTTAATGATGAACATATGATCAGAAAACATTGTAATTCTAACTTTCTTCCTCCCATAGGACTACATGTTATTACTGCACACCTGAGTTGTTGTTGGGCAACAGGGCAAGTGGGGTCACATGCAAGTTGTGCAGAGAACTTAAATTGAAGCAAAAATTGCAAAACAGATATTTTATTTGTGAGATCTAATAGTTGAAGGAACCTGCATTATAGTTGGTCAACTACCATAGACAGTATGATAGACCAGATTTAAATGCAATATCAATAACGTGAATTGGCAGATGAAGGATATCAAGAAGTATCCTTTGGCAAAAAATATATCCTATACTTTTTGGTGTTCAAAAGCCATGTTTTGTAGAGACTTCAAAAACCATGGTGTAATGGATACAGATATCCATGGAAAATATCCATTGCTATGGTACATTTAATTAAAAATTTACAATTTGATTTAGTCCTCCTATCAAAGATTTATGCCCACATCCAGGGCATTCACAACTCAGTCCTGTGATTTCATTTTCCATCATTTTAAATAAGATTGTATACACATAACTGGAATTTTTCAATCTGCATGTTTTATCAAGTTTCAGCGGTGTCAATCGAGTTCTTTCAATTGGTTGTCCCTATAAACCGTGAAACTGCCAGCTAGCACCACTTCAATCTGCACCAAAACAACCAACAATTTTTTCTGCCCCACAAAAAAATTATTTCTAGTGTAGAGCACAGTAATCCACTTGGGTAGTCCCTCTCTTCATCCTGTCTTCTCCAGGGCACACACCTGCTGAATGTCAACAACTGAGGTGATGGGTTTATTCCCCCAGGGTGCACACTTAACCAGTGACTCAGGATTTGGGGTTATTTCCATGGATATTGGAAAGGCATGCATTGAAAAGAGAACGGAAAAGATGCTCTTAGTTCTGGGGGTCTATAATGTCAAGGTTGTGATATTTAATTTAGAGTTGCCGGAGTTGGGTACTCGGGGGGCATTTTGTACATTTCCATGCAATTATTTTTGAAATGAGATTGGTAATATGATGTGACTTATGGAGGAAACTGCACACAAATAACTCATTTCTCTGGGTTCAGGTCTCTAACTGCTGTGCTGTGGGTAAAGCATTTCCAAGTCATTCCCCTTTTCCTTTCAAGACCTGGTACTTAATATTATCTCTAATGAAGAGGTTGTTGTAAATGCTTAAGAGCAATAGTATTTCAGCTGCTGATAAGGGTAGGATATCATGGTTTTCCTCAACATATTTCCAATTAAATTGGAATCTTGCAGATATTTGAAATGTTATAACTGGTTCACTATACCATATACTACATCGCAATGCAGGGTCATTAAATATAGAGAAATTTATACTAGGTAAATTTGGTTTTACTTATACTGGGTATAATTTATTGCATGAATTATTATTATTTTATTATTTATTATTATTATTATTATTATTATTTAGTGCAAGAAACTCCCCTTGGACTCTGATAATTCTGAGGGCTGGGTTACGGAGGAGGATGAAGGTGCTGAATCCACTGACAATAGGAAGAAAAATAATAAAAGAGTAAGTCATGCCTACTCTCCTGCCCTCCTCCCTCCCTCTCTCTCTCTCTCTCTCTCTCTCTCTCTCTCTCTACTCTGATAAAGAAATAAAATGTAGTCTATGCATCACATTCCAAACAATTACTGAGTACAGGAAATAGACTAATTTTTTTTAGAAAGTTATTGATCCTCTGTTGGTGACGCATGTAATGTCACCTTTTTTTATGACAGTATTTCTGTTTTTCTTAATTTTTGGGGGGTAAGCAAAAGAACTGCATATTTATAGCTGTATTTCTTTTTCTTTTTGTATGTGCATATATTGTGTAATTGCAGCTAGTACTTTGCAGTTGTAGCCAACTGCAGCAAAGTAATATATACGTATTAGTTTTTTCTCAATATGATTGCAGCCACCAGAGGGTGCTATAAGGAAGTACCTGCTTTCCAAGGAGCTCTCAGATCTGGTGTCTTGGTGTCAATCAGTCAGGTTTACAGATTTTGAGACGGCAGCAGATGAACGTAAGCAAACCTGGGCACATTAAAGAGCCTTAGAATTTTTTAGCACACCGTAGGAATCACTCATTCTTTTGATTTGGCATTTCTGATAAGGCACATTGACTTTTGAGTTTGTTCACAGTATAACTATAAGGCATTATGGCATAATTTCAAAATATTGTTCAAAAATTGATTATGTATTTATTAACTTACAAAAAGCTTTATAATGAATCCTTATTTCCACTGCTTCAAACTATACATTGAATGTATGAAAACAAATATTTTATGTACCATTCAGCTATCCCAACAATCACTGTTTTTGTTCCTTCAGAGGATGTATGGGAACTGTGCTCCTTCAGCGAAAGTTTTGCCCTGCGTCTTGCCAATAGTTTTCCAGAAGAGTTTGTGAACCACAACAAGAGGTTTCTGTCTCGGGTCTATCCCAATGGTGCCAGAGTGGACTCTGGGAACTACAATCCACAGGACATGTGGAACTGTGGCTGTCAGCTAGGTACAGTTTGTGCTAGTTGTGTTTGGTTAGGTGGTGTGTTCTAGATATGTGAGGAGTCACAAGTGTATTAGGTGTGACATTGTGCTGTAGATGTGGTAGATGTGACATTGTGGTAGGTGTGACATTGCTCTGTAGATATGACAGATTGTTGTGAGGGTAAATATGTTTGTGGAGCATGTAGAGTTTGTTCTTGTTGTGTTTGGTGAGTGGGTGGGATCTAGATATGGTAGGTGTGACAGTGTGTGGTAGTTGTAGAAGTGTACTGTATTTAACATGAAATGGTTTGGTATGAAATATTTTTGAGGTGACCTAGGGAAATGTAAATAAAAAAAGTGTTAGTTGGTGAATCTATGTGTTTATAGAGAAATCTGGAATATTTAACTTATAAATCCTTTCACTGTAAGGACATAGAAATGAATTCAGTACATACTAAATAAGAATTCAAGTATTTATCCAGGAAAATTATTGTTGATGTTGATATTTCTTTCATTGACAGTGGCTTTAAACTACCAAACAGGAGGACTAATGATGGACCTTTATGATGGAAAATTTGCTCAAAATGGAGGCTGTGGTTATGTCATTAAACCTGCAATAATGCGTGAAGAAATTGCCTACTTCAGTGCCAATACCAGAGATGTCATACCAGGGGTCCCCCCACAGGTTCTTCATATTAGAGTAAGTGTATGGTGGCTTAGGGACCATTCAGAGTGAGTTTTGCTTAATTTGATTGCATTCGGCTAGAGCAACCATGGAGTTAGTGCGCATTAGCTTGGATTGACAAAACTTATTCTGAACAGTCTACAAATTAAAATCATTCTTCTCATTTATTTTTTTTTTAATTGCTTATGTACATACATGGTAATTATTTACTGTTTAAATTTGAGGCAACATTGTTTAGATTGAAAATGAAAACCCAAGTTTTAGTATGTTCATAATTTTCTTCCTAGTAAATGGGTTTTAGAGTGTGGTTTAGATTAATGTACATATCCACTTCAGTGCAGTTCCTAGTCAAGCTTTTAAGTGGTGTTAAGTAACAGCAACATGACTATTTATAGCACACACTATCAATCTTAATGTAATTGCATGCCATGTGAGAATTCAGTTAAAATGTTACTATCCATTACAGTAAAGCAGTATGACACCTTTGTTATTAAAGATTGTATCATGGTTGTAATTGTTCTAACAATGATGTTTATCAGAATAAGCATTATTAGGACACAAAGCATTTTTTAATTTCACATGAGATCTTTATTGAACTCTGATGTACATTGCACGAGTCCATAGGTGGATATAGGGGAGAGGGATGTACTAAGGCGTCCTTTTTTGGAAGTGGAATTACAAAATACAAGAAAAGGAGAAGAGACTTGTTTGAGTCCCACAAAAGTGCTTGGTCCAAATTGCAATTTATTATCTCAGAAAATTCTGTGACTTAGGTTAGGAACACAGACAAAAAAAAAGTGGCGACCTCCATCCAAAATCCTGAATCAGCAAGTCACTGTGTGATATGATGTAAGGGTTGTGAGTGCATTGCTGTGTGGTTGAGGCATTGATTACTGCTTGTCTCTAGCTAACTAGGTACCTCCTTATCTCCTGGCAAGGCTAATAGCTAGTGACAGCTTCTTAAATCTGAAGACAAATGTGGCTTGGTTTTAAAGATGACAAATCTTTGGATTCTTGTTCACTCTGATGGGTTTTTAATGTGCTTGAATTGATTGATTGAGCTGATTGATCTGACTGAATGCACTTTATATGGTCTAAGGGGCATGTTAGGCTAGTGGTGAATCATTTCAGTAATAAGAAAAAGTTATGGAGATAACCACATTATCTTTGCAGTTTGTTAATTCCTAAATAACTTTATTTATTTTTTATATATTTATTGTTTGTTTTAGGTAATAAGTGGTCATCAATTTCCCAAGCCAAAAGGCTCTGGAGCAAAGGGGGATGTTACAGATCCCTATGTGCTAATTGAAATATTCGGTATTCCTGCTGACTGTGCAGAAGAGCGAACCAAAACTGTTCCACATAATGGTATGTTACCCTTGATTCGCATGTTATGTCTGTCTTGTCCTTATTTTACAGCAAATAGTGGTATAATTTCTATTAGATAGTTTAAAAAAGCAACCAAATTTTCATGGTTTTGAATATTTATAATTCAAGGAATTTTACAAAACTGAAATAATTATTGTAATTTTCAAAGAACCTGTTTAATTTAATCTTATAAAATTAAGGAGCATAACCACACCATTTCATAAAAATGCTGATGTGAAATATGATTTCAAGTGACATTTGTTTCATTTATGGATTGATTGTTAAACTGTATCCTTTCCCTTCACCCTTGTTTTCCAGGTTACAACCCACTGTTTGATGAGAGTTTTGAGTTTCAAGTGAACCTTCCTGAGCTGGCTTTGGTGAGGTTTGTGGTCCTTGATGATGACTTCATAGGGGATGAGTTTATTGGACAGTATACTATTCCATTTGAATGCATGCAGACAGGTGAGCGGTGTAAGCACACAGGCAGTGACTCTGGTTAACTTATTATGGTTCAGATTTTTGCCTGGATTTCTTTCATCCATTGGGTCTGGTTTATGATATTGCATCTGGGAAAATATATGACTGTAAACTCCCATATGAAGACTTATAAACATGCCAAATTGAAATCAAGCAAACACATAATTAAATTTTTATTTTATTATTTATTTTTTTTTTTGTCATTTTGTTGACAGATGCATTTCTTGTGGCTCACTTGGGAAATGTGAACTTTCTATGGTCACTTTCTATGGTCTTTCAGAATATCTATTAACGGTATTGTTTGTTTTTCAGGATACCGGCACATACGTCTACTTTCCAACACCAGTGAAGTTATTCCAAACTGCACTCTTTTTGTACATATTGCAATTACGGACAAGTGCGGTGGAGGGGTGAGTGCAAAAAGTTTACAGTGAGAATGTTTTTTACCAAATTATTTCATATGTAAGTTTTGATCTTTGTAATGATGACAAGTAACTCCATTTTCCTACTTATTGTCTTAATTTGGACAGAAATCTTCCAAGCGTGGAACATCAGTGAAGAAAAATAGAAGCCGAATGCGTGATCACTGTAGTCTGAAAACCACTGGGGTGAAAAATATTGATGACACATTTAAGGTAAGTAAAAGAAGGCTACTGGTATACAATAATGAAAACAAAACTCACAAATGATTCAAATAACATTTCACCATTAACATTTTTATTATCATTTTACCATGTTGCCTCTTGTATGTATTGGCCTATGAAATTTTAGGAAATATAATCAGTTGAACTTAAAAATGCTTACTCATTGCCTTCCCAGAGTGGTGTGCAGAGCCTTGCAGATGCTGCGGACCTGCGGGATGGTGTCCTCATTGCCTTGGAGGCCTTCAAAGAAACTTGCAGTCAAGCTTCTACAGCTAACCTCAAACAGTGTATCAGAGTGCTCTCCTCCAGAATACAGAGCTCTGCAGACCAGGCATCCATATGTATCCTTAAGAAAGACGGGGTAGGTCTTTGATTCTGAGATTTTGAAATAAATTTTCCTGTTCTTTAACACCCATTTATACAATAATTTAATTATTTGTTTATTCAGACAGATACTTATATTTCTATATACTTATATTTATATCTTATTAGATATATCTTTCTAATCCTCTAAAATTCATTGCTAGGTTCCCCTGTTCTTACAGACACCTGTTTTTACATACTCGGTACTATTTTCATCACAAAATATCAGTTAAATATTGAATGTATAATTGAATTTCAGTGGCCATATATTGAGAACCACAGCAATATTCCTGACATTATTAAGAAGGCAGTGGTTGCTTTTGATGTGGTGAGTCTCTAGCTGCTGTTTATTTTTTGTTATGTAGCCAGATAAACTTTGAAATGAGATTGGCAGTACTTGTTTAATGAGGCGAAGTTTACTGCATAACATTGCACCACAGATGTATCTATATTATGAAAATGATGCATTTTCAGTCATGATTTGATGTCCAAAATATTTCTGCATGGTTCTTGTTTGGTCTGAGTCATTGATAGATGGGCTTATAAGGAAGAGAGTTACTAACTGTGCCCCCTGTTGTTGTTTCAGCTAGTGGCAGAATGCAGAAATTTGGTGGAAAATGCAGTAGAGGTCTGTCAACAGGTAATACAAAATTGCATATACGTTTTGGTGCTTGGTTATGATTTCTTTCACTGCATGTACCCTCTAGTATTTTACAGTGACTTTTAATATTAGTGTAACAAAATAGATTGTTTAACTAATGAAAAGATGAAAATAATGATATAGCAGTAGCATACAACCACATACACCTGGGTGGGCATGACTCATTTTATTATATTATTTATATGAGTACATTTGTAAGATAATGCAATTTACATACATTCAATATGAAAAATTCACATGTTTTTTTGGGGGGAGGGGGTGACTCACATACCTTATATATTTATGTCACAGGCCAGATTGAAAGCCAGGCAGATTTTAAATGTGCCTTGGTAGTTCGTGATTTCAGTCTCAACTTGGTGGATTGAAAATCTGCTTGGATTTCAGTGGTGTCTGTCACATATACATGAATCATTATGAGCATTTCATTTTGGATTTTCAGCTGCGTGACAGTCAGAAGGCAGGTCTGGAGATGCATGAGGAGTTAAACATGCTTTGTCAACAGGCAGGACTGAGGGCGAGGAAGCTTAATAAAGCCATGGAGAGTTTTGCCTGGAATATCAGAGTTCTCAAAGGCCAGGCAGACCTTTTGATGCAGGCCAAACAAGACTGTAGTGACTACTTAAAACAGGTAATCTTCAGAGATAATGTTTATAAAGGGAAGGAGTGGGGTTATTTTTTAGGATAGGCAAATTAAACAACTGAAATCTTAACTTTCCAAAGAATGACATTTGCTGTAATTTAGCAGAATTGTGCAGAACAAAAACAAGAACTTGTGAACTTAAGAAGTATTTTGTTTTCAGCAATATTGACAATTTTTGTTGTAAGCCAAATAGGAAACAGAGTGGAAATTTTTGACTAGGGTTCTACAACCTAAAGATAATCAATTAAACTTTTTATATATTACGTGTTGATTGTGTTGTTCTCTATGGATCAAAAACACAACCTCATGAAATCTTAAATCATTGGGCTTGCAGAGGTTGACACACCTGTCACAAATATTTGTATCATAAGGTTACTGAGAAAGTCTTTATTCTCTAGATTGAAGAGGCGGCCGTGGCTACAGGACTAATGAAACCCCAGGTTCAAAACAACGGAAACACCAATGCTATGGTTACCTCTTGACAGACAACTCCATCTGGTGATGTGACAATGCAATATCCCCCACCTTTCCTTCAGTCAACAGATGCACCCTAGTGGTAAGAGGAGATATCAGTCGTGAAGTTTCATGCATCTGCTACATGGAAACTTTGGGGACAAGTTTAAGTTGGTGGTTTACTGATGGGGCCAAAAAGGAAGTACAGAATACAGTGTGTTAATATTTAATGGGTGTTGATTTAATGGGTGTTGAAGAACAGGAGAACTTTTTTCAAAATCTCATAACTGTTCCTTATCATGGAAGAGATATTCATAACAATTTTTGGAAGTCATCATGTTTCAAGAGGTCTGTAATATTTTGAATTTCACACCAGCAAAAAGTTAAACTGCATGAGGGAAGATGTTGCTCTCTGAGTTTAAGATTTAAGGTTATGAATCTTATAATCTTTAATTTAAGTGCCATTTCTTAAGATTTATTTGATTTTTTTTTGGCTGTGTTTAGCAGAAAAAAACATGCTGCTGATGTAACACGACAATGGAAAAAGATGAAGAAAAATCAGTTATAGTAGTGCAGCATATATATATATATATATATATATATATATATATATATATATATATATATATATATATATATATATATATATAACAAAACTTCCAGCTCCTCACTTAGTATAAGAGCTTTTTGCAAAGACTTCTGATCATATTGATCATGTTCAAAAGAACTATCCATATACATTAATACACATACATAGAGCACCAAAATGAAATGATTGGGCACCTGGTAGTTCCTGAGTATTTTTCCTTTTAGATTACATGGATACATTCGATCTGCAAGTATGAACTGTATGAATACCAAGTAAAACATATGGGGTATTTTTTACATTGTAATCTTGTGTTCTTGTTGTAATATAGAAGGCATTGATACCTGTGACATTTGAAATCCTTCCTGTATACTGGCTACCAAGTGCACATATTTCCCTTATCAAAACCAATCTTCCTTTACTTATTTGTTCTAAACCATTTACCTTGTACATAAATATATATATGAAAATTATTGTACAAAGGTACTTCCAAAATAGTTTTAAGAATGTCTTTGACATTATATAGTCAATGTTTGTATCAACTTGCTTTACAAACCTCTATGTAAAGGTGCAATATTTTTCTAGTTTTGAATGCATATATCTCATGATTATAGAGTCCCCTATATAATATGTTGAATGCCAAATACTAGTATATTAACATTGTATGTCAAATCTCTGGATTGTTTAACACAAGCATCATCATAAGTACTGTTGAAATGTTAGTCCCATGTTATACGTGTGATAGTATGGTAATGCTGGTTATCTTGTTGTTTCACTTACAGTTAGAAGAACAAAGAAATATATATATAGTGCAAACCAGTTAAATTTACCTGTTGAAATCCTTCAGTCTTTATCTTTTTATTTTTCCAATGATTTTTATTTGAAAAGAGTAACCATAAGAATCCTGTTATGTTTAAATTACATATCGTTTTTGTTAAAGTATGTGAAAATTGCATATCTGGTGGTGCTGTTTGTGTAACAGTTATTGTTGTCAAGTCAAAAAAAAAATTTTTTTTGAACCAAGACTGCTTACCTCAGTGATGATTTTATCGTTATTTATTTTTACTATTTATAAATTAATCATTTTACAGAAAAACAAAGGTGAATGGCTATGACATAAAAAAACTATTACAGGTATGCTATAGAAAGCAGATATGTAACCACTTTTATTTGCAATTTAGTTCATATAAGAAGCTAGTAAAAACTCCCTCAGCAAAAAGACTAATGATAAGAACTGAACCATTCAACTGTAGATTTACCTAGATAGAGGAATATTTGCAATGTACTTCTGGTGCACAACACCATATTAATTGCTCACATTTATTGTTTTCATAACACTGTGCTTCCAACACAATCACCAAATTTACACATAAATATGTCAAAGATAATGTTATTTATCAGATATTTCAAAAGTGAGTTCATTTGTCTTAATTTCTTGTCTAAATTGTTTGTTGGTTAAGGTCTTAGGTTAAGGTTAATAAGGAGGCTTTGTCCACGATGTGCATAACACATATCGGTATTAAAATACTTAGGGAGATTAACAATGTACTAGCCCTGCTTTTACATGAGAAAGTCATTTAAACGAAGCTCCAGTCCTCGATTTGGTCAGTTAACTGGATTAATTTTGATTGGTCCAAACAGCCCGTAACGAACTTGCAAAAGGAAGTAAATCCCTTCTTGCATAATAACATGTTAGGACCAGCCTAAGTGTTTCGATACTGACATGTATAACCCACCTGACGAAAAGGACCCAAGTTATTCTTCCTGAAGGATGCTAGGAGCTGAGCTTCACTTTTTTTCTTGGATATGATCATTTTAGATAAGCTTGAACTAACATAAAACCACATTAGGCATCTTTTTCCATGCCAGTTATTGTCATGTGATTATAATTTAACTGTTTGTTAATAACAAATAGGTCATTTTAATGCTTTAAAGTGTTTGCAATGCTATATTGGTTATTGTGAATGTGCAGAAATCTGTCTTATATTTTGTCTGTTATGACTGCTTAGAGAGATTTTACAATTTAACTCTAATCTGTGCAATATATATATAATATATATACACTGTATACATATATGTTTGTTGGTTGTAATAAGTACGTAATTATTTGTTAGTTTTAAATTGTTATTGGTTCAGTAGAAAGTGCAGCTTTATTGTAGAGTTAAGGAGAGAAAAGTGCTTGTAACAGCTTTAATGATGAACACTTTAATGACATTTTATATTTCATTTTGTCACTGTACATTGTGCAGCTACATTGGACATTATGTTTAGAGATAAACCAATGCATGGTTTGATGTTCAGACTCTTTTACAATGCAAATAAAGTAATTGTTTACAACATAGCACCGTTTTTCTCCTGAATGGTTTTTAAGTGAAAATATTTATTTTCCTTAAGCATGGCTGCATTGAACAATGCATTCAAATGTATACTGATAGCATGTGCTCACAAAAACTTAATTGAAGTCAGCGTATGAATTTCTAATCTTCTCTAGCAAATCAAAAGGTTGCAATTTGGAACCCATTTTTCTTGTATTACTTTTATATTAGTAACATTCCCCCCCTTCTCCCACTTTCTCTCTCTCTCTCTCTCTCTCTCTCTCTCTCTCTCTCTCTCTCTCTGTACATTTCCACACACTGCATCTCTTCTCCCTCGCCCTCATTTTGATTCTTTGTACGTGGATCAGTAAGTCATTCAAGGTGCCCAGGTGCCGTATCTAAAGTAAATGACTCACCTGAGGAGCTACCTATATATACCTGATGACATCACTCCAGTGGCAGGAAGTGGAGGGGATTCCCCTCAATTTACCTGCTGGCTACTACACAGAACATGCCATGTTCACAAAGAATTCCCGGTCAAAGCGAGGTGAGGTAAGAGTTTCTTTTAAATTCTTGTATTTAAAGTGAATAGGATCCTTTTAAGTGGTTCGAGAGAGCAACAGGTAGAAGTCTAGTCAAGTATGTTTGTGTTTTAATCAAATTTAGGTCAGATAGCTGTACCTTTATTTTACCGATACATTTTACGATCTGATATCAGCAACCTGTCTCTTTCAATATGGAGGGACTGCAGTCTTTGTTCTTCAACGCACCATACACAGAACTGCATTGATTATATGATTTATATGAAAATGACTGGCTTGTTTACTATAACTGTTTTGAACCTTTCTAAATGCCAAGGTGCCAGAGAGAGAGTGTGTGTATAAATATGTGCACAAGGTTAACCAGGAGCTTGCCATGCCACAGAAATAATGGGACTCCTGCAGATATGTACTGTGATATCAGTTTGGCGCATATGTATTATGTGGTTTATATACATATTGTTAATTTGCTCCAGATGCGATCTCACCTTTTGCTGTGGGGTGATATGAAATTTTGTGAGCCCTTTTTTCTGTATCAACTTCCTTACAATTTTTTCATTTTTGTGGGGAATATATATTAAAAATGTCACAAAGGCCAAACATTGAAGCAACAGATCATGTGATGCCCACATGCAATGAATGGCATGGAGGCAAAAAAATACGAACTTAGTATTGAAAACATCTTACTGAATCAATATCTCATAAAGATACCAAGTCAAAGTTAAACCATCCTTTGCCCTGTTTTTTAAGCTACTACACTTCTGTATAAAGCCTGCATAGTCACAGATAAAGTTGTTGGCACTCAAAGTCACAGATACTAGATTTCAGTATTAAATTGAGACATATTACCAAACTGAAAATCTCATCAGAAATGTGCTGTATCAAAAAACTACTCTATGCCTGGTACTGAAGCTGCTGTCTGTATAAAACTTTACCACAAGCCTCAGTACAAGGTAAACTTAAGCTGCTACCCATATAAAAAAGTTGACCACAAGTCCTGATATATAAGGTAAACCTTTTGCCACTCTAAATCACAGGTAGAATAGTGTCCACAATGCTAAGTGAGTCATCTGCCATTGTTCTCTACCTCTGTTTATGTGTTCAGGTGGTGACATTAGCTGACTCATTAAATGCCACTCATCCATATAATGACCAATGGACTACTGTTGGTCCCTGTGTCCACCTTATAGCCACATGAGATTAATATGAGTGACATAATAGCAAACAGTGTAGCGACTGTCTGTAAAGAGTCATGTTAATGCTACAATAGATCAGCTGACAGCCAATGTGCAATTTGTTTATTTATTAGGAACAAGTAAGAAGTAAGTATTCTTATACCACAGCAAAAAGCCATACATTCACCTGGTTTCTGCTTATACTAGACATACGTGGTTTAAGGACAAGGAGGAATGAATGAACTTTAAAAGCAGGCAGGTTTGTGCTATATATAATCTTGGGACGTGTACAACATACCTGTAGAATATCTTTTCAAGGTACCTGTAACCTGAAACAGCCATGTGTGTGATTTCAGGACAAAAAATAATGAGAGAATTGTAGAGTTGGATTTTTAACAACATATCTTTGTTAAATCAATACTTAGCCTTAAAGCTGACACAAAGAGATCTGAAGATGTTTTCATCCATAGCTTATTCATAATTCATTATTGGAAATTAAAGACCTGACAGGATGGGAGCTTTCTATTCAACCCAATGGTTCAGTTCAATGTATTCCAGTGGGGTAAAAACATTCATTTTAAAACTGCTCAAAATAACATCCCTATCCAATTCTGCCCATTTTATCAGCTCATGCAGTAATATATTTGCCGACACTTTATCAGTCTGTCCAAATATCAACACAAATTGGAATGTCCGGGCACATGCTCCCGCCCACATGTTCACTCAATAGTTGAATAAATCTCTGTTCATACCGTGCACTACTTGTACACAGCTGTTGTCAGTGTAATGGTTTTGGAGACAGTTATATTCATTATGGATGGTTTAATCTGGAGATGGTGTGATACACCCTAGGTGCTTTGCCCTAAGGATGGCCATTTCTTTCTACTTGGCAGGACATTGTTATTGAAAGGTGATTAGGCAAGCAGGTTTATCAGAATGAAGTCATCTTAACGTGGAGAAAATTGATCCAGTATCACAATGTTTCATGTCAGCGATGCACAGCTGATGATTGCATTGGGTTAAAGTAATGGATTATTATTGGGGAAATTTTTCAGTTTCGATTGCATTGGATTAATCCCAGAGTGGTTCTTTTCATCTGAAATTGCTCTGAATGGGGAAAAGATTAAACATTTTCTTTGCAGTCATGTTTCACAACAGAAAACAAGGGAACCAAATGATATACCTAACAAGCTCTTTATTATTCATTGAAAATTGCTCTTTGCACACTGTGACAGGAAACAATGATAGATTAGGGTTAGCGATCTGTACATTGGTTGCCTATAGTAATTGTATTTACATTACCTGAAAGGAAGGAGATATGGTAAAAAGTTTACTGGAGGTTTTGACTCATTTGATAAAGCAGTATAGTGATAAGGCTGAAATGAAGTTTCTGCTTAGGCTCTGATGTATTATTAGGATGGAGTGTTGTAACAAGCATACACACATAAATAAATGATTGTCTGAAAATCTGGTACTGAAACAAGGACATTTTATTGGGAAAATGTTGTCTAGTAAATATCATTACTTTACTCTAGCATATCTATTCTTCAGAATCCTAAGAGAATTAAAGCTGAAAAAATCTGTACATTTTTTCCACAATTTTTTATTAAATTTTTGAATTTGTATTTTATTTTTCTCTCTGAAGGTAATGTGAACCCATGGAAAAATGATCAGTGTTCAAGTAGCTGTAGCCAGCCTAGTGCTTGCTGTGTGTGTGAATTTTGTGCTGGCTGCTAGCCTAGAAGAGACGGCACAGGTAACTTGAATGCAATTTCAGAAATTAATGCATCCATGCTCCATAACTCCATTACAAGGTAATAAACAACACATTTCATAAATTGAAGGATTTTGAATATCTAAACAGTATTTTGTTGTGTAAAGTTATTGGGAATCTCTGCATAATCATGAAAACACATGTTGTCAGAGTAATGTTATAATTTCTGAGTTAAGTTATTTTAAGATATGTATGAAGGACATTCCTCTACTAAAACTGCCATCCATCCATTCCTAGGCAAAGACAAAACGCACCCTGCGTCACCAGTGTAGCCCTCACTTCCACTGTCCCCCAGGCACTGGTCTTCTTCTACCCTGTGACCCTAAGGATGAGACCCCGTGTCGGCCCTGTCCCCCAGGGTTTTATGCAGACAAGAAGCACACAGGTGCCTGTACTCCGTGCTCTCAGTGCAGTGGACTGAAGGCACAGTCTTGTACCAGCACAACAGATGCAAAGTGTATTGGTAAGTTGAAAACCTGGTGTCTTTTTGTACATATATGTGTATTTGTATGTATTTCCTTTCTTTTTTTTTTTTCTTTTTTTTTTCATTTTGTTTTTTCAGTGAATGTTTTAAAGATGATAAATCTAATTTAAGTCAGAAAAGGGTTATCACTCACAAATCTGCTATGGTTTGATAGGTTGATACAAAAATATGTCCCCTATGCCCAAAATGTTGCATAAAAAAAACGAGGATAACAGCCTGTGTCTTATATATGATAATTATAAAACACAAGCTGAAATATTTTAAATTTCACTTAGTGTTTTAAAATAATCATATATGATCCAACTACCAAGCTAATGAACAGTTTTGATCTGTAAGTGTCTTATTTGACATTATTTCCTAGGCTAAATAGGCCTACCTCTGTTGGCCTAGATTCTGCCAATCTTACCATCCATATTTTACTATCATGAATAAATATAAAGTAATTATTCCCACCACCAGCATATTTTTATGGCTACAGGCTTTGAGATATATAGTGATGTTTTATGGCCGAGGTAGCCAAGCAATGCACACTTGTTGTTGTCAGGTTATTCCTTGCAGTAGTTTATCATCGATGTCAGCTGAACAAACACAAACATGTTGTATAGATATAATTGTTGATACTTATTTGACGTGTGTCTTCTTGACTGATAAGATTTCAAGTGTAAAGTGTCATGACTCCTTGGGCCATACAGAATCAACTGATGTATTATTCTATTATAAAAATTGTTTTGGTCAGAGATACTTATATTAATAAAAGTAAAAGTAAAAGTATTAAACAATGTAACACCTAGTGTGTTTTATTCAGAAACAATGTAACAGTTTTAAGACATCTTGTAGTTTTGAAAATACTGGTATATGAAAAATGTATTGTGAGTTGACATGTACTTCACTTTGAAATATCATAATTGATATACATTACGCCTCCTGCATATTGTAGGCAGCCTGCAGGTGGCAGCAAGAGGTGGTTCTCCAGCGGCTCCCTACGAGGTCCTTCCCACTAAACCCAGCACACGTAAAACTCCTATAGCCCATACTGAAGGTAAAGTCTCTGAAGTGTTTTGAAAAATTTAATTGTCCTATAAGATGGGAAAAAATTAAAGTCTGTAGGCTTATCTGATAGTAAACATTATTTTATTACTCAGAATTAAAGCTCTTAAATCTACCATATAGCTTTATGTTCAAGAAAGAAGCAATTGAGAATAAATCTATATATATATATATATTTATATATATATATATATATATATATATATATATATATATATATATATATATATATATATATATAATTCCCTGCCTGTCAAAAAAAATCAAAAGCTCACAAAATAAGTGTAGATAAGACTTATACAGGGACGAACAACACACAAGATAGTGCTTCAACCCCAGCCACTCGTCTGTTATCAGTCTAATCAAAATGCTATGTAATATCGTGTTAATTGATTGCCCTTTCTCTCTCTCTAGATACAATATCTGTGGACCACACTGCTGGAGCATCGAGCTGGGAAACCCCAGTGATCATCATTGTGGTTGTGATAGGTGTGCTGGTCATTGTGTTCTTCATTGCCTGCTGTGTGTACCGCAGATTTAAGAACAGGACCAGACAGCAACATGTAGAGATTGCTGTCAGGGTGAGTAAATAAATGGTACCTATTGCTGTTGGTATTAGTCATTGTGCAATGGTTGACATACACACAAAATTGAAAATAAAATAGATGAAAAAGTTTTTTTTATTCAAAATGAGACATGATGTATATGAATTTTTTAAAGTTATGTCCAAAAGTAACATGCATATAAGATGCCATTTACTATTATTTTCTATTTTAACATATTGATTGCTTTAAAGGGATAATAACTCTTCGTATGGCCAAAAAATGAATTTTCCTGGAGTAAACAACAATTTTCCCATACTTACCAATGGTTAATGAATCCATTTTTACATTCGATGGTAGTCCCTGTTTTTTTTGTTTTTTTTTTTCTAAAACATTTTTTTTTTCAATAATCTCTTAAGAGATTATAACAGAGTATAGACGTCAATGGAGGTCACGTGGTCTAAACACAAGTTCAGATATCAGAATAATAGCTATAACTGCCATTTTTGTGGTAAAACAGAATATATTATATTTCCATGAGTTGTTCACAATGTTTTTATTGTGAAATAAAGATCTCATACAAAGAGTTATTATCCCATTAAGGATACTAGCTGTGCACCATATAAAATATTCTATTTACTATATCTGCAGTTTTCATATGTAAACCAGTCTTCAGTTCACTTAAGAGTTGATTGTTTTTTTTGCTTTTGGTTCTTAGTATCAAGATGTATTGGAACGAGACCCCACTCACAGGGACATTGCCCAGACCTGGCCAATGCTACACACAGTGGACACACAGACCACACCACAGAGAGGCAAATCACCCGCCAAAAAGAAGCAGAAAAGTCCAGGGCTCATTTCCAGGTCAACTGCAGATCTTCTGGCACATCTCTCAGGGGAGAAACCTAAACTCAAGAAGTTGTCCCACTCTATGAGCTCCTTGTCTTTCTTTCCTCCTCACATAGAGGTCACTGTGAAGCAGGTCCATGATGACACCCATTTTGATTTCTCGAGAAGAACAGCTTCATTATATCACCATACTTCCATCCCTGCAGGGCTGAAGAGAGAATGCAAGAGCACGTCGTCCCTCCCTGTATTCTTAGATGATGCTATGAGCGAGCTTAAGGGTTTTGACAAAAAAGAGGCCCTGAAGAGCCTCACAAAAGGCTTTATCAAAAAGGCAACTTTGGTGAAAGTAAGACCCAAGGTGTTTGAAGGCTCTAACTGGCTTCAAGAACAAGGGATCCGAAAAGAACTGAATGAGATGTCGTCATTGACAACACAAATCCAACTGAAACAGTTTACCCGGCTCGATGAGGATGGAAACCGGATGTCACCAGATCAGCCCTCAACTTCGCGGGTTTTTGACCACCCACCAGCAGCAGCTGAAGAACTCGAAGATGAAGTTTTCCATGTTCCATCCAATCTCCAGAAGCATGTCAAGACCAACAATGCCAATCTTGCCCAGCCTTTACTGCAGGCAGACTCTGAGTCAAATTCTAGTTCCCAGCAGAAACTGAATGACAATCAGAATATGTCTTTCTTCACATCATCTGGAGGTCAGCTGGTCAGAGAGGGGTCTGCCGTGGAGCTTCATATCCCAAGGGGGGCAGTGCCCAAGGGACAGACATTTGCTGTGCAAGATGGGGTCATCCTAGACCAAAGGCCATTTGTGTCTGCTGTTAGCCCAGACGAGAGAATTATATCTCCCATAGTAGAATACAAGCTGTGTGGCGACAAGTCGTTTAAGAAGCACGTTCTAGTCAAGATACCACATTGCATTGCAGATCGTGACCTATGGGAAGACATCCGAGTGCTCTGCAGTGAGTCAACCACAGCCCCGTACATCTTTAAAGAGGTGCCATACCAAAGCAAGGAGAACAATGTACACCAAGACATGTATTTCACCCTGCGTGATGGTTACATATACTTACAAACCACACATTTTACCCTGTTCCTCTGCACATGTCGAAAGCGCAGTGATAAAGACATGGTGATTGATGCAGTGGTCTTTGGTTCCTTCTCGGAGAAGACCGTTAAGAATAAACCCAACAGAGAAGTCAGACTGAGGCTCTACCTATGTGACACATTGTATGCAATCAAGGATTACTTGGAGGTATGTGGCAGTTTTAACAGGTTTTGTTTTCTTTCTTACACTATATGAGGACAAAAATAAAAACATTAAAAGAAAAATGGGATGTTACTGCCAATTATCAATGGGAGCAAGTAAAGTACATTAACATTTTCTAACAAGCGTTCTTTATACCTCAATGTTTTTATAATTTCATTTAAGTTAAGGATATTTTTTGAAAGAAATACTGATATACAATACAACAAAATTTTAATGTTTTTTTTCTAGCACTTGAAAGCCAGAGAAAATAGGGTTCTTCTTGATCAAAAGAGGATTGAATTGACCCCCAAAGCAAGTGGGCAAACCAGTGAGTTTGAAATGGAGCTGGATGACAGGAATTTGCCAGAGGGCTGGAGACCTCACATCTTCTCACTGCGCCAGGTGAGAGGAGACATTACATTACATTAACATTACATTACATTACAGATTGCCTTTAAAAGATGTAACAAATTGTCAGTAATTTACCTTGTGCAAAACCAATGACTCATTCAGATGTGATAATCCCACTTCCAGTAATTCTTGTCCATTTTAATGCTTTTGAATGTTTTGCAAAAAAAAATAATAATAATGATAATAAAAGAAAGAAAACAGAAACAAAAGAAAACAGAAATAATGATAATGAAAATATAAGCTGATAAAAGCAACTTTACATTTGAAAAACCAGTTACTGAGATATTGAGAGACTTTCTTATTTACACATGCATGCTTTATCAATATAAATTATTTCCAGTGTAAGAAAGTGGAGGAACTAGTCTGTTGTCACAATGGTGACTTCCCTCCATTGGCAGCAGAGTACGTCCTACAGAACACGCAATTTATGCTGAAGGACACCAGTTTCAGCACAGTGATAGAAATCACACACAGGTCCCCAGTGCTGGCTAGCAAGATCAAGTTTCCACCATTTTCTAAAAGCTCGTCTGGTGTACAGTATGGAGAGACAGCTTTTGCCACCACGACAATCTACATCAATGAGGAGCTGCAGAGGATGGGAAAGATGAATGCAAGCTCTTTCAACAAGGTTTTCCCTTCTTGCTAACTATTCCTTTACATATTTAATGTATATTAATGAATCGTTAATAGTTTTACTTATCAGTGACTTATGGCAATTTAAGTTCTCCATTTTATAATGATAATAAATTGTATCTTTAAAAATGATATGATATATAAAATGAAGTAACAGAAAATCTTTAATCATTCCACAGATATTAAGTAATGTGACAATCTCATTCTTATCACAGCTCCTTGTGCATCCTGCCAGCCCAGAGGAGTGGTCAGAAGTGTTTGATGTGATTGCTGGTGAGCTTGGACAACGAGCAACATGGCCACTGGCCAGAGCCCTGGGACTGACCAATGTGGAAATAGAAAATGTCCAACATAGGTACTAGGAGAAATTAAAAGAAACTTACTTAAAGTTAAAGAAAGTTATCTTTAAAAAGAGTTTTGTTGTGATTTTTTATCATGAAAAAAGTTGAAAATTAAAAGTGTCTTTTATTTGATGGCCTAACGGTCTCTGTCTGTATTTTGTAATTTTAAAATGTTTTTGTAATAGAATAGATATATAGTAAAATTAAAATAAGTTGTTTTTTTGTGTGTAATATGTGCAACTCATATTTCAGGCATCCTGATGACTTAATGGAGCAGAAAATACAGTTGCTGAGAAATTGGAGGCAGAAACAAGGTCCTGAGAAAGCAACCATGTTTGCTTTGAAGTGTGCCCTGAATAAGGTTGAACAGAAAGATCTAGCACAGAAATTACCATCATAGGATGATTTGATCTGGTGCAGTACAATAACATCATGTATTTTTTTAAAAGGAATATTTTTTCTGTCCATCAGCAGATTTGAAATTGAGCCTTAATATGGTTACTTTAAAGCATCTTGTTTTAATTGTATTGTACAAGACATGGTAGATATTTTACGTTTCTGTTTAAAATTTAGAAATGGCAAACTGGTGTTTGTTATGCAGTCAGTATATCTCTTGGAGTGCCATATGAAAGACTGACTTTGTTGTTTGGACACTTGGTCCAATTTTCTTTGTCTCTCTAGTGTAATGTCTCTGGCATTGCCAGTTTTATGTTGTGTTTAAATGTATATTTTTATCATACATAAGTTTTTAATGTTCATAAAATGGACATATTCTAATATTGACAGCAATATTCTATGGTCCTCACTAAGATGCAATGTGGGCAATATTTTATATTTTATCTCTATACTTTGAGAGTATTGGTTGTGAATTTGGTGAACCACCATCAGCAGGATTCTACATTGATATGCACAAAATATTTTTAAATTGTGAGTCAAAGATTTGATACAAATTATAGATGTTTCCAATTTCCCAATTTATTGATAACGAATTGTACACATAAGGCATGTGGGGTGTGGTAAGGGGAATTCTTTGCACAGAATATTCCACTGAAATATGGAATTTCTGGGCCATGTGATTTTCATCACCCAAGATTATTTTGATACAAAATTTTCTCTCTTTGTCTTTTTAAGATAATCCCATTTGATGTCACCATGTTTTCTCTTTGCTGTATCTGTTAGGTTTAAAATCAATTATATAAATGTCCAAATAGTATATTTCCCTATTGAAGCAGAGTATTAATAATTGTCTCTATATCTGAAAAAAAAATTAAGTATTCTAATATGGCAGTAATAAATGTTTTGTTCTGCTATATTCTAACAATGGATAGTTTTAAAGGTTGTATTTGTTATCTATTCAGTTTGATTTTATTGTTTTTCTTGTCAAAGACAGTGTTGTATATAATGCATGCTTTAAAGATTTATTACATTGTTATGTTTGTATTTTAAATTTACAGTGTCACAGACACATGGGAGTATTAATGGTATGAAGTCTGTCACAGGCAGTTTTCATCAACAAAAATTTCACATAGCATTCCTTAAATCTTACCTCTCTTACCTAATACTTTTGCAAATGGGTGCAGCACTCCCAGAATGAACTGACCTCTATTCTTAGCAATACACATAGACATGTGATCCAAGTGATATTATGAATTAATCAGTGAAATACTATGTACATTTATAGTGCTTTTTTATCTACAGGTGACAATTATGGTTCCATGTTCTTTGATAATCAAATGTATTAAAATCTGGGAATCGAGAAATATGGCTATACTTATTATTATTTGGATGCTGTGTATCACGAGTTTAGCCTATTTAACTTTCATAAGCTTGTCTGCTTTGTCACCAAAATCTGAAAATCTGACTGTCTTAGAAATAGTTTTAAAAAACTATTCAAAACTATTCAAAACTAATGAATTTAAATTGTATATCTTCAGTGTGAAAACCTACTGGTTATGACTCACTGTAGTCACTGTTCAGACTGTTTATGTTGTTGCTTAATGTCAGTATTTGCTATTTTTGTGTTCTTGTTTACCTTTATTGTTGTGTTGTTGAAAAATGGTCTCAAGTAATAAGAAAATATCTCTTCATTTCACATATATGTTCATGTATGGATATATCATTTACACCAAAAGTGTCCATTTTTGGTGGAATAAAGCAAAATTAATTATCCGTCTATATCACAGCTTCCATTTATCCTATTCAAGCGCTGAAATTAGTGTCTAGCACTAGTTTCCAGTTTCGTTTTTAAAAACGAAACTGGCAACTAGAAACTAGTTTCGTTTTTCAAAAACGCACCTGGCAACAAGAATCTAGTTTCGTATATCAAAAACGATTCTGGCAACCAAAAACTGGTGTCGCTTTTCAAAAATCAATCTGGTAACTAGAAACTAGTGTCGTTTTTCGAAAACAATTCTGAGAAACCAGGATCATTTTTTGCGAAAGGAAACAAGAGTGGATGGATGAAGGGGTGACCGGAGAATGTTTACCGCGACCAAGTAACCTCTACCATGGAGGCCGGGCAAGGTGTTTGAGGTATAAATTTTAATGTCATTGAATTTTTCAAAAACAAATCTGATGCCCAGAAAACTGTCGTTTAAAAAAAAAACGATTCTGATATGTAGAAACCAGTGTCGTCTTTCGAAAAACAATTTTGGCAACCAGAAACTAATGTCGTTTTTTCAAAAATAATACTGAAAAGCCAGAATCATTTTTGCGGAGGGAAACAGGAGTGGACGAAGGAAGAGACGACCGGCGATTAGCGTCTATTGCGACCGGGTAACCTTCACCGCGGAAGCTGTGCTGAATGAATATTACAGTCTCTCTCCGCCGTGCGGTGACGACCACCAATCGTTATCTACGATGTAATTAATAATAACTTGAACTGATTTTTTACACAGCATGTTGTAGATTTTCTTTATGAATTTCGCTCAGTTAGTTATATGGAATTAACAGTTAGTTAAAGTGATTTAATGAAACAACGCGCCGAACATTTTCTTTCAGAATGTTCAAAACAAAAGAAACTTGATATAATACAAATATACAGACCAATTCTTTCAATTATATTGGTCAGTTTTAAGGTGTATTTTATTCGTGCCTAAACAGTTAAAATATAATTTCTGTAGAGTTTACGTATGGAAATTTACCTTTGGATGCAACATAAATACAAGACAATTCAAAGTACGTTTGAATCTTAAACTTTTTTCTTTCNGAACTTGAATAGGAAGTCATATACTGGCAATTTACTGTGACCTTGAAATTGTGCTTGACCTACCTTACGAAGAACTTAAATTTGATTGTACCATATATATTTTTTGCAATAGTTTAAAAATTCTTGTTGATTGCATTTTTACAGCTTGTCAAGCACAAAACTGGTGGCTGTGTCCCTTATTTTGTGTATGTGGGGGTCTATACGAATGCGCTTGCTCCAGCTGGTGGTACAATATTTGGAGGCGGTATCGCCTCTCTGATCCTCAATAGCGCCCATCTTTGTTTCAAGGGGGCCGTAGCGATAGTCCGAAGGTTCAATAGTCCGAAGGTTCATTGGTCCGAATGTTCACTATAGAACCTTCGGACCAATGAACCCTTGATTAAAAAATCGATGAAAATGTTACCACTTTTCGGACCAATGAACCTTCGGACTATAGACAGCTTACCCTATTTTATTGTCTCTATGGAGGTATATGGGGACTTTACGACATTCGGTTTGAAGGCTTTAACCACTTGTTATAGTTTATTTTTGCATTGTATTGGATTAATGTGGCAGTCTAAGGTTGTCCTAGGTGGTTTTCAAGTTTATGCACCCGGTTTTAATATCATTTAGCGATTTTACGACAATCGTTTACTATCCAATCAAGGTGCTGCCGAGCGTGGTTATAGCTGGTGAGGCCGATTCAGCGGGACCTCCATGTTTAGGACTTTTTTCTTCTTGAGTGCGTGATGTATGAACATAATTTATGTCTTTCTGGTTAGTTAAGCACGTGCATCATTACAATACATCTTTTTGGTATTAAATGAATCAGTCCTTTAAATAAAAAACATCGTTTCAAATAGACAACTTTTCATCGGACTTTTTCAAAATGGCGGGTCCATAACCTGGTGAGATGCAGTTGGGTGACAGTTTTGGACATTTTTTGTAAATTTTAACACGATGTATGCACATAATTTATGTTTTTCTGGTTAGTTAAGCACGTGCATCATTACAATACATCATTTTGGTGTCGAATGAATCAATCATTCCGATGAAAAACATCGTTTCAAATAGACTAACTTTTCATCGGACTTATTCAAAATGGTGGGTCCATAAAGTGGTGAGAGGCAGTTGGGTGTCAGTTTGGGACATTTTTTGTTAATTTTAATGTGATGTATGCACATAATTTATGTTTTTCTGGTTAGTTAAGCACGTGCATCATTACAATACATCATTTTGGTATAAAATGAATCTATCCTTTTCATAAAAAACTGTTTTTAATAGACTTTTCATCAGACTTTTTCAAAATGGTGGTCTGATAGTTCTTATTGTTTAAAATGAATTAACGCACATAATTTGTATTGTTCGTGTAAATAGATCTATTATTCTTCATGCAGTTTATACTCAGAATGAAAACTTAAATTTATATCATCAGCTCTATTAAGAGTGGATTTACAACTACTGGTAGTTGTACTCACACTGTCTATAGTAGCTAGTAAATTTATTTTGACTTCACCAGGGAGTTACTACACTTCTATTAAAAGCCAAGTAATTACACTCCTGTTAGAGTCAACTTGTAAGCCCAAATAATTTTTCACAATTGTGAAAGTGGTCATTCAATTACCTGATGGTATCTACCTGAAAAACTGGTGACCCACCACACCTATTCAGCATAACCTATTCAGCTAGCATGTCACAGGTGAAGGGAGAATCTTCCCTGACATATCTTGCCTGGTTATCAGTTATAATTATCGTAATTATCTTAGATGAGTTAATGGTCATTTATGATAAATGAAAGTTACTTATTGGATATAAAGAATTGAATGAGACATTTTTACCAATCCTGTCATAAGTACTGCATATTTTGTCTATTATTTCTTTTACTGTAGTTAATTTGTAACCAGTGTTAGAAATAAAGGCTGGCCGTCTGCCCGGGGCTGACAACTTTCAGAACGGGCTGAGAAGTTTTCCCACCAGGCAGACATTCAGTCCAGCTACTTTTCAAGATGTCTGGACTTTCGGTCCAGCAACTAATTTTCCTAAGAGGCAAACACTGTTTGTAACATGTATTTAAGAGAGACCTTATTGAGGTGGCATAGTCAGGAGGCTGCTTTACAGAATATATTGCTTTAGAAAAATTAGACAAACCCGTCTTACTTTTTCATGTAGGTTTTTATTATTAAAATGTATAATAATTTCAGAATGGGTAGACGGCGTGGTCTGACCTACAGGAAGAAAGGGACCCACATACCCCATAAGAAAAGGAGAAAATCAAAGCAGGTAACTGAACAACCACCCAATGATGAAAGTACCGAGCAGCCACTCGAAACACGAGGGCCATATGAAATCACTCCTCTAGATTTGCTGGCAGATGTAGCCACAACGGAGCAGTCCCAAGAGCAGCAGAATGTAAAAAGCACACAAAAGGTAACTGTTGATTGTTTTTGGTTTTGATTTCAGTCGAGTTATCAAATACCTTGATACTTAATCAGTCCTGTTATGCTCACCTCTGCATTTTCCTTTTGAGTGCTTTTGGTTTTTTTAATAATAATAATTATATATAATTAAAATATATTAATAATTATTATAAAAATATTAATAATTAAAAAAAAATATATATATATATATATATATATATAATATTTTAACGAGTATCTGTGTGTTGTTATATACCTAGTGCTTACTCATTTAAGGTCACAGATCAAGAAGAGGCATATGACGTATCTTCTCTAGATTTGCTGGCAAATGTAGTCACAACTGAACAGCCCCAGGAGCAGGAGGATGTAGAAAGTACGCAGCAGCTACTTGAGACACAAGGCTCTGTGCTCTCACCCCCACAGACAACAGATTTCCTGACACAAACCAGACAAATTGGTGCAAAATATGGACTGTTGGAGATAGGAGATGATGGTGGTGGTTCATATAACTTTGGCTCTACACCCTCATTTGCTTTGATTGGAGGACTAAGAATGCCAGTTTTTACTCACATTTTCACCTTGAGAAATGACAAAACCTGGAAAGTGACAGTTCTTGGAAAAGAAATTTCCCACTCTCAGCTTTTATCTGAAATCCCGCCTGTGCTAGAGGACGTTGAACAGTTGTTTAAAATAGTCTTATTTTACAATAAGTGCCCTGGTAATCCAGATGAAAAATATATCCCAATCTGCCGACAACGCAGTCCATCTGGAAATGCCAAGTTTGAAAATTCCATGGGTGATATCATTGCTTCTGAAGAACAGGGTTTTCCAATTGTCAGTGGAAATTTAACCTTTAAAAGGACAATCCGCCACAAAAACTGTACAATTTTAGTGAAGGGGACCAGGTGTATCAGTTGTGTAAATTTTCGAAATAATCTAAAACAATTACTACACAGAAGCAAGAAGGTGGAAGAAAGTGACAAAACATCTGCTTCATCACATGTTCCCCTCAAACTTTTGGATTCGGAGGAACTTTGAGAGAGACTAGCAAATGTCAAATCTCAACAAGCATTGGAGGCAAACAAGAAGAAGGCTCTAATGCAGCATGTGGCGAAACTAGTGGAGAGAGAAGGGGTAACTCTGCATGAATCTGTATCCAGTGATTTACAAAAGATTATGACAGACAGTGATGCCCACATTGGTAGGACCTTCCAGCCGGATTCTGCTGTGGGATCAACAAAAAAAAAAACAAGCTGAGCTGAGCAACAAGAAGAGCATGAGATGGCATCCAATGATGATACGTTGGTGTCTGCAGCTGAAATCAATTTCTCGTGCAGCTTATGACTTGATCAATAAGTCAGGATTTTTTTCTCTGCCAACATCCAGGACATTATGTGACTATGAACATTACACCTCTCTTTCCCCAGGCAAAGTGAATGCTCATTTTCTCAAGCAGCAAGTGGAAGCCATTGAATTCTCCAAACTCCCAGAAGCTAAGAAAAATGTTGTTCTGCTTTTGATGAAGTGAAAATCAAGTCGGACCTTGTGTATTCAAAGAATAGTGGTGAGCTTGTTGGGCTCTGTAATATGGGCAGTTTCAATGAGCAGTTGTGGACATTCGGCAGCCTTGTAGAAAAGGGAGAGGATG
The DNA here is from genome assembly GCF_001039355.2 of Lingula anatina. The sequence goes on along the minus strand of NW_019774770.1, from coordinate 110,486 downwards.
CAGAACCCCAGTTGGCGACTCATGTACTGGTGACCATGGATCAGGGAATTGTGGACAGCTACTCTTTTACATTGGCTCATTACCCCTGTGTAGGGTTCAATGCCGAACAACTTTATCCAACAATTTGGGAAAATGTCCGTGTCTTGGAAACTGCAGGTTTTAAAGTGAGAGCTACTGTTTGCAATGCAGCAACACCAAACCGCAGATTTTACCGCATGCATAACACAGTGAATCACAGGCCAGATGCTGTAGTTTATTGGACAGAAAATCTATATGGACAAGGTCTTAAACTGTACTTTATTGCTGATGCAGTATTCTTACTGTGACCTTGAAATTGACCTTTGACCTACTTTTCATCATGAATTGAACTTTGCAACTTTTATCTCCAAAACTGGCAGAGATAGGTCACTAGTTACTATTGAAGTTGAATAGGAAGTCTTATACTGGTAATCTTATGACCTTGAAATTGACCTTTGACCTACTTTACACCATAAACTGAACTTTGCAACTTTTTTAATGCTTATTCTTCAAAACTGGCAAAGATACGCCCATAGTTACTATTGAATTTGAATAGAAAGTCATAAGAGGCAATTCACTGTGACCTTATAATTGACATTTGACCTACCTTTCACCATGAACTGAACTTTGCAAATTTTAGTTCCTTTTTATCTCCAAAACTGGCAGAGATAGGTCCATAGTTACTATTGAACTTGAATAGAAAGTCATTAGAGGCAATTCACTGTGACCTTAAAATTGACCTTTGACCTACTTTTCACCATGAACTGAACTTTGCAAATTTTGGTTCCCTTTTATCTCCAAAATTGGCAGAGAAAGGTCCATAGTTACTATTGAATTTGAATAGAAAGTCATTAGAGGCAATTTACTGTGACCTTATAATTGACATTTGACCTACTTTTCACTATGAATTGAACTTTGCAAATTTTGGTTCCCTTTTATCTCAAAAATTGGCAGAGATAGTTTCATAGTTACTATTGAACTTGAATAGGAAGTCATATACTGGCAATTCACTGTGACCCTAAAATTGACCTTTGACCTACTTTTTACGATGAACTGAACTTTGATTGTATCATTTTTAGTTATATATATTTTTTTTTGCATATTTTGAGAATTCTTGTTGATTGCATTTTACACAGCTTGTCAAGCACAAGACTGGTGGTGGTGTCCCTTTTTTTTTTGGGGGGGGGGGGTCCATACGAATGCGCTTACTCCAACTGGTGGTACAATATCCGGAGGCGGTATCGCCTCTCTGATCCTCTAGATAATTATGTAATCAAAATTGACAAATCTTTTTGCACTGCTACTACAAACATTATGAAAAGAAAACTGTGTTACTTATAATAATTTTTAACTTACAAGTATGATTTTTAGGATTGGCATGCAGTTCAAATCAGAAAGCCAGCTCAATTGGGTTATCATTTATTATTGAATTTATGCAGTTTTGTATGAAATTTTCATTTTTCTCATTCTGGCATTTTCAAAGTGTGAACTTGAACCCCCATGGGCCTGAAGCCTTATGCTTGTTACACATTTTACTTACATTGGTATTGCCTGTTGAGCATAATTAAAATTTGATGTTGAATTTGCAGTTAAGCATAATGTACTTTTGCATCAGAATTGACAGTAGCCTATTTTGTGCAATTTTATTTTCTGCTTTTTGTCTGTACATTTGACAGCTTTGCTGCCTTGTTTTCCATACACGAGTGAATGCTGATCCTCTGATGGCCACAAATTTCTTTAAAACACAATGAAAAAGCAAGGTGCTGTGGCATTCCTCCGCAACATCTCTAGTTATTGCAGACCAGCCAAGTTGTACTAGCTTTGAGGACAGCAAGTTGAATAGGATAATTTTCCCTACTGGCAAGTGACAATTTGCTTTGAGAAACTACATTGAACATCGACCTAACTACCATTTCCACTCTGCGAAAAAAATATGTCATCATTTATTTCAAACACACCACCCCTATTAACTTTTTCAGTCCATTCACGGGTATATTCCAAGAAGTTTGCACCCTTTCCAGTTGACTTTGACCATGAGCTTAAAATAACTTCTTGGTTCTTTCGACCTATGAAAGCTGATTGATATGCCCAGTCAGGCAATATCAAGTATGTTGACTTTGAAAACGCATTTTTATTTTTATTTATTTATTTTTGTTGTGTGTGTGTGTGTGTGTCATTGTGACTTTATCAACCCCTAATCCTCTTTTTGAGATGGAGACTTATTGTGCCTTCTCATAAATCAGACAGTTATTCGTACCGAAGCGTCCGCAAAGAAAGAACTCGTAGGTGACCTCTTCATCAAAATCAGGTGAGCGTTTTGGTGAGAGATGCTCAGATAGAACCGAGGTCAGTAGAAGATGGAGAAGGATGTCCAATGCCATATTACTGCTACTGCCACATGTACGCCGAAAAGATGGCACTGAAATCGACAGCTGCATATCTCGTAAGATGTTAGAAAATGTATTTCAGTATTTCTTAGATTCGCATTGACGATATTTTTCCAGAATGATGCACTCAGGCAAAATGAACATGGGGACATCTAACTGACGTGAAGGATACTTTCTCTTAACTTTTCCTCAGTGCCTTTTGGGCACCGTTTTGTTTGTGATACCTTTAGCTTTCCATGAGGGTTCAAAATATGTATATATATTAGCAGCAAGCAAGAGCAGCAAGGCGGAAGAACCGGTTTTTTAAAAACGGCACTAGTTTTTTAATTATCAGAATTGTTTATTCTTATCAAATATAACCAAGTTAGTCAACCATACAACAAGACGAGACACCCAGGGGCCGACCTGTGCGCTGTAAAGATCGATCGGCGGTCATCACGTCCTTCCTGCACGGCGGAGATTGTCCATAACACCATGGCCGACATTCACGGGTAAGATTACCTGTTGCAGTAGACGCTAATCGCCTGACGCCTCTTCCTCAGCCCAGTCTTGTCTCCCACCGCAAAAAACACTCTGGTTTCCCAGCATCAGAATCGTTTTTGAATAAGGACACCAGTTTCTGGTTGCCAGGTTAGTTTTTTTGAAAAACTAAACTGGAAACTAGACAGTAATTTCAGCGTCCCCTCTTAAATATGCATAATTAGAGCCAAAATTAAAATAAAAATGGTTACACTTTACAGGACATAAATTCCATGGATGGCGACCCCTCTGAGTACGTTATTTAGGATCTAAGACTGCCGCTCAGTATGACTGGCACAAAGTATTTAAAAAAAAAAGCACACCAACATCAACAGTAAGCATTCAGCCTGGACAACTAAAAAATGCTTATAAATGGGTAATATGTTACAATTGATGATTCCAACAAATAGCTACAACATATAAAACCTGACCACCAATTTAAAGGCTTAACCCATACAGAAAACAATTCGCAGACAAAAATACCATGATGTTTGCTTGTATAATTTAATCATTGATATTATACTTCCTTAATATATATCTTTTAATTCAAAGCAATATGTAATACAAGAGCAGACCAGTTATAAAACTGTCTTGATTCAATCCTATACATTCATTCCATGTTAATTCTTTAGTCACACACGGTTCACAATAAATATCTCTTGTGCTTTAATTCTACAGGTAACATTATTTCAGCATTTAAATATAGTTTATGTTATATGTTAAAGGCAGTTCGGTTAGCATTCTGAACTTTCTGCAGAACAAGCTAGATTACAGTAGCCTCGGCTCTTCCTGGAGCTTCTTTTGCTTGATGTCCGAGACAGTGGTTCTTCATCATCATCAAACAGCTTTCACATGAAAAAGTTAATGCACAAAATTAATAGAATATAAATGTCATGATATATGTAATTAACCAATTCAAAATGCAATGAAATCATTGCTATCAACTTCATCGATCATTAAATGCATCAACACAATCAATAGCTGATTTTTTTTGAAATTCTATTTTTTTGATAGAATAAGGGAAATATTCATCACTAAGATTAACCAATAAAGCATCTGTCACATTTAAGAAGAATATTCTTGAAGTAGAAGTATTATCTTTCACGTTAGAACGCGAGAGAAATAAATCACTCACCTGGGGCATGTTTAACTGTTCCATAGACTCAGTGTTGAACTGTGCTACAGTAAGAGGGACTTGTGGAAACTCGAGCTGTTCCTTGGGTGTGCTGAAATCTGCCTCAAACTGACCCAGGGGCTCTGCAAGACAAGAGTTTGAACGCTGCTTCTCCACAGCACTGAAGTCTGCTATTAATGGAGCCTCTGCTATTTGCTGCTGTTGTTGTTGTTGTTGTTGGTGTGGGGGGTCAGATGGGGCACTGCTGAAATCTGCCTGGAAGTGACCAGAGACGGTATCACTGGTCTGAGGAATGCCCTCAACAGAGGTCCTCAATGTGAAGTCAATTTCAAATTCTTCGTCTTTTTCAGGGAAATATATCTGTCCCGTTGAGGCCCTAAAATTTGCGTTCAACTCAGCCGGCAGTTCCATGTCAGTGCCAGACAGAAACTTTAACTTCTCTGAGGAAGCGAGGGAATGTGAATTGTACTGGACTGCAGCCTCTCTGCGCTCGGGAGCGTAGCGGATTTTCTCTGCGGAATTGTACGCCGAGTCGTCCGCTGAAACTTGATCCTCGTTCTTCTGGGGACTCATCTCTAGGGCTACAGTTGTGCATGCTGTCTCCGATCTAGTCAGTGGCTTGTATGGCATGCTCAGTTGCACAGGAACAGAGTCCAGCATGTTACACATGGAGGGAGGCTGTGGCAGGGAAGATGTTAACTGAAATAAAAATAAAACAAAAACTGAAATAAAAATCAACGTTTTGAACAGTTTGTTTAAAGGCACACAAAGAGCATGATAGACCTCTGTGTTTAAGTTATTGCAGGGTCAAAAGTATTACAAAATTTAGATAATTATAAATTAACCATTCAAGGATTTATTTTTTTTTACCCTTTTTTTTAACTTACTTCTGAGGGTACTGTTTCCGTGGCTGAAGTTGCCTTGATAACTGCATCATGTATGGTCAGGTAGATCACATTACTGTTAAGCTTCTCAAATAGCTGATGTTTATGAAACAATTCTCGCAGGTTGACTGAAAAATTTTATGAAGTTGTACAATCTCCTTCTCTTTTTGCTTTGCAAACTGGTAAAATTGCTAAAAGAAAAGAATATTTTTAAGAATCAAGATATTTTACTGTGATGCTCCTTTGTAATCTGTTTACACTGTAATCTGGGTAACATACACTTACCTCTACATTCACATAATAACACTGTAATGCCGACCTCCTTGCAGTCAGTCATGATCTGTAAGGGAATAAAGAGCGCTGTTAGTATATATAATACAAACTGTTTATAAGCATACAATGAGCGTGAGGCTTAAATATAGTAACAATTTAATATCCCTAGAAATTTCAACACTTTTCTCTTCATTACTGAAATTTTAACATATCCAAAAGTGTTGAGAAAATTACAATTTTTAAATCTGTTTTCCAGCTCTTGGTTTCTATTTTTATACCATCACAAGTGAAATTCACTCATTCCCACCTCATTGTGTGAATTTTAGGAAAATTTTACAACAATAGTGATCATGAAAGTTGGTCACGTACCTTCTCAATCAACTTCTTCAATAAAAAACTAATAACAACAATAGTAGGAAAATATAAACAGATATTTAAAGTTTTCAAATCTTAAAGAAAGTGACCCAAATTACCTGTTTCAATATTTTGATGCCAACAGAGTCAATATAAACCATAGAAGAGCAGTCTATGATGATGTGACGAAGTTCAAAATTGTTCATAGTAACCCTAGCTCCACTGACAGCATAGATGTCATCAAGGTCATCTTCTGACTCATCAACAATGCTGCAGATGAAGTTAGGATCCAAGTCATTTTGGAGTCTGTGTCCAGCCTGAAGTTACAGAATTAACACTGGTTTTAATATTTAGCCATACTGCCTTGAATTGAATTGCATTATTGTTCTGACATTTTTGTATCCTATTATTTTACTAATGCTGCATCTTATTTGAGCTAAACTAAAGATTTGAAAAATATGTACTTAGGACATAAATCACAACAATGTAAAATTTGTGCAATAAATAAAATCAGCTTTTTTCAACCATTACCAGTTTCATTTCCCTTCTTTTCTGTTTCTCTGCTTTCTTGGCTCTCTTGTCCTCCTCAGTCCTCAACACATCTTGCCTTCTCTTGTGTTTCTTCATTTGCTTTTCCTGTTTCTGTCTCTTTTTCTTCAGTTTAAGGGGGTATGTTTCTGTGAGTTCAAACAGCTTTTTGCGGAAATGCTCAGCATTGGCATGGTACAAGGAGCCCTCAAAATGAAAGATTTTCAACCCAGGAATTTCTTGGACCTATTGAGGTAATGAAAAAAATGTGTTATATTGTGTGAATAAACCATCTGGACACCTCAACATGATGACTTTCTTATGAATAAGTATTTCAAAGAATTGATAAAAAATTATCAAGAAAGAAAAAATAAAGGAACAAATCATTCATCCTTTCTCAATCTCTCAACAATTGCTTGAAATGTGTTTTATTGAGATTTTTAAATATTTACATTTTTAAACGATTTAGATCTTTAAAAAAAGTTTGTAAATTATGTTTGAAATTATGAAGAAAAGAAGCAATAAAGAACTTACTGCTTGGTACTTTTGTTTATCCTGGTAAATCTCTGTGTTTGGTATATTCCCCAGAAGACAAGTGTATGGTCTGAAAATAAGTATATGAATTAAGTTTCATTTCTGTCAAAGAAAACACACACAAGCTGAGAAAAATGCTTGGGGAGGAGCTGTTGAAGGTCTACAATAAATGTAATAAGAAAAATTTTACTTCTTGTGGTACTCCTCTAGCCACTGACAGACAGAAAAGTAAGAGACCTCTGGTGGACTGGGAGCAAGGATTTAAAGTTTTCTCCGATGAGGAGCAACTGTCCGGTTTTAAAAAGTAGTCAGAAAAAGTATTTTATGAGTGCATGAATTGAGAGGAGTCGCCGAGGCTAGTTTGCTGTCAAAATTTGTTATCATACACAACACAACAGAATCAAATAGATGTAGGTTGAAAATGTCATTTTATTGACATTTGCACTTTGATTAATGTTCAAAGTACGAATGAAAAATACTGAGAGTTAGATATAAATCTATGAATGACAATCATGTATGTTATATAATTTTCAAGCTTAAAGATATAATTTACATTTCAGCAAAGATGGAGGGAAAAAGGGCCTTATTTTATTACATGTGATTGGGTTTCGTCAAGTGGTAATATAACATTACCATTGTTACCAAATACCCAAAATCTTTCCCTATAAATGTAATAAATTTTAAAAAAAATAGACGGACCTTTGTGTTCTAAAGACAACTGTAATCAATGCAAATCCCACTCCCACCATCAGCCCCATGTCGTTGCCTAGCAACACCACAGCTTGGAAAGTCACCAGCCAAATTACCTTTTAAAATCAAACAATCAGAGTTAGGGAAAAAAATTAAAATTAAAAGTTATGATGAAATAGAAATTTCACTGTTTATTGTGTAAATATAGTATAGGTATTAAAAGAAGAGCTGAAACATCCTTAAAACATATATTTAGTCTCTGCAAATCAATTCACTATATTATTACGTTTAATTAGTAATTTGCAAATGGTTTTCATTATTGATTTTTACCTTGTTGGTGACTTTTTTAATATGCACTTACAAATTCATATTTTGATTTTTTCCACAGTCCTCTCAGTTCTCCCATCTGCATGTACATGCCTTTCATGGCAACCACAATAATACAGGCAAGAACACACTGAAGTAGAAAGATGTACAAGTCCACATTAAAGCCATACAAATCCACAATATAATCCATATATATCATCACTGTGTTCATAATGCAATTGCTAAATGGATGAAAAATCAGCCAACAGTGTGTGTGTGTGTGTGTGTGTGTGCACGTGTGTTGGTGTGTTCATGTACATGCATGTGTGTGTAATGTAGGGGGCAGGGTTAAAGAAGAAAAACATAACCATAAATAAATCATAAATCATAAAAAATAATCATAACTGACAAACTGCAAAAAATTGCTGAAATAAATGTAATATGTAATAAGTACATTAAGTTTGTACATGTGGCATTAATTACAATTATAAGTTGTCTCACCTTAGGGAGATAGTAAAAGAGAGGTCCTACATACAGCATCACCACCAGAACCACACCACAGGCTAGGAGACTGGCAAACTACACAGAAATGTTTAAATTTTTAATATAAATATAGCTTGCTGGCACTGAACAGTTGCCTTTAAGACAAATACCCCTTTAGTGATGTACATAATAATAATTATCAAAAAAGGAATAATTTCTAGACAAAAAGAACAAGACAATTCCTTCAAGAGATATCAAGTATACTTTATTCAATTCAGATTCAAAATCTGAATGTCAGCCTGTCAGTTTATAAATTCATTTTATTAATTTCACGTTCTTTGACAAAACTACTGACCAACATACAAATTAGACTAGCCTCTGATATCAGGGTCCTCTAAAATATCATACAAAATTAAAGTATAAGCAGATACTATAATTTTGGAACAGACTACTAGTAGGACCCTGTAGCCAGAGAGTACAGATATATAGACCCAATACCTGAGAGTTTCCTCCTGCTGACTCTTGCACCAAACTTCTGGACAGTGACGTACAGCTGGCAAAGCAGTTAAAGAATGAACTGAATGTATTGCACAAACCATAGGCTAGCAGTTCCTGGGGAATGAAAAAAAATAAACACAACACTGTACCATGTGAATAAACACATACGGTTGCATTAATTACATTTTGACAAATTGAAAATTCAAAAGATGGACATGTATCACAATAATGGAAAATTTGTGTAATAAATACTGTAGACAAAAAATTGAATAAAAAAAAACTTATTTATATCATATAAGAAAAGTCATCTTTGTTTTTCTATCAAGTTTTATTTTTCAGCATAAATTCCTTAATAAAAAATAGCATATAAATAATATTTTTCATCAAATACTAAATTAGTGCATTAGATAGATTGGTGGCCAAGTACCTGTTCAGCATCAATCTCATAATCATGCAGCTTAGCCAGATATTTGCCCATGGAGATAGAGATGGCAAACCCAACCACAGCCAGGCTAAATGAATCGATTATGAACCTAATGCTAATGAGGTATTCAGGGGGTGGGAGTTTGGGGACTGGAATGCTAGAATAAAAAAAGAGATGAACAAATTTAAACATTTTCTTAAAAATTTTCTTTAAACATACTCTTAAAGTATTAACATGAAATAAAGAGGAGTTCTTTATAAAAGTTTTAAATAGACCATAAAATTTTCAGTAAAATCATCTGTTGTTTTAAGTCCATTATACCATAAAACTACTGGTTGTTGCAATGGCTCAATTATTAAAAAAAAAAAAAAAACTGAATGGGAACTCCAAATGCTATTAAATGCTTTGTGAGTCATTGTTTTTAATGCAAATTATGAATGGTGCTGCAATGGCATACATCCTTCAAGTATGAAATGATTAAATGCTTCAACCTTGAGCAATACATTTTATGGAAGAGGCAACATTCTTTTGCATGCAAGAACATCTTTTACATGATGTCAGCTGGCACCATCAGGTGAGTGCGTAAAGGGAATGAGACATTTTGTCGTCTCATGCATAACATCACAACAAAATGAACCAGACTGTCTGAGCGCCACCAAGAGGAACAAAGGGTAGACATTGTGTGACAGAGAAGTCACAGATGGCCTGTCAGGTCTCACCCTGTTGGAATGTCCTCCACTATTGCCACCCCAAACTGTTCCGACATGTCCAGACTGTAACAAATCACAGTGCCTGCAACTACCTTAAAAGGGGAAAGAAACAGTGGGTTTAGCTCTATTTATTTATTTATTTTCATTTTTAATTTCAATTATATTTATCTTTTGACTTTGCTTATAATTATTTACAGGGAAGTAAACAGTCTGTCTCTTTTCACAGAAGGTAAGAGAATCTTTGATCTGTATGTATTCTTTGATATCTTGTTTGATTTTTTCTTACTTCATTCATTTATTCAGACTTTATATAAACACTATTAAAACAACAAATGAAGAATTGTAATAAATAAATCATGTTTATTTCCTTTTTGCCTAGGTAATTAGTGGTTCAATGTGACCATTTTGTAGAAACGTTTCAAAATATGACTGTCGGATTTCACATATTCATAAGCAAGTCAAGTTGCTGTACGCCGTATTCATCAATTTAATTTGTTCTGTTTTTTTTTTTTTCTTTTTTTTTTTTTCACTCTCTAAATATGGGTATAGGATTGGAGGGCGAACCTGTTCCTTACCACAGTGAGATCCCGAGGCATTTACTTCCTAAATCTGAGCCAAGGATGGGTAGACCATATTTATTAGTTGGTGTACAACAATCAGATCCGCAGTGACAGGCATTTACTTTTTTATATTTGAGCATAGGATAGGTAGACCATATATGTATATATATATATTACATACCACGATGAGATCCACAGGGACGGGTATCTTCACCTTGAGTTTGGACCTCCTACACCTGGCGTTAATGCACTCCTTCACTATGACCAGGCTGGCAATACAGATTAGCGAGATCACCAGCTCTGATACATTGGTATTGAACAGGTTTAGGACGATGTCTTTGTACGTCTACAAGGAAAATCAGATATAATAATATTATTATAATTCATTCCTGTCTAGAAAGTTGCCTATTACTATCATTATCATTAATATTAAAAATAATAATGTTGAAGAAAGCAAACTTTCTTCTTGTCCCTCAGAAGATGTTGGTTAACATTATTTTTTATCCTTTTTGTTTTGCACTAATAACGTGACAGAAAAAAGCTGTGACACCAACTAATCTCATAAAAAAGCAACAACTGCTTCTTAAATTTTGCAAAAATGATAGCAATGAAGGGCTGATTTTCTTTTGAAATTTCCTCGAATGTCCACACAACGAGAAAGATTTTATCCCCCCCCCCCCCCCCCCAACACAGACACGAACCTTTTTTTATTTCACATTAGACTTACTTTTACCAACTTGAGCGGCTCCGTTTTTTATTTCACATTAGACTTACTTTTACCAACTTGAGCGGCTCCGCGTGTCTCTGTATATCGACGCCAAATATATACTTCAGCTGGGACGAGATGACGTGGATGGAGGCAGCGCAGGTAAACGCACTGATCACGGTGTCAGAGAGGTAGTCCACCACTAGGGACAGACCACTGATCCACATCAGCATCTAAAGTAAGAAAATAATCTGTTTTTTGTGGTCAGAGTAGTTGATTGAAAGTCGACTACTAGAGATATTGTAAAACTGGGTTGAACTTGCATATAATAATAATAATAATAATAATAATAATAATAATAATAATAATTTAAAGCAAGAGTCAGTTGTGCTATGCACCTACATGTGTACCCGCCCCATCCGCACATATACCACTGGCGCGTGCTCGCACGCGCGCGCGCACACACGCACACACACCACACACGCCTTACCTGCCAAACTCCTGCCAGGAATGTGATAGCTGTGGCCACGCCCAGTTTAAACTGCGTCATGTCTTGGTCGTCGTTGTAGTGGTCCAGTGTGTTGTTGATGTGGCTGAAGTAGTTGAGCACCTCCCGGTCCACTACGGACCCTACCATAATGGAGGTCACGCCCATCGTGCCTGGATAACGAAAAAACTTCTCTTACAAACATGTTTTCTTTCATTTTTAATGATTTTTTTAAAATTTAGTGTCCTTATGTTTTTTTTCTTTTCCATCATTTCATTATTTCGTGATGAATAGAAATTTTAATACTTCTTTATATCTATTTTTCCAACTTTGTATTTTCTTTAACCTTCATTCAACCTTCGTCGAACCAACGTTTGCACATTACTAGATGCACTCTTGTGAAACGTGACAGGTACTTCAAACAAGCATGCGTAATTCCATTTAGTTATGGCAAATGAAAGAGTATAACGTGCATTTTGTTATTAATCAATTAAAACAGTATATCTCCGTCTTCGTTAGACACCGTGTCTAAGATCTTGACATCGTTACTATTGCTAGGTGCGTGCAATCAAAGAGAGCTTTTGTCTTTTTTTGCACCACACGTAACGACGCGCAACATCTACGGACAGTACCAATCCACAAAGTATTCTTTGTTTTGAACATTAATCTATCCATCTTGCGCAAGCGTAGCAGAAGTGGCATTGTTCAGAAAAAAAGCACTGACTGAAAATGTTGAATGATTAGCTGAGCTTATGCAACGACCGACCTTGGACTGTTTCAGAACTTAAGGTTGGCCATGCCGTTCTCAAAAATCGCGTGATGTGATGCAATAAAAATGGTCTTCATAATCGAAATTAAGTTGTTCTGAAAAGGCATTAGAATTATGACATAAGAATATTAAGAACAAAGTGGGTGTACACGCCGTTAACTTGCCTACAGACGCATGTCTTGAGGTCCCCATAAAAAAGTAAAGGAGTGGAGGAAAAAACGATACGTAGAGGCCGTTGATTGGTGGCAAACTGGCCAGCAAGGAGTACGCAACACCTGAAATAGAAAATAAATTAATTACACAGACAAAAAGGACAAATTTCATAAACTTCATGAAATGTAACAAAAAGATGAAAGTTTAAAAAATTAAACAAAAAACAAATACCATGGACAATCGAAAATAATGGATCAAAAGGTTCCTTCTTGCCTGCCTATCCTTGTTACGAGCTTTTAAAATGCGATATAAATGGTTATTTTTTTCAATAAACGTATGTCCTTTAATTTTTTGAAGCACAACGTAATTTTGTGCGGTAATGAAAAAAAAAAAAAAAAAAGGAAATAGCAAAACCACAGTGCATTATCGGGAAAAATACCATTCTCCATCATTCTACGAATTTTCGGGATAAAACGACGTGCAAGCAACTCAACACATTTACGAAAAAAAGCTTTTTACTAACGACGGACATTTTCATTATTTTAAAAGAAGTTTTGATAGTTGCTAGTATAACAATGTCCTTCTTTCAGTAGGCATTCGTGCGTGTTGGGAGGGATTTACTTAGCGGCTGTATCTTTCATTGATAAAAGCCCTGTTACCGTTGTCTCGGTCTCGATAGATTTGATTGATTGTTGACAACGTAAGTGTACCTTTTTGTTCAAGGTATATCTCATTTGCACCGTTGTCGTTGTGTGAGTATACAGTGAAAAGGACGATCTCTCACCCTATCTCTCCCTCACTCTCTCTCTCTCTCTCTCTCTTGGTACGCGTGTGCGTGTTTCTGTGTGAGTGCGTGTGCGCGCGTGCGTCCTTTCCTGCATGCCCGTCTGTTCGTCAGTTTTTGTTAATGGGTATGTTCCGAACTAAGGCTTAAATCGCATTGTTTGCTCAATTGCCATATTTTGTGTTCATGACAAATTTCTTCAAGCCACCCTTTTTCGGGGTGTAATGATCCGGCGCAATATACTGTTTAGATAATCAAAACGAAACGGATATCACGAAATCAGTCAAATTTTGCCCCCAAGGCGGACTGAATAACTAAACCTGGCCAAATCGAAAATGTCCATTGGTTACAATTTACAACTAAAGATATTTTGTGAAGCGTAAAATATATAGAGATGTATCTAAATTGCCCTTTTAGTGAAATGAGACAATAACACTAATATTTCTTACCGCAATCGTGTTCGATAAATAGCTCGTCCAATATACGTTTTAAATTCGAAAAATTACAGAATGTGTTCTATAAAGAGGAGGAGGAGGAGGAGAAGAAGAAGAAGAAGAAGAAGAAGAAGAAGAAGAAAATTAATAATAACCAAAATAATTTTTTTATCAACTCAAATTACAACTGGTGTGTTTTAATGACAATCTAAAGCATTACAAGTGATAGGTCGCTCGGAAAACGCCTGCTTTTCGTTCACNTCCTTCTATATTTAGGTCCAAGGTGCGTGTAATCAAAGAGAGCTTTTGTCTTATTTTGCACCACACGTAACGACGCGCAACATCTACGGACAGTACCAATCCACAAAGTATTCTTTGTTTTGAACATTAATCTATCCATCTTGCGCAAGCGTAGCAGAAGTGGCATTGTTCAGAAAAAAAGCACTGACTGAAAATGTTGAATGATTAGCTGAGCTTATGCAACGACCGACCTTGGACTGTTTCAGAACTTTAGGTTGGCCATGCCGCTCTCAAAAATCGCGTGATATGATGCAATATAAATTGTCTTCATGATCGAAATTAAGTTGTTCTGAAAAGGCATTAGAATTATGACATAAGAATATTAAGAACAAAGCGGGTGTACACGCCGTTAACTTGCCTACAGACGCATGTCTTGATGTCCCCATAAAAAAGTAAAGGAGTGGAGGAAAAAACGATACGTAGAGGCCGTTGATTGGTGGCAAGCTGGCCAGCAAGGAGTACGCAACACCTGAAATAGAAAATAAATTAATTACACAGACAAAAAGGACAAATTTCATAAACGTCATGAAATGTAACAAAAAGATGAAAGTTTAAAAAATTAAACAAAAAACAAATACCATGGACAATCGAAAATAATGGATCAAAAGGTTCCTTCTTGCCTGCCTATCCTTCCGTCTACCTCTTATGAATGATATAACCATCTTGTTACGAGCTTTTAAAATGCGATATAAATGGTTATTTTTTCAATAAACGTATGTCCTTTAATTTTTTGAAGCACAACGTAATTTTGTGCGGTAATGAAAAAAAAAGGAAATAGCAAAACCACAGTGCATTATCGGGAAAAATACCATTCTCCATCATTCTACGAATTTTCGGGATAAAACGATGTGCAAGCAACTCAACACATTTACGAAAAAAAGCTTTTTACTAACGACGGACATTTTCATTTTTTTTTAAAGAAGTTTTGATAGTTGCTAGTATAACAATGTCCTTCTTTCAGTAGGCATTCGTGCGTGTTGGGAGGAATTTACTTAGCGGCTGTATTTTTCATTGATAAAAGCCCTGTTACCGTTGTCTCGGTCTCGATAGATTTGATTGATTGTTGACAACGTAAGTGTACCTTTTTGTTCAAGGTATATCTCATTTGCACCGTTGTCGTTGTGTGAGTATACAGTGAAAAGGACGATCTCTCACCCTATCTCTCCCTCTCTCTCTCTCTCTCTCTTGGTACGCGTGTGCGTGTTTCTGTGTGAGTGCGTGTGCGCGCGTGCGTCCTTTCCTGCATGCCCGTCTGTTCGTCAGTTTTTGTTAATGGGTATGTTCCGAACTAAGGCTTAAATCGCATTGTTTGCTCAATTGCCATATTTTGTGTTCATGACAAATTTCTTCAAGCCACCCTTTTTCGGGGTGTAATGATCCGGCGCAATATACTGTTTAGATAATCAAAACGAAACGGATATCACGAAATCAGTCAAATTTTGCCCCCAAGGCGGACTGAATAACTAAACCTGGCCAAATCGAAAATGTCCATTGGTTACAATTTACAACTAAAGATATTTTGTGAAGCGTAAAATATATAGAGATGTATCTAAATTGCCCTTTTAGTGAAATGAGACAATAACACTAATATTTCTTACCGCAATCGTATTCGATAAATAGCTCGTCCAATATACGTTTTAAATTCGAAAAATTACAGAATGTGTTCTATAAAGAGGAGGAGGAGGAGGAGAAGAAGAAGAAGAAGAAGAAAATTAATAATAACCAAAATAATTTTTTTATCAACTCAAATTACAACTGGTGTGTTTTAATGACAATCTAAAGCATTACAAGTGATAGGTCGCTCGGAAAACGCCTGCTTTTCGTTAACTTACCCTGCGGAAGTTGCAGCACGCCCACCGTCAGCCCCGAGATGATATCACCTGGAATCCAGTCCGGGAATTTGTAGTTTCTGACCAAGGAAATAAACGGGAATAACCTGAGGAAGAAATCGCGCGTTTTTTTGCCAGACGAGAAGCAGCAGCGTCTTTTGCAGGCTCGCAAGCGCTCTTTCAGTGTCTTCTTTTCGTCTTCATGAAAGTCGTAGCCATCATCGAACTCTTTCTGGGTGAAGACTGGTCGGTCCACTTGTAATTTGGATGGGTCTGAAACACCTCTCTTGCGAACAGAAGAATCTGCAAACTGTTGTTGCTGCTCAATGTAAATATCCTCCATTGTTCTGTAAAAATGTGACAACACCACTTTTAACTGGTAAGATACCTAGCAATAAATGTTGTTTGTCTTTTGATCTTGAATGCACATCAATAAATATGTACAGATTTATGCTTAAAAATAAATATTATAAAAGAATACGATAAAGAAAATAAAGAAAAATAAATAAATAGAAATATGAAACAAAAAACAAACAAAATAAAAACAATTTTGTATACTTATTAAGATGATACAAATATATACACATGAGTACGGCATATTTGCAAAATAAACAAAGGAAACAAACAAATATAACGATGAAAATAGCCCACCTGAGAGTGCGACCCTTTTCTTCACCTGTTCTCCCCCATACACACCGGGTGTCAAGACTATAATGTGCCGTATACTTGAACGTCTCGGGTTTTATACCTCCCAAGATGACGTATACCTTACCTGCCCTGTAACTTCGGCAAAATCACACTATGGGAGCATTGCCTAGACGCGAACGCTATATAAAGTTTGCCTCCGTTTCACTGACATTTATTGACGAATTAAGAAGATCCATGCGATAATTTATTCTGTATAATTTTCGTTATTGTTTTTTTTTTTCAGATTTGTAAATGTAATTTATGACCCGGAGCGTTGGAAGGTATGGTAAGAGGTTCGCACACGAGGTTTACGCGTGGACGGTCACCCACCAACCGTTCCGTATGTCACCACGCCCCACTTTTCAAAGGGACGTGTCACCACACTGAAACATATACTTAAATTGAGATACGAGTAGGTGAATGACCATAACATATAAAATTGTCCACAACATGTTTACGACAATACAAAAAAATGAATGAATGAATGAAACGTGTTCCAGAGAGTGACCTCGTTCTCAATGCCACGTGAAAAAAAATGACAGGTAACATCACGTTTTTGTTTCGTGAGGAAGAAAAGGAATTAATACACTACGTGGCCAAACTGAGGAAAAGGTTGAGTTAAATAGCAAAAAGACGAAGTAATTTCGCTACGTTTCAGTTGTTATGCAATATTTGATTGAATAACGGTCTTTTTACGTCATACTTTCTAAGTCTGTTGGATCAATCTATTTCATTGAGTCCCTTTCTCTGGTGATTAAATTGCTATGATATAGAAAGGTATGCTAAAGAAAACAGAAAAAAATCTTTTAAAATTTCATCAAGCATATTAGATTATACTCACGGCGCCAGAAAAAAGAGAACTGACAAAGAAGACACATTCCAGCATCATAAGGAAATTACATTGCTGATAGTTCCTATAAAAAGAAGACGACGAACACAGCACGGTAAACAACATAATTTATGGTTTACACATATTTTGTTATCCAATAAACTGTCCCTATTATTCCTATCTTTTTTCTTTACAGTTCATCTTCCGGTCAGACGCTCATCTATGGAAAAGTACCCTTGTACATTTGCAACAAGACACTGCCCGTGGGGGAAGGCACATGGACGGCCGCGTGACTTTGGGACTTACTGCATTAACACGCTTGTCAAAGAGTGGGATAAACTATATCTATATTTTCAAATTCAAGTTACGAAATAAATGTGATTAAGAGCGAGCGGCAACGAACATTTTTATTCTAAACAGGCAGTGAATGTTTTTCTATCTAAACAGATTGGTACCATGTTAATAGTTTTACCTCTAGCAAGGTATCTTTACATCATTGCTGATGACTCAATTTTAATTCCAGTTGTTAATGAAGTATTTTATTGGCACCTGGAGTGCTGACAATAGGGAAAAAATTAACAAGTACTAAAAATCGCGTTAGGCAATGTGCTTCTAGTCCCGAAAAAAAATTGTAACCAAATATCAACAAGTTTAGTCAAACTTATCCTAAATTTTCTTGAGGTTTATGAATGGTGGTCAATTACCCGTCTTGGACATAACTGGTAACAACTTTGCCTTAGATAGCATCGCGTGATATTGTATTTTCGATAGGTAGGATGTCCTTGAGGTTGAACAGTGTGGCCTTTGACTTCACGTACCTATGAACTCGGTCACTCTTGACCTAAGACCAGTAAACCTACCCCGTCTTCCGAACAACTTAACCCATAAAGTTGGTCTTATTTTCAAGATCGAAAATTTACGACCACCCTGACTTCTGTATTATTCCGGACGAAAATGGGCCACAACTGTCGGCAAAAATTTAAGATCAACTGTTGTCTTGCATTTTTAAGTGTCTCACATCACATAAGACATTTTAATCAAATTCAAACCCCTTTTTCTATATTCACTATGTGCTCCAGACCCGATGGTGCCAGCTTCTTTATTTTCAAATTTCCATATATGCACGCTTCTTGGGAGATATAGCCGTGTAAGGGAATTTTAAAATGAAGTGAACTCGCGTCGGGCTATGTATGGAGTGACTTTTCGAAGAGAGTTATTGATAGAGTAAGCTTACATATATATATGCGTCAACCAAGAGCTCGAAAACAATAGTGCTCGTGACTGGTGAAGTAGCGGGTACAAAACCAGCGCTACTGGTTTACAACATCAAAGCCAACGTGTCTTACATGCGATCTTGATTGCATTTCCGTCCAGAAGCGAGGGTTTCCTGAATGTCGCTCCCTCCAATTTCTCCTTTCCTCTCAAACCTGTTTTTAGATTTACATTTACATTAATGATATACAGACTTGGATAGAATTAATATATTGAGGGTAGGTTCATTTACCTCCTGAACAAGGTGTCGCATTATAATAGCAAAATTTATCGTCCAATACATCGTGTTTCCGATAACGTAATATAGCAGAAGTAACATACTGAAAACAGTTCGCCATATTTTCTGATATTTTATTTACATAATTAAGATTTTGTGATAATAATACCACAACAAAGGTGCCCAGTTATAACTTGTAACTAAATCATATCACATAGTGAAGTAAACAAAAAAGGAGGAACATAAAAATGTTTTGACTGCTTGTAGTACGTTGGGGACCTGTGACCAACACGTCCTCAAACAATGAAATATTCCTTTTCCCATTAACATCTGGTTCAATACCAAATGTCCGAGGTTGCTGACCATGACACCATGTAGAATTCGATCTCTGAATCTGCTGATCAAAGGCCCGTATTGCAGAATATTTGAATAAGAAAACGAATGAAATGCTAGTACTATAAATAGTGAATGCAACGTTTTAAATTAGATCTTGCAAGGTGAATTAAAAATTTCAAAAATGTCTACCTGTGGCTCTTTATAAACACAAAAAACCAATACCATCACTTACAAACCATAATCTTTTCGACATGAATGTACACAAAAGCACCAGGCACGTTAGGCCATCTTATAGGGCCATCTAACCATCAAAAGTAAATAGATAAATATCATATATTAACAAAAAGAAAATCTGGATTTGAAGTAATAACGTCTAACTATAGAGACATGTGTAGAATGATACATAGTAGCGAGCGAGTGGTTGGTGACGAACTCTCTACAAGCCATAGGCAAAAATACATTAAACATGTTCAGGTGGAACTACTATGTCTTACAATGACTCATTCCTGGCTATCTTCCATAGTTTACCAAAAGAAAAAAAAGCACCTTTAGTCGGTCGATCTGGCAGGTGTTGTTATTAATGTGGTAACATCATTTAATGTCTTTTTTTCACGAGATGCAGTACTGTTAGACTTTTGTGCTTTGGTGCTGGTGTAACGTATCTTGAACTTCTTTTTCTTGCAAACTGAAATGCATTAACCTGGGCAACATGTCTCACTAGAATAAAGTAAAGAATAGGTTTTCTTCTTTGAAAACTTATTTCATACTTATTACTATTCAGTGCATATATAAAAAGGTAAAAGATGATTAGGACTCATTGGACAGGACACAACGCTCTTCATTGTACTGAATACAAGATTCACTCAAAAACCACCATCTTAAAATTTTTCAAAGATAAAAAGATTCAACTTACAATGACTATAAATCAAGGGCATTCCACAAAATTACTTGAGCCCGAAAATTGTTCCAAACTCTTGAAACCAAAATTTAAACCACCGTGACCCAAGAAAAATCAGTAGTAATATGAAATACTGCACCCAATTTCAAAACAAGAGGGACAATGTTTCACACAAAAACTATTTAAGTGGATTGCTCTGGATTTATCTTCAACTAGACTAGATTTCTGGTTTAAAAACTTAGACCAATTTATCTTAATAGAAGTTTTTTCGTGAAACCCACACCAAATGACTTGCGAGATGTTATCTTCACATCAATTGACTTTGCCTTACTTAACCCTTGTCCTATTTCCTTGGCCTGTCCACTACCCATTACTAGCATACATTTGCCTGCCAAACCAGGCCATGTAGGAATACAAGGCCACAATGATGACAGTAATAGGGATCACAATGACATAGTACACAAGCTGGGACTCTAGGTCCAACTCCAACATTATGCTGGCTGTGGCTATACAATGTAATGAAAAGTCTAGAGGTTTGTGCACAGTTTACACCGTGGAATGTGTGCTTGGATCACCTGATAAAGTTAGCTGGATATCAAAAAGTGGGAATTATCCTTAGCTTCAATAATGACTGTCTTCACTTGAGATCAGTGGTCTATGCTATGGTCTGGGAGTATTATTACTCAACGCAATAATGATTGTTGTTGTCTCAACTCAGTCTCTCCTAACAGAATCAGTCAGACTACTTCACAGGTCTCTGTATTATTTACTTTGTGTCCTTTTTAACTAATCTCTGTGGTCATCAAGACTGCTCTTCCATTGGTTCGTTCCCGCTACAATCTTCAGCTGTCTCGTCTCCTGGGAGTGTATCTGAAAAAAGTACAAATATTATTTAATTACTCAAGCAAAAACTTAAAGGAATGCAGATCTTTAACAGTGACATACTCTCTATCAGACACAAAGACAAATTGAAATTCTGTAGTGAAGTACTGTAAAAATCTAAACATTCAAATACATTTTTTTTACTTTAAAGACCCTTTAAGGGGAGATATTCTTTCTGATCGAAAGATAAGAGTTAAAGAGACTGTGATTACAAATACGTGACCAAAAAGAAAGAAAAAAAAAACAAGTAAAAACATAACATAACTTATCAGTGTTGTTAAAAAAATTGCCACTTACTGAGAATCAAATCCAAAAGCTGTTCAATCTGTTCTTCTGTCAGTCTCTCTTCACTTTCCTCGATCAGTAACTGGATTTCTACAGCAGTGGAGGGTCTTTGGTTTAGCAGCTGTATCTTTTCAGCTTTACTCAGCTTGAAGGGCTCCAATGCCTTGATAAAGTCAGCAATAATTTCTGAGCTTTGATGCTTGCAGGGTGTTTTCTCTAAGTATTTGATTGTTTCATAGGAAATGGTGGAAAGCTGCTGCTGCTGTTTGCTTGGTTTTTTCTGCCCGTGTTGTCCTTGCTGAATATCTTTTAACAGAGTGTAAATCTCAAAGTTGCTTAGCATAGAAGCATTCTCATCTATCACCTCCATCTTGCATCCATTGGAACCTTCTTGAAGGGCCAACAGGGCATTTCATTACTTCACAAGTGATAGCGAACTGCTAAGTCTCTGTTAATTTTTAAATGATTGGTGAATTAAAAAATTTCTGGAGATCTCACATAAATCACTTGTCTTTCAAGGCTTCTTTCTCTCTGGTAATTCTCACTGTGATGCAGGTATAAACTTCAGAGATGCAAACCTGCCTGCAGCAATGACATAAACCCAAGATGTGATCACAATTACTGCCAAGATCTGAAATTAATGAAAAAATTGGGCACTGTTTACATTGTAAGTTAACACTGGCTAGGCATAGGTTGCCAAAAGTCATGTTTCAAAACAAGGATATGGAGAGATAAGTGAAGATTGTTATGTTTTCTGCAATGCCTAACCCTTAAGATTAGTTTACTACCTTTTCAAATCAGAAGACACCTGAACATGTGTTTTACATATAATAAAATTTAACTGTCCTAATTGTAGAACGATAACGATCATTTATCCACTAAAATGACGTGTAGAAAATCAGAGATCGGTAATGATTCGGTTATATTGGCATGAAATAAAACACTTCCATGTGTAGTAGATGGACATAACTCCAAAAGCAGGTGCTCTCGCTTTCAAGCTCAATGAATGCTGATGCAAAATCTGATATTTGTCAGCCATTAAAACAGGTGTTTTTCTTTTCCTTTCTTAGTCTGTTTTATTTTTACTTTTTGTTTTTGGATACAAATCTTCAACACAATATGGTGTTGTAAGATACGTTTTCATATTATTTTTACACATACGAAGATGTGGTTTGCAAAGCTCTCTTTTAAGACCTTTTTATACATGGCAGTGACTGTTATTGTTAAGCATGCAGAGAAGCCTATATGATAGGGTAAATAAGAGACCTTTTTCAAGAATGGAAACCAAACATTATGCACCATGGAGCTTGAATTAACATATTTAGTCAATGTAGGGTACATGCCATTTCCATACTTGAATATCTAAACGAATTAATGTGGGGATGGAGTTTAGTTGAGTGTAAAAATGTGTGTAAAACCATCCATTTTAATGCATTGATCATAAAAATCTCATGTACAGCAGTGACCACTCGCAATTACATTTTAGAAATTCTAGCATGTGGTAATTATTTGAATGTATTGACTATTCTGAGATAACATGGTGCTTTGTGCAAGTAAGTTGTAATGAAAGGTTTCATTGTACACCCAATTGCACGACTGCAGATATTCAATTATTATTCAACCAAAGCAAAATTACTATTTGAGAATTATCTTTATTTCCCAGGCATTACTGAACACAATGACTCACATTTAATTGAAATAGTTTACTTTTTGCTGTTAGTATTGCACAAAATTTCTTTTAGGTCACTGAGTGCACTTGAATCAGGAAGCTGGTCCCAGTAAAACATTGTGGCAAAGTTCCTGGTACCAAGTCCCTTGGCAAGGGTTGGTGTCAAAGTCCATGTTGTTGTTTTTTTACTTATTATGATATCTCATATACAAAAAGATTTTTTAAGGATACGATATCTGTATGTAAACAATGGGTTTGTACTTACGATTGTTTCTATCCACGTGACGGCTTGTTTGCTTACAATAATCATCGCAATATCACGAAAAAGGCAAGTTTTTTACCCATACAAAGCTGCAGTTTGTTTGCGCATCTGCTTTGCGCGTACTATCAAAGGAAGTATATTGCGCATGCGAACGCGTGGCACTTCCGCTCTACTGCTAAGCGAAAAAGTGAAAAATCTATAATTTTGACATAGTTAACGGCATTATGATTCATGGCAAAGGTTTGTGACGCTGGCGCGTCTGTATGTTAATTAGGTAAGACGATTTTTAATATAAAAGAAATTATCCTTATATGCAAACTATACATAAATTTCGCTTGTTTATGTAGGTAGTGAATGCAACTGCCGAAAAAAGACTTCACTTCTGATGTTTTCCTATAAGACTGGTGTGACATTGACATCTAAACAAAGACAGTATTTATCAATAAGTTTGGGATAAGAGAACATTGCAACTTATTCAGACATCTATTCACATATGGATTTGGTTATTTCGCTTTTTGTACACGTTTTACCTTTATTGTATATACATGTCTAGGGCCGTGAAACCGGTTAAGGTTTCCTTAAGATTGTAGATTTTCATCTTCCAGCTGGTAATGCCATGGACGACGTGGATGTTTTGATAGCATTTAAATAAGTTAATACTTAGGACAATATGTGAGCTGCCAAATTCAATTGTGAATGAGATTAAAGAATATGTCTTTTGCATTCATTTTACTATATTTTATCCCTAAAATTTTCCAGATAAGTTCAACTGAACTGGTGTGGAGTTCTCAACATGAGCATAGGGCCACTGATTGTGGACATAGGCCTAGTCTGTGTGTTATCAGCTTTCCTTCTGCATCACTATGGTAACTGGAGAAAGCAACATATACTGGTCACCATAGCAACATTTGTGTCATGGTATTTCTCTTTCATGATTATTTTTATGTTGCCTTTGGATGTATCTTCGGTAAGTTAGGAACAGATAATATTCTCCACCTGTTAAAATTTATTAATATAGACAAGGGTAAAGGATCTCTGCGTCTCCACTTTGTCTAAAGCATGTTACAAAACTGCTTTCATAAGATAAAAACTGTCACACCAGCAATGCATAAGGTTATTTATTTATTTATTTAAATAATAATAATAATAATAATAATAATAATAATAATAATAATAATAATAATAATAATAATTTTTTTTTTCATTGACAACAACATGTTGTGGAGCAAAGTATTTTTGTTTCTATTCTACAGACATTCTATAGACAGTGCTTACATGTGAATGAACCCCCAACGACCCTTGTCCCACAGAATGAATCAACCACGGTTCCTTTGGACAATGTGACAGTGGTCAGCAATGGTAGCTCTACTACAACAGCAACCCCAGTATTTAGAGCCAGGAGGGAGGCAGAGGGTCTGGGCACTACAGCCAGTTCATGCGAGGTCCCCTGGTCATTTGTACCAGCCTATGTCCTGCCTTCTCTGTGGCATGTTGTGTACTGGACATCACAAGTATTGACATGGTATGTATCGAGTTGTACTAGGTGTATTGTTTATTGTCACTGTGTATGGTGGGTAATTCTCATTTAGAAAGCAGATTTGAATGTTACAGATATATATGCACATCATCACACATTTTGATTCCTTGTCAACCATTGGTTAACATAAAGAAAAAAAATAAACAGGATCATGAAAGAATGCTGAAAAACAGGATGCATTTGATGTTTTAAAATTTTATAGCTGTATTTATAACACAGAGTGGCTTGTGTGTAGTACAGATAAATATTATGAAATTTTGTTTAATTTTTATCCATTTTCCTTATCAGGTTGATTCTTCCTTTGATGCAGTCGTATGCCAATGCTGGAGATTTCACTGCAGCAGGAAAGATCAAGTCTGCCCTCATTGAGAATGCTATCTACTATGGAAGCTACCTCCTTATTTTTGGAATATGTCTGATCTATGTGGCAGCAAGGCCAGATATTCATTTCAGTGGGTATGTACTCCAAGGAGACACTGTTTTTCCCATAAAATGTTCTGAAGGGTATTTGGTCCAGCTATTGTCATTACGTAGTCAGTATGCCAGTCAGCAGGTCATGAAATGAAATCTGGATATGTACAATGTATATTGCACAGAATAAGTCTGTGAATTTAAGTAGCAATCTTATGTGAAACTTAATATGAAGTTTGAATAAGTATGCTAGTATCTGAAAGAAACCTTAATAAAGGTGGACATGATATGTTGGGTAATACAGTATAATGGAAATGTGATAACGAGTAAATAAATAAACACCATATCTTAGGCTGTGTTCACACGAAAAATCTATTTTCTAAAAATCTAAAAATCTATTTGCGGTATCTTGTGATCACGGTCTGTGCCCTGAATACCCCACGGCGTAATTACGGGCAGTGCGAGCCAGTTACTTCCAAAGCTGTAATTAATTCTTGTCGCTGCCAGTAATTATGCCGCGGGGTATTCAGGGTACAGTCCGTGATCACAAGATACAGCAAATAGATTTTTAGATTTTTAGAAAATAGATTTTTCATGTGAACGCAGCCTTAGTTTACAATTCTGTTTTAATATTTTTGCTTTTCATTTAAAATCACTTTTATAATAATACAAATAATACTATTTTTTATCAGGGACAAGTTAAAAGTTATAGGCATCACAGCCAGCAATACTTGGGGGTTGTTTCTGTTGGTGTTCCTGCTAGGCTATGGGCTGGTGGAGGTACCCAGGACAGTGTGGTATAATTCCACCAGAGGGCACCAGCTGACTACCACCTATTTCAAGCTGGCCAAGCTGAGCACAGAGAGGACAGAGTCTGAGGAGAACCTGGAGGATGTACTGGAGGTAGGGGTTGCTTTGAACTGGGGCTCATTTTGGTGTTTGCTTTGTTGAACAACTATAATGATGTCACTGAAAATTGGCTTGCCTTTTGTGTTATGTTTGCATGATAAATAGACTTACTAAAGCCTTTATTCTTATTTTCAAGGATATCAGGAAAGCCTCAGAGGTTCTGAGATATAACAATCCATTGAGGAAGCATGTGGACACTGTGATAGAAAAGGTAAGAAGTACTATGCATGGTATATAATTTTTATGAGTGATAGATCTGTGATAGATTTTTTTTAAATTTGGAAGTGGGGGTGAGGGAGGAGGGTAGAATGGATTAGGTGAATAGAGAGCCTTACGTATCTCTATGTGTTTTCCAGTGTCCTGAAGAATTCCAGAAATCTGTGAAGCGAGGTGCCATGGACGACTTTCAGGATTATGAGGAGCCCAGAGATCTTCCGTCTGAAAAATACTTGGTTAAGTTGCACAAGAAAGTCATTGCAGTACGTATTAAGCAACATTTCTCTCAAGAGCCATGCATATTTGTAATTATGAAGTTATTCATGGAATAAACCTTACAGTTACCAGTTCATATGCAAGAAATTGATTGGCTCGGAAAACTTTCTTCAAGGTATTCAAAACTTGCCTTATCCTATAGTAATATGCTTTCCTATTTTACCTTCATAGACTGTGGTAAACATATTTTCCCCCAAAATTCAGAAATCTTTTTTATTGTTTCATGGTGCTTGAGAACCAGACCAGTGGACATATTTCTCTCTTGTCGTTACAGCTAGCTTGTTATCCTATTTCAGGCCTCTCAGAACTACCACAGGACTCACTGCCAGTGGGACATGCTGGTGCAAAAGGCATATGACTTGGAAGACATAGAGTCTAATTTAAAGAGCCCAGACAGAAGATTCAAGAGATCCTATGGGAAATATCAAGGCTTTTTTAAACTTTGCCACAGTCCAAGTGTAGGTGAGCATTGTCAGATATTTCCTGTGCTGGTATGACTTGTTAGATTTTATTATCATTATTATTATTATTATTATTATTATTATTATTATTATTATTATTTTGCACAGACACTATTAAACTTGGCTGCATAATTGATTTATGCTACCTGCAGCTGATATAAAGGGAACAATTACTGATTATGAATATTGAACACATGTTGTTTAATAATGTAATGGATTTTAGAATTTTGGAACCTGCAATATTGTGCATGTATTATTATGATGTGGAAATGTGTCATGTAATGCTTTGTCTATTTTTTGAACCAGTGTCACATGATAAGCAGAGAATAATCCAACTATAGCTGTTCTAGGCACTGTCTGTAACTGTTATTCCATATTATATATTGTTATGATTTAATCATATAATTTTTACTTTTCAGAGTGGTACTGGAAGTGTTTGTTCCAGTCATGGGTGCTGAAGATTGTGTCTGTTATTTTGGCCATTTTCTCCATGATGGTTGTATGGTCTGAGGTCACATTTTTCAACAAGAAACCTGTTCTGTCGTTGTTTGCTATATTTATCAATCTTGCCAAGGAGAATTATAACTATCTGTATATTGAGGTAAGTATGAAGTCTGACATATCTTGTAATTTATGATAAAAATAATTGGTGTCTTTTCCATATGGATGCTTTATTGACTGACAGATATTTTTCCTGGGGTATTCTTTGATATTTATTTTGATTTCAAAAGATGTGACACATGTATGCATTCTTTCTTTGAGTTCATTTGAGTTCACTGTGGTAAGTTTGACGTTTAACTAAATATCCTGAATTCTAACATTTGCTTGTCTTAAGATAAATGGGGTCTTGCACAGTATAGTAAAGCTTGCAAAGTTGCTTTTTGTACGGTCACACTGAAAAGTTCTCAGACATTGATACATTATTTTTTTTCTTTTGTTTCAGCTTGCATCATTTGTGACCATAGCATATCTCAGTCTGTGTGCTTACTACACAGTGTTCAAGATCCGTGTGTTCAACTACTACTACATTGCTTCCCACCACCAGACTGATGCCAACAGCCTGCTCTTTGCTGGCATGTAAGTGATTAAAGATTTTTGATTTTGACTTTTTGAAATTTATATCACGTTGAAAATCATCAGAGTAAAAGAAAAATTTTTGACAGATCTGAAAATTTAGTTTGAATTTTCATTACCAGTGTCTTTTTAATTTTTTTCCCCCATAGCCTGCTCTGTCGTCTGACTCCTCCACTGTGTCTCAACTTTTTGGGGTTGATTCATTTAGACAGCCATGTCACTGCAGATGAAGATAATTTGGAAACATCTTACACACAGGTACAATTAAGGAATTTAAATAAAACCATTTTTATTTGGTATTTGTAGGTACTTTTTAGAAAGGATGCTGATAATTAAAGATTATTTAGTGGTCATAGTGCCTGATAATTCCATATTGACATTAAATTCTGTCTGCTTCCAACAGCTGACATTTTGAGTATATGAAAACATAGACTACTAAATGTTTCTCATGACTCTCTTTAGATCATGGGTCACATGGATGTGATCTCTTTCATAGCAGATGGTTTCAATATATACTTCCCCATTGCCATCGTCCTGCTGTGTTTTGCCACATATTTCAATCTTGGCACCAGATGTCTCCACTTCCTGGGCTTCCAGCAGTTTGTTGGTGATGATGACATGACGCAAGACTTTGTTGACGAGGGGAGGGAGATTGTGAAAAGAGGTTGGCGATAGTTTTTGAGAGCTGGGGTCGAAAATTCCTGCATGATTTTAAGGAAGCCGGAGTGATGTAAAATTTTCATGAATAAGTCATGAAAAGTAGCAGTTTATGTTTATTCATTAATATTCATTAATATGATTACATTACAGAAATATAAAACTCTAGGCCTACAGGTACAGAAGCCTATTTTATAATCATTGCTACTCTAAATATATATATATATTTTTTTTATTTGAGAGAGATTAATTTAATGTTCTACCTACCCAATAGTATTTAGATGATGGAATAAGCATATGTTCAAAATTATTTCTACATTGATATAAGGATTTCTCCGTATTCCAGAGAGAAGGAAAATAGAAAGAAGATTAGCAGGGGAGACCCGGCGTCGCCAGTGGAATGAGCGCTATGGTGATGACCAGAGTGCTAGTGAATCGGACACTGCAGCCAGGTTCAGCAACAGAGAACAAGGTATACAGTACAGACCATTGTTGGCACAGTTTGAATAGACCAAAATTATACAGATTAACATGCCAGACTGTTGCATGATGGTTCTTAAATTCAATGTTGGTAGCTGTGAGCAATGAAATGACACTTTGTATTCACTTTCTCCTGTACATTTGTAAATATGTATTATTTCTAAGGTTATCTCTTCAGTGTTGTTAAAGCTGAATTTTTGTGCAATTGTTTTGAAATAAAAGATATGGTTTTTATTATAATTTTAAAAGTTTATTCTTCTTCCATTTGTTCTTTGCATGCATGTGATTTCTGTGCCCTTAAATTTTGTATTTACTTCATCTTAATGTCTTAATATCTAGGTCAATAGAATTCTTTGCAGTACCATTCTGACTTTTTTCTCCATTCTAACTTTTCATTTAGCATGCAGCATGTGAGCTTAACAAAAATGCTTAAATTGCTTTAACTTACAACTGACTCTGCCACTTCTCGGTAGATCTGCAGTCTGTTTTACATGATAGCTATTCAAATCTGGTCATGGAGCAGACATCAATTTTAAAAGATGTAAAAGTTATCAGTTTGACAAAAATATGGGGGCTGTACAAATGCCCATTGCAATGGCTTTGAGGACATAATTGTATGACAGATTTTAGGTTAGATATAGGTATTAGGACAAATCTGTAATTGACTCAACTAACCCTCTAATAACTGTGCACATAGCACTCCTTTTGCAGCAGAAATGTTACTAGACAGGAAACGGGTTCAACCTTCTGCATTGTCTCCTTAGAAGAATAGTGAATTTACAAAACAATTGAAAATATGTTACATTCCTGGTTCACTTTATTACTAATCACTGAATGAACAACCTGCCTCTCTGCCCACCTGCTTCCCTGCTAACAGCTATTTACTCCACACAGATCCTGTAATATAGAGAAAATAGATCTATGATCAGTTCTGTATACCCATTTGTATGCTTTCAGCTAAGAGCAAAGTTATCAAAAGTGTTTCCAGTGATATAGGTAATGTTTTAACTTGATTGTGGCACTTTCAGTGCATATAAATGATTTGTGAAGTATGTTAAGTGAAAAATAATTTGATTTACTTAAATACCTGATGGGTATTCAAAATAAAATGACATGATTTAAAAATACTTGTACATTTATCCTTTGTTTTAAACAAAACAAGGGGTTTCCAAACATATCCTGAATAAAAATTAACAGGTTTCATAAATGTGAATAATCATGTTGAGTATGGGGTGACATGAAACGAAGTAATTGATACCCTGTGAATTTAGACAGAGCATAAAGTATTTGAATTAGGCGTAAAAGCATGAAAGGCTCATATGAAACTTAAGCAGCATGCAATATACAGTACCTTCAGTGAACTCGGTGTGAATGTAAAAATAATCAGCTCAATGTTTTTTTAAACTTCTCTTAAACTTCTCTTAAAGCAAACCAAACTATATCATATAGGTTTCAATATTTTTCACATGAAAATTTGATATAATACTTATGGGATGTTTGTAAATAGTTTTTGTTATCTGTTTCAGGTAAATCTTTTGTGTCACAAAATTCAGAGGAGAATGACAGGACTGGGCTTCTGCGAGAGATTGAGCCAGTGGACTACACGGGAGACGAGCATGACTTTGAGGATTTCACTCCCAGCACAAATAGTGGGGGAGGGGCCAGGGGACCTTGGGGGTCTCGGGGTGCAGGGGGAGGGGGGTACCAGGCCGTGGGTGGGGTTGGAAGTAAGTTCTCTATTAACAGACCAGTTAGTGGTAAACCACCTAAGGGAATATTTGATGATGTATAATCCTAATGACGAATATACAATTTATGATATATTTAGCCAGTTGGTGCACAGAAAATGGGATATGTACTCTTTAAATCTTTCCATTGTTTCCCACACTAGAGAAAAAAGGAGAATATCTGTGTACAGTTGAAGACATTATTGTTTAGTTATATTTCATAGATGTTAAGATAAGATGGATTAGAAATGTGCAATAAATGATATCAAATGATATAGAATTGTATTGATATCAAAGCTGAAATTTATGTGTAATTGATTATTTATTTAAATGCACCAGTGTAGTTAGGAAGCATTGTACTGAAAGTATAGTAAAAGAAGGAATGTGCTTGTATAATTATTTTTAAGAAGTTACCAGTTATAAGGTTATTCTTCTGTGCTGTATATATTGATGTTAATCAGTGAGACGTAATGAATCATATGATGGATATTAGTGGTCCAAAATGACGTTTGGGGTGGTTTTGAATCTAATATTTGCAAGGCTTCTTATTTTCACATTCCAGTCATAATTTATGGAATTCTATAATATTTTGTTGTACAGCGGGAAATCCATATTGTTAAGTTTTAATCTTTTTCATGTGGTTGTGTCATTTTGTTTAGAATTCCAGTGTGGAGTATCGAGATGTGAAATAGTGCTTTTGTCTCAGTGAGATCTAGTCAATGGTTGTTGCCCACAAGACAAGTATCAAACAGACAAGAAACAATACTTACCTTATATTTGAGCAAAATGGTTTCATTGAATCTCTACTTATTTCTTTACAAATATTGCTTTTTAAGTAACTGCTGAATTTAATGTTATAAGTGTTCAATAATCACACAATGTGTATTATTTCACCAAAGACTAATAAGGGTATTTATTTAATATATTTACTGTATTGTGGTATTTAATCGATATGTATTCTAGTTGAACACAATAAAACATGTTAATCCACTTGTTAGATTTTTATCTTGTAGATGTAAATTACAATTGACCTGTGTAGATGGAATTGTCTTTTGAATACGGATATTGAAACAATCGACAAAGCTTATAAATATAGCACAACGTGGAACTGCTATTTTTAGAATGTTGATCAATGAATGCGTCACATGGGCACTATTATCCAATGAAGAGCACATATTTTGTCACATGACTAAACGACGTCCAATGCGAGCTTGGTGCTATTTTTAGTTGCACACACCTTGTATATAAATATACTAGTATATTCTTCCGACTACTGCTCTGGTGCAACGAAGTATCGTGTATAATATTTATTTTATGGTTCAAATTATACGATTCTTTTCAAATGAATGTTGGGATGTTGGTTGCCTTCGTTATATCTTGTTAAAGGCGTACCTGACTGGTAAGGTCGGTAAGGTAAGTCGTCGTTTCAACCTTCTATGCGTCGGTTTTTATTCGGTGTTCAATTACATATGTTGCTTATGATTGTTTCTTACAGGGTACTATTTTTATATTCTCCTACTTTGTATGTTTTCATTTGCAAGAACTCGAGTTGATATTTGCATAGCAGGGGCGCATAGATCCAGGGTTATTTGAAGAGGGATCCGCGGATGTGAAACCGACCCCGACCCCCACCTCTCCCCTTGGCGTGGGGTTCGGCCCCGAAAAATTTTGGTATTTTAGAAATGTTAGATTCATGAACGGTGCTATTTGGTACGGTTTAGAACTATGGACCAGCCAGTCAAAATTCTAAGCAAGAGGGGACCATCGATTTTTTCAGAAATCAAAGGGGGGGGGGGGGGGTCAGGACCCCCCTCAGTGGTGGATTTAAAGGGGGGTCAGGAGGGTCCTGACACCCCCTTCGGTTTCTGGAAAATATATCACACCAATATTCCCCTCTTGCAATTAGAATTTTGACTAACTAAATCATAGTTCTAAACCGTACCAAAGGGCACTGTTAGCTCTCCAAAACACCAAAAAAAATTCGGGGCCCTTGAGCAGGCCACGAACCCCACACCCAGGGGGCGACGGTTGGCTTCGCATCCGAGGCCAGGCGTTCCGGACCCTCTTCAAATAATCCTGCCCCTGACACCCCCCTTAATCCGCTTCTGCATAGCAGTGAACTATGATAAAGATAGATTACATCCTAGTAAGTTTTAAATACTGGTTCAATATGATACAGGCAAGCCAGGTGTATTTGCTTATGTTTCGTTAATGCATTAAATTTCTCTCCTTTCGATTATGGATGGGCGTCGCTGCTATTTGCACTCATAGGGTGTCCTTCCCTACTGTTAAGACCCAATTTTTACATGACAATGGATATCATTACCGTGAAAATCTATCATTTGGAATTTTGAATGATGCTCAAAATGTTTTCCAGTCTTTCATATTTTTTACAGCAAAAATGACAGCATGATAGCTCACCTGAGCACTTATTTTTTCTAGCCTGGACCTGTATAAAAATTCCTTGATTATAGGCTTCTTATCCTTTTTTCGGAGAAACTCTTGTTTTTGATCATTTTGATAAAGATTTAGGTCGATTCATGCTGAAAATTCTAGAATTACCACGAGTTTGTAGGCCAGCAGCTGGTATACCTCTCTGTGCATTTTTTCATTTTGTTCAGCATTTTGTCGTAGGCTTATTTTTTTGAACTATTTTATATATTAAGGTGAAAGTGGATTGAAAATATGCAGAAGACCAAATGTGTTAGGAGCGTACGGCGCACAACGTGTGTGGCCAGCGGTATATCATTTTGTTTCACTGAGATGTGGTAGATGGGCCACCTGATTGTGTCGAGTCCCGCTAGTGTTGATCTAACCCTTCTATCGCTCAAAGAGTGTGCTATCGGGATCTGGCCAACTGCACCACATTTTCAAAGATATACAGTTTCACAAATAGAAGGAGATACAGCTAGATTTGTGAATAATCCTAGCGATATGTTTACTTTTAATTGTACAGCTGCTATCAGTACTGGTGTGTTTTTAATTGATAGATTTTGATAGCAAGTTAGCCTGTAAACGTGTTCCAGGCGTTGGCCTGAATGGCATATCTCACTTTATAAATACCGTTTCAACAAAAGTGCCGCACTGCTGAGCCTCGTAAAATATATCCTAATTGCACCGCATTTCATTTTTAAATTATAAATGGGCTTATTTGTGATACCTGTATATCGTTAACATGCAGCTATGATCTTTTATGTTTGCTATTAAGGAAAAGTAATGTTTTCCTTTTCATAGGCAAGCTTGTGTATCTGTTTTTAATGGTTGTCTCAACTTTATAAACACAACATTAACTGTGTCGTCGTGACGCGTTGACCTTTTTAATCAATCCACTTATTAAGTTGTGCTAAGTAACTGTAACTTGCAGGCATGATAGTGATGATACGAAGCAGTGTAAATATTTTACTTCATCCCAGCAGCATTATGCTTGAGGCCAACGTCGCTTAGCATCGTGGTTTATTTATTTCTGTTTGCAAGTGTTTTGATGTTGAGTTTGAGTGGGAATTTGAAAACAAAGAGAGAGAGAGAGAGAGAGAGAGAGAGAGAGAGAGAGAGAGAGAGAGAGAGAGAGAAAATACAAATTGCGAGAAAGAGGAAGAGAACATTTGATGTCTTTTAAAAAATCAACAAAAATTATAGGGGTTGCATTAAATAACAAGATCTACGTGCATTTTCATTTCTTTTTTTTCTTTCTCCTTTTTATGCACAGGGCAATTTAATGATAAATTGAATAATATATACGAACATTTATGTCGGCTTTATTGTAAGTCATTATTAAAACATAAAAGCAGTTGCATATCCAATTTTGCTATACATCCAACATCGAGGTAAATTTCTACACGCTTAGTCAGGTAAAAATGAATATTAGACTTGAAAATATATACTTTGAATTTATCCCTGTCCATTAGCAATGAACGGTTTCACACAGACAATCTTCAGACATGATTCACGACAGTAAAAAACTTCATTATATATTCCGGGTCAAATATTTCTAAAGATCCCAATCTACATAATGCCTAATACCAGTCTTTAGCACGACAGAAGGTATTTAATTGCACGCGCTAACACGTGTGCGACCAGGATGTGCAGAAGCCAGTATGTCGCAAGAGTGAGATTTCCGTTCATGGTAATTCATTGTTTAATAAATTGGATGGTCGCGTTCAAGAAGCTTTAACTGAAATTTGCATCCTTATAAATGTGAGAGGCGGTAAGGATCCAAGATAATTTAAAGTTAAATTCGTTTTTTGAAATCAGGTTTTGATTCAGATTCTCTTAAAATGTGCATGCGTTTTAAAATTATGGATTTTTTTTTTACATATCACATTGTTGAAGTGTAGTTTTTATATGTACAAGGTTTACGGTGAGCTGTTTTATACATATCGATTAAGTCATTTTGTTTTTTTGCAAAGCGATTCCCGAAGCTAAACAGAGTGTGGGGAATCGTCAAACACGCACATTTCTACTCCGGGCCCTCGGGGAAAATGATCGCCATCTTAGAGACTAACATTTTTCTGAGTCTCCGGGGAAAATCCCTCAACCTAGTTTACTATTAGGCCTGAAGATTTTGTTGGGCTGCTGGCCTTTTTCGATAACAGTACACTCGAGCTATTTTTTCACTTTGCACCTTGTGTGATATATCTTTTTAGTTGAATTCATACCCTTTTTCTCTGAAAAAAAAGCTGCTTTTGTGAATTACACTGACACATTCTTAATAACGCTACATCTGTCGGTATTTTTGCAATCTTTAACTATGATGAGATAATATTCCGTCATTTTCCACGTAATGGGTCAAATGATTTATTAATATCATTATTCTCTACAAAATGGCTCTTTATCATTTCGATAACATCTCTCTTAAAACCCTACTTCTTGATATGAAACTTCCGCTTTCAAGCGATTTTCTAACATTTTTGCTTTAACTGATACTATACTGAAAATATCTATCGCGTCATTTTGCCGTTTTCCTTGTCAATATCAAAATTGTCGAAAATGTTTTTTCTTATAAAATACTTCCGGTGACAACATTAACTTCTTGGTGTAAAGCTTCCGCGTCATTGTATTGTGATCGAGATCATATTTTGAAATTGTAGAAAATATTATTTCTTCTTAAATATTTAAATTCTGAAGACAAAACAATGATAGTGATTAAGTTTTAATAATTTATTTTTCAGTTTAACTTGCATTGTAAATGACATTGTTCCAGCTACGCTGGCACATCGTACAAATTGTTCACATGTATAAATGTGACAAAACTGATCAGAAAATGTGCACTTTATCAGACTACCAATATATCACAATTCATACTATGATCTTTTCAATTTTAAAAGACATTTTCGAGTGAAGATGTTACAATCAGACATTCGTACCTTCGTGACACATCTGTACAGTACTTGCCCTGTATATTGCGTGACTAGATAATGTATAATATTAAATATGCGAATATATGCAATTTCTCGTACAAAAATACAAATTCTTTTAAATGGAATTCATCAACAGTAGAGCACCATAATCACGTAATTTGTACAGCTTACAGAAAGATTTACATAAATATATATTTGGCAATAACTGAGTATATACTGGCTTCAGCGTTCCTACTATATACTTAAACGATGCGCTGCATCGTGGACTTGACGCCTACACCTCGTGAGCTGCGTATATAATAGACCACTACATAAGTAGCTACGTGCATATACGAAATAACGTATTTTGTTTAACATGTCAGACATAAAAGGATACCCTGTACCCACTATCTGAAGGTTTAGATTGGCAAAAATGAAGAGCCGGAGAAATAAAAAATAATAATGATTTAAAAATCATTAAGTGACAAGCTAGCGCTAAAATAACATTATGTACACGCTATAAATAGGCATTTGTCCAGCAAAATATGTATATGAAACAAAATTATAATGTACAAACTTAAAACCCGGAAAGTTGCCTCATCCAAGGGTATCACAAAAAAAAAGAAATTAAAACATGCATGCAAAACAAATTGCACGATCTTAACAAACGGGCATTAAAACAAAACATGCCATCAGCTCTCTTATGGAGTGTTTTAACGTTGTTGGAACACCTGCATCGTTAACGAACTAAAAAACAGTCACCGCGTTCATTACGAAACGCCAGAGATGAGACTCGGCTAGGTGACCGTCGATTGAAACCTTGGCTCATACGAGCAGCTAAGGTAAGTTGACCGTTAAGTCGAGGTATGGCGTCCCTCACTGGAACAGCCACAGTTCTTGGTAAGACATCTTGCGCATCCCACGGACCTCGGCGCAGTACCCCGACAGCCTGACAGACGCCAACGACGGCGACGCTTGCATAGACAACGCTTGACACACCATCCCAGCATGCATTGGCTAACTCGCACAATATCATGCTCACAAGTTGACCAGTTAAAAGAGAAGAAATCTCAATCAACGGCAGTTCAGCGTAAAAATGTCTATACAGCATAGAAAAAAGCAATGATTTCAGGCTCATGCCAGCCACGTGCGGTTTAGATGTGCCTCTTCATGTGCAGAGACAGGTGATCGCTGCGAGAGAACGCGCGCTCGCAGAGGTGGCACTGGAAAGGGCGATCCCCCGTGTGTTTGCGGTAGTGGCGCGTTAACTCGTCGGAGCGGGCAAACTTCCATCCGCAACCCTTCCAGTTGCAGTGGTATGGCTTCTCTCCCGTGTGTGTGCGGAGGTGAGCTTTCAAGTGGGAGCTTTTGGTGTAAGTCTTACTGCAGCCCGGGTGGGAGCAGCTGTGCGTGGTCTGCTTCTTGCGCCCCCACGTTCTGCGCCCCCTTTTCTTTGGTTGATTTGGATCAAGACCCTGAGGAAAGAGAAGTTCGACTAGCTGCGGAGAGTTGGGTGGTGTGATGACGTGCGGAGGTACTGGCGTGATCTGCGGCGCCTGGTGGGGGAGTTTGGGGAGGATGTGATGCGGGTGCATCATGTATTGCGTTTGCATCATCTGGAAATGCATGGCTTTCATGGGGTTCTGTCCGTCCTCTCTCATTTCTGGGGAGGCAGGGGGAGTCATGTTGCCGATGTGTACGTAAGGCATTTGTTGTTGTTGTTGTTGCTGCATATTTTGCACAGGAATGGCAGTCATGCTGGCATTGTAGTTGGCACACTGGTTAGACATTGCTGGGTACTCCTGCTTCATTTGGGTGGTCAGCTTCTGCTGCTGTTGTTGTTGTTGCTGGGGAGGATGCTGTTGTTGTTGTTGTTGCAGCTGGGGAAAATAAGTGTTACTTTCACTATCGAATTTTATGTCAGGAATGTCCAAGAAAGCGGAGGAAAAGTCTGGTAGCGTCTCAGCATTGGTTGGTGACATTCGCTCTTGTTTCACCGACTTCAACCCGCTGTCTTCTGGGTACATGTTAGCCTCTTGCATCATGCTGTTGGACAGAATGAAATCAAAGTCAAGAAGATCGTCATAGATCTCATCCGTGCACTGGGCAGGGGGCGTTGGGTTGCCCATTCGCATGGAATGTTGTTGAGGCATCTGCGGGCTACCACAGGAACTGCTGCCGCTGCTGCTGGCAGTGCTCATTGGGCTGCCTTGGTTACTGAAGGTGTCAGCCTGAGTATTGTTATTCCCAAACATCATGTTGTCATATGGGCTGTTATCTTGATATAGGAGACATTCGACATCTCGCCATGTCTGCAATTTAAGAAATAAGGAATACGTAAATAAAAGATGAAATCATTAAGAAACATCAACCGCATTCGATATTTCAGTTTGTTTAATAAAAGCTTATGTTACTTATCTTTA
Organism: Lingula anatina; assembly: GCF_001039355.2. The sequence goes on along the minus strand of NW_019774770.1, from coordinate 71,877 downwards.
ACATTGCACAATGTGCTTAAGGATGTCGTGGGAAGGAAGTACTTCAGGGGATTATACCGCCTTTTACCGATAATTACAGGTGAACTCTAATCCGCATATTTCGGTATAGCACCGCGCGCTTTTATGAACACAGAAAATCCATCTACTAACAATTCTGCCATTTACTGTCAGATTCAATGTCAGTCCCATTCGGAAAAAATCATCAAATTATCTCAAATATCAACTTGTCAATTAAATAAATTGATTGTTTCGTTATTTACTTGTTATTGCCTTTTTTCTTTAATAATAGTGTTCTTGTTTTAAAAGGCAAACGCACTATCCCGAGTTGTGAAAAGAAGACACCTTATGACAATGTCAGTGTCAACTTCCAATGATCTGACAGTAACATCTCTATCACCATTAGTAAAAACACTGTTTAAAAGTTTTAACCAGTGACATACAATGTATAACATTGTATCTAAAATAAAATAGTAGTAACTCACCGTATCGTCTCCGCACTTTGTCAATGTATTTTCAGCGTTAAGCATAGGATCAATTGCCTGTGCCATCTCGATCATGGTTGCTATCGAAGTGATACTAGTATCCAAGTGTTTTGCAAAATATACAAGTCTCAGCTACAGCATATCATGTACTTGTTTTCCCACACTGAGAGTCATAGACTATTGATGTTCAACTATGATCATTCTTATTTCAGGTCTTCTCAGCGGCGTATCTGATTGGTCGAATAGTCACGTGGACCCTGCTCTATTTTTAGAAGGGTATATAAAGGCTAGCTGATGGAGTGGCATTAGCCAGAAATGACGTACAAGAGCGGAACGCGCTGTAGCTCGTTACCTGGCTCGTATCTAAATAATTATAAATAGTTACGAAAGGTAAAAATTACTCATCCGGTTGTCCAATGTCAAAATCGGGAAGTTCAAAGACCTTTCCACACATGACAAATAGAATCATTTACAATCATTTACATTTAGAATGTATAAAAACTTGTTTTTGTGGCAATGCAGAATTGGTATTTCAAATTTAATAGCGGGAAATGCCCCGGCCAATGGTGTCGAGTGACCTCGAGACTGAATAAACTGGCCAAACTATCAACTCTGTGTTTACATACCGCATCATATCTGACCTAGATGTGGGAAATTGTTTGCTATTTTTGGACGGGTATATAAGCGGGCTCAGGAATCTCGACTGTCGATCAGTGTCGCCTGGGCATTTGAACGAGCACACGGACAAGCTGGCCGGACATTGCGAAAGTCACGATACAATACAATGGAATGACACTTTAAGCTGTCAGACTAATTGGCATTGGAATAATAGATCATTTTTTTTTATTGTACTTGGATTTTTGCCCCATTGGCAATAGCTGATTCAGATTTATTTGGGCATTTGGAAATAAAATGAAATAAAAATTATACGCTCATATTTGACTCAGCGTATAATTCTTTTTGAGTAGAAAAAAAATAATTAAAAATTTCACCTACAAAGAGATTGTATGGAGACAGAAGTGAAATGTGAGAATATTGACAGCTGTATGTATGTGTGTATTTTGGGGGGCACGTATGATAATGAGACGATTTTCTATATATTTATTTTTAGATGAAAGCAGAAAATATTCTGCTTCATGTTTTAACTGCTGCCAAGTTACTGTCATTTCAAACGGGGGGGGGGGGAAAGTTGGGGGTGGATAATTTACGGCTTGCAGAGACTGGTTTTAAAAAGGGATTCAAGAACACCGTTCTGTGTTTTAAATTGAAAAACCGCTTGAAATATTCAACTTAAAACTAATCATTTTCCTGAAACATGAAGTTCAAGTAGCCTAGACATAATATATTTTTTCTTTAAACTCTTCTCGGTTGATAAGTTCCATATGTTGCTGGTCTGAAACCCTGGAGATTGCTTGGATATATTTCCGTAGTGACGTCTGGTTACCTTGGGAACGGCTGGGGCTCAGAAAGAAACGTTCCCAGACACAAACTCTAGAATGGGGTCATATTATAAAGATCAACAGCGTAGCGGTGAATAAGTTGGGCCGTTAGTCACTGAGTTTACTTTCTCGTGTTTCTCACAGTGAATTATTGCTGAAAGTGACTCACTTTTAAATGTGAGCATTGCACGTTAATCTCTTGGAAATTTGATGTAAAATTGTCCAAAATCAAAACCTGACCATAGCTCTTACTCATCCTATTATTTACTTATTGATACGTTTCAGCAATTTTTTAAGTGACGCATATAAGTTTAACTTAAGTCAGAAAAGTACTTTAAGGTTTAAACTAGACGAGATGATATACGAGTCTCAGTACTAATTAAGTGAGGGAAAGCCTTAAGGAAAAAGTCAACTGGCAAAATTGTGTACCGATCAATGCATCAGTGTTTGGACAGGAATTTATTTTTCGATATAGCTATAAACTGGTATTCTTTCTTTTCGACATCAATGCCCTTTCAGTAAACAAGTTATTTGTTTGCTTTAACGCGTTTAACGTGGGCATCAGGTAACCAGGCACAAGCCGCAACTTCCACAGGTGTAGCAAAGGGACCTGATCAAGGTTCTCCCACGGGGTAAATGCTAGGGTCCTCAGAACATAAACCAGGTTATCAGTCGAAATACCCATCTGTTTATGTATTTTACTATTGGTAACTATGGATTGTTCGATCAGAGTGGGAGGTTTTGACTAGAGCTTGTATTGTCACTGAGATTAGAATGGATATGTCAACAAAGATGGTGGTAATCTGCAGTTTGTCAATGTTGCCCCCCTCCCCATAGCCCCTCTTCCCTATATTTTACATTTAAAAAAAAAATCACGATATTTTAACAATTCGTTATTTATGAATGAAATTTAAAGTAAGACGTGTATTAAAGAAGCACCAGCAGCTAAAATAGAGAAGATGAGAAAAACATTGCACTCTTTCACTGCACGCCATATGAAAAACTGGTATGTGCTTATCGCGGTTGCGGTAACGGAAGACGGCCTTGTGGTTACAGATTTTCAAGTGGCTTTTACGTCATGGCTATCCCGAGTTCTGGAAGCTGCTAATTTCGGAAGTAAACTCTTTTGTATTTCTTTTCAATATTGAAAGTTGTGGGTGGTTGCCTCTGAACTTTGAACCGACGTCTTGTATCCTTCCAGATTCCTTTTGAGCCATTCGTACGCCTTCGACATCAAGATGGGGGAGGGGTTTTATTTGTCAACTCATCAATGGCGCATTTTTGTGGGGAAAAATCAGTCGATATCGTCCCAAAATTTGACCTGGATCTGATTGGTTTCCACAAAGTAGTGTTTTGTAATTGAAGAACAGTTCACCTGGATTATGTAAACGTAGACAGCGTGAGAGAATGTGTCGAAGTATAAGAGATAAAACGGCTGATACATGACAGCTGTCACATATGAATTCTTATATCTCCAGTGTCGTAAAATAGGAGACAAAGAAATCATGCACCCTTTTAATCACTGTGATAAAGAAAAATAGTTAATTATTTAGCGCGCTTGTGTGTGTGTTGCAGAGGAGGGGGGGGGTGACAGATTATCTTCACATTTTGTAAATGTCGCACTTTTTATTTGAGATAAGGGCAAAGTCTCCCATATCTCGACCGCACAATTGGTTTCCGGGAAATTGCGCAATCGAACAATAGTACCCAGTACACTGCGGCCACATTTTAATACCTTTGTCTTCAATGCTATAAAAATGAATAGTTTTTAATTCAAATTCTTCATGAGAATAGATATAATTGGTAAAAGAAAATGCACAAATGATTTAGCAACGATTAAGACTGACAAACACCAGATATTACCAGTGCTTAGTATTAAAAGGAATGGCTTGATTTACTTGTTTCCAAAGAATTAATCGTGTTGATATTTTTCTCTTGGATACCACAACATGGTATATTACATGACGCAAAGAAAAAAAAACAAATAATGTTAAAGGCCATATATTCAAAAGCTCCCGCGGACGTGTATAACGTGCGACCATGCAGAATCAAACAAACAAAAAAGTTGATTCTTTTATTCTTTAACAGGCTTTGTGGACAAACGGAGTGCTTCTGTTTACGAAGGGTATTTGGAGGGTGTGCATGAATTTTTTGACATACAGTTAAGCAGCATGACCCCCCCCCCCCCGCAAAAAAAGGATTGTTCTAAATTAAATGTCTAATTGTCTGCATATTTACAGTAGGCGATACAAACATTTTGACAGAATTCTTTTCATAAATCCGTCTGACGCAATTTTATTTTACTTCATAATACCGTGATTAGATAAGGAAAAGATTTAAAAATAACTAGAAAAAATCTAAAGGTCTGTGGACAATGGGAAACAGCACTTTTACCACTTTTACGACAATTCTATCTTGCCTTTATTTACCACCTACTACATTATATCTATAGCGATTAAATCTTTCTGCGATCATTACGTTCAATTGTTGTGTTGTTATTACTCAGGGAATGTTCAAATCCCATGAGAAAATATCTAGTATTGATATTTTCGAACTGTGGAGTATACAATCCGATAATATGTTATAAAGCCGCAACTATAACTTTTCAGATGATCACGAAATAGTATCGTAAACAAATGTTAATCAGGCCATATCTCCATGACTTTGACCCGGAGTCAAACCATAAATATACCCTGGCTTTTTTATATTATGGATACGGAATTTATTTACTTACTAGGAGCTTTAGACCTATTTGACACATTTTATGAGTCAAAACATGGTATGTGCCTGTTTGCTTGTTGTAGCAACTTCAGTGAATGCTTGTTTATTCTCCCAATGTTGTTAATAGCAACAGAGAGCTGTGCATTAACTCTGGGTAACATAAAAAAATAAATAAATGAGATATTCAAATGAAATTGCAATATTTTTCCAACTGAAATCTTCTTGTTTGAGCGAAACAACTCCCAATAAAAGAATAGTGATAAGGTTTTTTTTCTAGAAAAAAAGAAGAACAGGCACATTTTTGTTTGAACACCGCGCGTGACAACGGGCGTGGGGTCATTTTTATGAACTTATTAAAATGATACTTGAGTGATTTTTCTAGTTAGCCACACCTGAAGATTAAATTAATTAAATTTTATGTCCACAGGTGTGTCTGTTACATCCTACGAACACACTTATCTCGATAAGGAATATCCAAAAACAAAAAATAATAAGAAAAAATTCATGTCAAAAAGGAGCAACGATAAACAGAAAAAGGAAAAATAATAATAACAACAAGATGAAATTGACGCACCTCTCGAAGGTATTTGCATCCATTGTATTTTTGTGTCAACATGGTATATTCTCTGCACAACCCGTTAGGCGACCTAAGGTGTGCGGCACCACACTACCCACGTAAGCTGAAGCAGTATCGAGTTTCAAGGTGTCACCAAATTAAAAAAATATTAGTCATCTCTAGAACTTTTGTGATATCTCTTTCTAAGCGTGGGAGGTATGCTATTTTGATTACCGTATAAATGTTACTGAAAATAGTTTTTAGCTGTCGAACCAAGGGATGGGGAAGGACACGTTTGTCCTTGCAATACTATATTTGTTTCGTTTTTTTTTCTATTTCTAGATTCTTCTTTCTCGATGCCATCTAATTAACATTGTTTTTAATACATCACCACAACATGACTTTTTCTTTAAAACAGACTTCTGAAGGCATTTGCGTTAGTGAGGATGCAGACATGAATTTTAAGAAAATCCGCCTTTAAGTGCGCAATTTCGAAGCGAAGGCGGTTGAGTTCTGTTTTCATGTCGCCGCTCTAAACTTACGCATACCGGTCACGCTCAGCGCAGCGCAATTGCAGGTTAACACGACGGCAAGTTTTCTGCCCTCTGGGCACTGAACCTTTCTTTTCATTGCATAGGGCCAAATGATGACCATACCTGTCGCTCTCCAGAATATATTTTACACTATAAATGACAATACTCGTTTGATACCTGCATGAGCGCAGGTACCTCGGCGGCTACCCTCTCACCACGCTCACCGCAAAAGCTGAGGAATTTTTAACCGTAATGAGAGTGCTAGCCTTCAGTTAGGCGTCAGATAAACGTTAGAGCCTCCGGGATCAGAGTTGTAAAGTAAAACAAGTGTCGCTCCTTGTAGATGATTCAACGATGCATAAATGAGAGTTGGCCAACCGCTATTTTCTATACAGATACAGCTTTATCATTATTGTCAAGGCAACAAAGTTCTACATTTGGTTTTTGTAGAGTTTTCCTTTCTCTATCTCTTTGCAGGGGGGTTGGTTGATGGTGGTGTGTGTGTGTGTGTGGGGGGGGGGGGGCATTGCAATATGGGTTGTATAATATAGTTAGGATGTTCATTTCTACTATCCAAATACTACTGTTATCTTCAATATTGGAATCTGGTTACCTTTTTCCGTTACAGAACACTTTTTATGTAGGCATGGCGTCACAGCACCAAAAAAGGACCTTTTTCAGAAAATTCATTTCCTTCTTAATAAAAGTGCCGTATCAAGTCTAACTAGTTTAGCGACAGTGTGTAATATCTCAAGCTGGACAGACACAGAGTGTTTTTCACCTACAAGTAAGAAGATATACGAGTATAGGAAATCGTAATCTATCACCTGTAACACGTGCACAACAGAGTTCTATAGTAGATGGTCTTTCTACACACGCGACGTCGTTGCTTCAAGTCAACTTGAAGTTCTGCAAAAATTCAGCGTATAGTAATTTTGAACAGTCTTTCTTGTACTAGCGATACTAATTTCTGTTCAGGAATTATTCTCTATTTTGTCCACAGTCACGCATAATAAGTGCATTTTTTTCTGATTTATACTTAAGGGCTTCAAATTTGTTGAAAAATAAAATAAGCCAATAAATGACAATAATTATAAAAAATCAAATTTACTAACTCATGGTACCTCAAATTTCATTTAGAAAGTTATTTTCAAAGATACTTTTCGATGAAACATGGGTATGGATAAAAATTGGAAACTCATTTCATTTCACAACTGCTGTCGTTCATGTTATTCAATCATCGTCTAATCGTAGTAGCATTCGGTAAAGTTCATTTTTAAATGTCACCACCGTATGTACACGGGTTTTGTAATATGAGATCATTTAAGACCAATCAGAAAAAGAAATGTTTTGCTAGGTCATGCAAATATCAGTGCTATTCTATAACTAAAGGACAAGCTGCGAAGCCAATGCATGACTTTTTTTTATCTCCGTCAGGTTATGCTCGTTTGTTGACAAGAAATTCTATTTTTTTACAGATTCTGGAATTTTCGAGGGAAAGTGATTACACTTAATATCTTTCAAACATTTCTTTATTTTATTATTATTTACATGTTGCCTTGCTGGTGATCTACGGTCTCGGATAAAAGCACTACTAATAAAAGAAAGTGCTCTGTATTAGTCTTACCATTAAAAGTACTCAGTAATAAAAGTACTGTACAGGACGAAAAAAGAGAAGATCGCTTGTAGAAAATGGAGTATGTGACACATGCAAAGGGTTTTGTTAGAATAACAAATATAAGATATATTCTGGTCTTAATGTGAGAAGTGTGGTTAACGCGCTTCAGATAAGTTGCGTGTTTCTAACCAGTTACACCCCTCACGCCAATCCCGTTCGGTGACATCAAAATCATAACGCCACATTTAATAAACATTAAGAGTGGAAATAATAACTCATAGTGCTACAACAAATGTAACCTAAACGAGGGTCCATTTAGCCAGATGATTTACAACCAGCGTGGATGTTCACAATATTTATTAGCATGGGAAAACTGAATGAAACGTCCGTCACTCGATCACAGGGAGGGGTGGGGCGCGCGGTGCTTTTATGTAACGTGTCCCGGGAAGCCATAAGTCCAGTCGGGCACAGCTCTCGCTGGTACAAGTCTGGATGACAGTAAACGACTTTTAAGGAAAAATGGTCGCTGATTAACAAGAGTGAGTTCCTGCTAAAACACAATGAGCGCCTCTGTAGGCTCATTCATTACTATTAGCACCTGACCTTATTTGGGCGGCACAACTCGCGTGAGCGCATCACATTTTGCGGAATAAATCAAAGTGACCGTTGTTAACTGACCGCTGATGTTCAAGTAACAACAACAAGACATCCTACGAAAGTTTGCTTCTTTTGAAGATGAAAGGTCCCCCTCAGGAAAGCCTTGGGGACTACTCATCATTAAAGTGGTCGTATTTGCGCGACTGCTTGGCCATTTCCCTTGTTTTGGTGTTTTTTGTTATGCCATTTCCTAACTGGAAGGTGGAAGTGACCAAGAATCACGAACTTATTTTGAAAGAGAAAAAAAAAGCTAAATGAAAATCGCATCTATTGCCTTACACCTCTGCGTCGGAGGAGTTTGATATGTTTGATAGATAAAGTTAATAAAACTTGTAAAGGGCTCATAAACTACTCATAAATCTTGCATAAAGCTACTCAACTCACATTTTATTTACCAACTCCCCCAATTCCTATACACCTTTTTAAACATTCTTCACCAATAGATAGGCAATATATATTTTGAGTCTATAATAGTGATCCAAAGGAATAAACCTCAAGTGCCTCAAAGAACGGTATTGTTTTGTAACTCAAAATAAATGAATTTTCTTGACAAATCTTTCTGGCTCTATTTTTTGAAGTAACAATTCATCGTCGGTGTTAGGGATGAGCATAAACAAGATGAGTCAAAACGATATGATCTGAAATGACCACGACTTCAGAAAATGAAAAATTTAGATACTATTTACTACTTTAGATAACTTAAGTAACCCCAAAAGAAAAAAAAACACACAACAACATAAATAATTTTGAAAGTATTCATAAGTATCCATTCAGACTATTGATAGGACTAGAATATACTGATTGACGGCTAATTAAAAAGACTACAGCTGAACAAGGTTTAAAAACACTTATATTTCCTTCAGCCTTCAGAAAATATCTCTAATCTTCTTTAAATTGTTTTTGCCTAAACAGGACGCAATAATGAACTGGCCAGGGATGAAGCAATGATACGACGTATTAGACATCTTTTATGTGCGTATTGTTTTGTTTCAATAAATATTGAATAATAACGATAGTGATAATAATAATGATGGTAACGTTTTCATCATACAAGCATGAATGGATAAATAGCTCATACTCGCATCTATTTTGAAAAGTTTTGTTCATTACTCAGAAAAAGATCGTGAAATAAAAGCTCAGAATATTGCAGTGCATAGATGGACATTATTCTGGACACGTGTATAGTGAACGGGAGAAAAAGGTCTCCAAGATCCCATATCCATAGACATATTTTTTCCAGACTGGTCCTCGGCATTTTTGGCCAGCTGTGTCCAAATTGGCATTATTGATGTACAATTTTGAAAGGTAAGCATGTGACGGACACAGCTGCTGTCCTTTGACGGCCACCTCGGGCATCACATATAGACAGCAAACATACACTGATTTACATAGCTCAGAGAACAGCTTTTTTCTTCTTCTTCTAGGAGAATTACTCGAAGGACTTGTTTGCCCTTTTACTTCTGTCATGGTGACTGTTTATTGAGGGAAATGCAAAGTTCAATAACGACAATAAAAATAACAATATTAATAATAATATCAATTAACTATATTCCGAATGAACAAGAAGCAAGGTCCGGCAGATTCCCCAGTCGTCTAGCACCCTGTTTCGTTTNCACATGCAAAGGGTTTTGTTAGAATAACAAATATAAGATATATTCTGGTCTTAATGTGAGAAGTGTGGTTAACGCGCTTCAGATAAGTTGCGTGTTTCTAACCAGTTACACCCCTCACGCCAATCCCGTTCGGTGACATCAAAATCATAACGCCACATTTAATAAACATTAAGAGTGGAAATAATAACTCATAGTGCTACAACAAATGTAACCTAAACGAGGGTCCATTTAGCCAGATGATTTACAACCAGCGTGGATGTTCACAATATTTATTAGCATGGGAAAACTGAATGAAACGTCCGTCACTCGATCACAGGGAGGGGTGGGGCGCGCGGTGCTTTTATGTAACGTGTCCCGGGAAGCCATAAGTCCAGTCGGGCACAGCTCTCACTGGTACAAGTCTGGATGACAGTAAACGACTTTTAAGGAAAAATGGTCGCTGATTAACAAGAGTGAGTTCCTGCTAAAACACAATGAGCGCCTCTGTAGGCTCATTCATTACCATTAGCACCTGACCTTATTTGGGCGGCACAACTCGCGTGAGCGCATCACATTTTGCGGAATAAATCAAAGTGACCGTTGTTAACTGACCGCTGATGTTCAAGTATCAACAACAAGACATCCTACGAAAGTTTGCTTCTTTTGAAGATGAAAGGTCCCCCTCAGGAAAGCCTTGGGGACTAATTATCATTAAAGTGGTCGTATTTGCGCGACCGCTTGGCCATTTCCCTTGATTTGGTGTGTTTTGTTATGCCATTTCCTAACTGGAAGGTGGAAGTGACCAAGAATCACGAACTAATTTTGAAAGAGAAAAAAAAGCTAAATGAAAATCGAATCTATTGCCTTACACCTCTGCGTCGGCGGAGTTTGATATGTTTGATAAAGTTAATAAAACTTGGAAATGGCTCATAAACTACTCATAAATCTTGCATAAAGTTTCTCAACTAACATTTTATTTACCAACTCCCCCAATTCCTATACACCTTTTTAAACATTCTTCACCAATAGATAGGCAATATATATTTTGAGTCTATAATAGTGATCCAAAGGAATAAACCTCAAGTGCCTCAAAGAACGGTATTGTTTTGTAACTCAAAATAAATGAATTTTCTTGACAAATCTTTCTGGCTCTATTTTTTGAAGTAACAATTCATCGTCGGTGTTAGGGATGAGCATAAACAAGATGAGTCAAAACGATATGATCTGAAATGACCACGACTTCAGAAAATGAAAAATTAAGATACTATTTACTACATTAGATAACTTAAGTAACCCCCAAAAGAAAAAACACACAACAACATAAATAATTTTGAAAGTATTCATAAGTATCCATTCAGACTATTGATAGGACTAGCATATACTGATTTGACGGCTAATTAAAAAGACTACAGCTGAACAAGGCTTCAAACACTTATATTTCCTTCAGCCTTCACGAAAATATCTCTAATCTTCTTTATAGTTTTCCTGCCTAAACAGGACGCAATAATGAACTGGCCAGGGATGAAGCAATGATACGACGTATTAGACATCTTTTATGTGCGTATTGTTTTGTTTCAATACATATTGAATAATAACGATAGTGATAATAATAATGATGGTAACGTTTTCATCATACAAGCATGAATGGATAAATAGCTCATACTCGCATCTATTTTGAAAAGTTTTGTTCATTACTCAGAAAAAGATCGTGAAATAAAAGCTCAGAATATTGCAGTGCATAGATGGACATTATTCTGGACACGTGTATAGTGAACGGGAGAAAAAGGTCTCCAAGATCCCATATCCATAGACATATTTTTTCCAGACTGGTCCTCGGCATTTTTGGCCAGCTGTGTCCAAATTGGCATTATTGATGTACAATTTTGAAAGGTAAGCATGTGACGGACACAGCTGCTGTCCTTTGACGGCCACCTCGGGCATCACATATAGACAGCAAACATACACTGATTTACATAGCTCAGAGAACAGCTTTTTTCTTCTTCTTCTAGGAGAATTACTCGAAGGACTTGTTTGCCCTTTTACTTCTGTCATGGTGACTGTTTATTGAGGGAAATGCAAAGTTCAATAACGACAATAAAAATAACAATATTAATAATAATATCAATTAACTATATTCCGAATGAACAAGAAGCAAGGTCCGGCAGATTCCCCAGTCGTCTAGCACCCTGTTTCGTTTATATTTGCACTAAAATAAACTCTATACTAATCACATTACATATAGTTTTCAAATTCTTTATGCAGTGGTATTTTGTAAACGTCAACAGACCCGTATACAGGTAGAAAACCTGTCTATGGGGGGAGGGGGGGAGGGGGCGTCTAGGTCGTTCCTCTTGGGCCAGCTAGGCCCTATAGATAAAAAATGCTTAGCCAGCCCAAGAGGAACGACCTAGACGCCCCCTCTTGTGCCGGCTAAGCCATATAAAAAATAATAAAAAAATGCTTGCAAAATCCCAAACATTATTTTCTTTGCCTCTTCCAACCCTTCTTAGGCAAAACCATGTTCATTCAAAAAAAATCGCCCTCTGGAAAGTAAAAATTTTGTATATGGATATTTGAGGGGAATTATCACAAAAAAAATTGTATACAAATTGGGGAGACTTCTTGCGACTCGTCTCATCCCGACTGTCCTAGATTTATATAACGTGACCCGTAAGTAAAGAAAAGTGATACATATATGTGTACGCGCTATATCTTTTATCTTGTGTAGCTAATAAATGATTTACAAAGATAAGGATTGCACCTAAATATATGGGATCGTGTGTTTTTCGGTGTTAAATTAAAAAACTCATGTAACATGAACATTTAGCCGTATCCTTAAACAACGCATTTCTCTTCCCCTTTGGAGCAATTCCAACGAGGGGTTTATCAATGGGTTCTCAAAGAGGTGTTATTCTGCTGCTTTTCGTGTATGAAAACAATCGAGTCTGTTACTCGTGCGCATGATGCATGTCTGCCGGCGTTAAATCGGATACACAGCAAAGACGCATCCGAGAGAGAGAGAGAGAGAGAGAGAGAGAGAGAGAGAGAGAGAAAAGGAAGGAGTGGCAGACCAAGAGGCAGTTTGTAAAATCTTCAAGTTAAGAATATAACCTGTATTATAAAATGTTAAGAAAGGTGCTAAAGATGCTTTAGATATCTTATGTGGAGACACGGTTTCCAATGTAATGTGACATAAGTAAGGCCAACCAACGGCCCTAGCAATATCTTCGTGTAGGGCAGAATCTACGCAGTTTTTTTTTGCGTTCTTGGCACAATTAAACTCTTCAGCAGTATATTTATCTTAAATTCTGCATTACAGATCTTTAAAAAAAATAATAAATAAAAACGTAAGCCTCAAAGGGTACTATACATGTACATGGCGTTGAATTAGTGAGAGAATTCTCTGTTATGCGTAAAAATGGTAACCGTTTGTTTGTGTGTCGTGGCGATTCCCAAGTGACCCGCTGAGGAATTGTTTTACGCTCCAAGCACAGCTGCGTTCTTACGAGAAAAAAAAAATAACAAAGAAATATGGAAACATTAAAATAACACCTCGTGTTTGGTATTTGAGTGCATCTGTAGATCATATAACCTGACATTTTGTCGTCTTGTCACGTAACTTTTTTGTACCAGTATCTACCTCGTTCTTCGAAAAAGTGTGAAAAAAAAATGACTTTCTAGAAACAACAAACTCACATTCTTTCGTTACATACATTGGAACCGAAAGTGGAAACTGGTATACAAAGTAACGAATAATATTGCAGCTGTGTTATGATTAACGATTATTTTGCTATTGTGAAGGAATTCCAGTGACCTTAGTTCTTCGATGACAAATTCCTCGTCACATAAAGCTGAAGAAACTGAGGGCAAAATACACCTGTTCATTTGATGTTACCACTCTTAGGGAGACGTACGTTGACAGGACATGCAAAGTTCGGGGTACAATAAAAAAATTCAACTTTTGAGGTTTGCTGTCCCATTACGCTATTTTGCTTTCGTTCGCTTAATAGTCTGCAATAAATTTGAAGAGGCTTCGGAAGATTTTCATTATTTAAGAAAATCATTTTAGATTCAAACATTTGAGAAAATACTAAAACCGCATTATTTCTTTTTGTCTGTACATTTTAAAAGTTTTTTTCTTTTTTTTTTTTTGCAACAATCGGGCACTTTCTTATTTCTCATGTAACTGGAGAAGTGCACGTTCGCCTCAACGTAATATTTTTAACCATGTCGTGTTATGTGATTTAGTAGTGCCAGAGTATTAAACATAAATGATCATTGTAATCATCCTCCTTTGACTATCTGACCTCAGTTTTGTTGTAAACAAACCCATCAGAATGGCTGAAAACTGACATTACTGGATCAGATCCAAATGCTCCCCTCTCGTTCATGTTACAATATGTCACATACATGTCAAAATGATGGGAAAAACGGTGCAGATATGTTGTTGACAGGTTACAACTTCTCTCAGAAAAGATTGGGTCATATATATATATATATATGTGTTTGTGTGTGTGTGTTATGATAATTGAATTGTTAAATTAATGGAAAGACAAATTTAATGAATAGAATCAAGAGTGTCAATGCAAATCAAACACAACACATTACAATTATCTGTAAACTTCAGTTTTAGTTTTAATATTCAAATATATAAAAATACAATTCATAAAAGTATCAATCTTTTTCCTTCAAATTGTTGCTAGGATAAATTGCAGATAATAAATATAAAGAATGAAAAATACAAAATAATCACCTGTTGCATGAGTTATCTCTGGACAGTAATAAATGGCAAATAATCCTATAAAATGATAGATGTAATCACATTAAGGGATCTGGAATGTATAGTAAATAGCACATATAAGTGCAATTTGGGTTTTGTTTTTTATCTATCAGATGTGATTTAAATCTTAACAAGATATAAAAAAGGAAAAATATTCTCTTCTTGTCTGATATACATAACAAGTTACAGAAAAGAGCAGCTTAATGATGATGGTCCAGCCATCTTATCTTATTCTGCCATCTCAGAAATGTTCTGTCTCTACCATTTGTGAACTCATATCACGTAAGACTTGACGCACAAATTGTACAATATTGGTTTTAGTGAACTTGGTTGGACCTCGAGCGGCATCTGAAGGGGGAGGATAGAAGGCTGCATGATGATGGTCCTGCCATTGTATCAGACACAGCCTGGGGTACACATACATAGAGGGCGTTCCTGCTGTATCTGGAATTTCAAACACAGCAGATATCACAAAAAAATTAACTTAAAAAATACAAAATATTTATAATTATTAAACTACTTTCACACAATATGCCACTGACAATAAGAATTCTCACTCTTTGTTTGAAATAAAAAAAAAAAAGAGCCTCACATCAATGACATCATTTTGATAATCCATTGATGTTAAAACTTCCATTCTTTGAGCAAATGTCATCTCTAACTGTCTTTTAGGATAATTTACAATTTTCCCACACACCATCACTTTTGAGCATATGCTCTGGCTTAAGTTCAAAACTCTTTGAAGTAACCCAGTTTGTTTCCAAAGTGGAAATTTGGCAATATGCACATTTCTCAAAACAATATACTCCTTAATCTGCCAAGACAATGGATATTTATTAAAAATTCCCAAGCAGGGCCTATAAATGATAGCATATGGCCCTGAGGCAGAACTATTGCAGTGCCATCTGGTGACCTGGTGAAAAGGCACAGCTTGATGTGACCAGCTGCTGTCACTGGATGGTGTGTGAATGATGCAGTTAACAGGTACAAGATACTATATACCTGACAGTATGAGAATAGGAATAAGTATGTAGACAAAGCAAGGTAAAACGGCAGTCACAAAAATTATTGTAGACTGATGTTTTAAATTGTTGCATTGTCACCTACAGATAAACCGTTTATTTCTGGCCTTTTTCAGAGGGGGGAGGGGGAGGAAAATCTGCAATGTTTGTGTTATCAATTTGAAATATGTGGACAAATATAGACTTGACCTTTGAGACATTAAAGATAGCGGAACGAAAAAGGACAAATGCCATTAACTCAGACATGCAATAAGATTCTGTTTCACATATTTTGTCACAGTTTCATAATTTTGCAAACTTTTTATCTTATCTTATGGTACATCACTTTCCCAGTATGCATAAGCTACCAGCCTGATTCTATATTTAGAGGCAATTGTGACATTTCAGATAGGCTATGGGGAAAATACAGTGAATATTTGCACATTCAAATGTTACTTTTCAATGGACTACTTTTGACGTAAAACTCTTCATAATGCACATTAATCACCAATGCACTGAGGCAGACCAGTGACAAATGCCCTACTAAAGCCAAAATTAGATTTTAAATGGATTCAGAAAAAGCACCAATAAAAAAACTGTTTTTTGTAAAAATTATATCATCTTGTAATAATAATAAAAGTAATGAGTTCTTTAAAACTACAGTGCACAGTCTTTGTGAACTTCCTGCGCTTTTACGTAGTAAAATAAATAAAAAAATCTGCTATAATGAAAGTCAGTCCTTTCAGAGTGATATATCAATTAAGAATTTTTAGACTTCTCTACTCTAGTTAAATCTCAAAATATTTCATGGTATAAATAGTTTTCTGGCAAGCCTGTAATCTGTTATTTAATATTCCTGTAAATGTACGTGTTAAAATTCATTTTTTTTTTGCCCTTTCTATAGATCTGTCTGGAAGCTTTCCTACACACAATTTTTCTGCTTGATTCACTGCACATTGAACTTGAAATACGCCTACATATACATTACACCAAGGCAACACATCATAATATAAATATGCCTAAAAATAGAATTGCCTCACATTTCTATTTTAAGCTGTCATCTGGTTTCTATTTTTGGGCCTTTGCTGCACATATTTTGTGAAGTAAAAAAAAAAAAAAAAAAATCACAAGGCTGTTCTTCTTTCTTTTACAACAGTTATCTTTTCTTTCATCTATCCTCAGGCTAACTGTATGTTCATGTTCTTCCTGTCCCACTGTGCCACTACAGTTCAGGTCATATACCAAATTATTTTTCACATTGTATTTATGATAACAATACTGCCACCTGATAAGGATAATACAATAGGACTTTTTTTGCAAGAGAGAGAATGGGAGAGTTTGCTACCACTATGCTGTAGCTCTATATGAAATTATTTTAAGTTAGATAAAAGAGTTAGATTTTATGTTTTGAAGGTGGGTGTAGGCCTTTATGCCTGAATATACAATGATGGGGAGAACACAGTGGACTATTTACCCCCTGTACCCTTTTCCCCTTTCTTCCTCCCACACACAAGCAAAATGAGCTAAACAAAAACCAAGAAAATTTTCCATCCCTGCTTCTTGCGCATTTTACTTAAATTATCTTTGGCTAGTATTATATATTTTTATCCATGTTCCCCATTTGCATAACCTGGATTGGAATTGCCAACGGATATAAGAGAGAAAAAAAAAAAGGGAAAATGCAAAGAGACTTACTCATTGCCTGTACTTTGTAGTCTTTAGGCACAAAGTGGCTGGCCCAGGCAGAGTGATCATTTACATTAACAGTCACCACAACTATGTCCTGGTAAAGCTCTGAGGCAGCTCTGGTCAAAGACTGGAAGAAATACACATTTTATTTTACAATACAGGAAAAAGATACCATATATGTACTATTAGGAGGGAAAAACATATATTTTCATTTATTTTTAACTTCACATACAGCCATAATGTTTACCTAGGAGACAATACAATTTTAATTTAAACTGACGAATAGGATCAATAAAAAATAAACATATCTCCATGTGGTGGCAAATTGCTTCCAAATGCTTCAGGCCTTAAATAAAAAATATACAAATTCACAGATAGGTGGCAGCACTTGCCAAGTACAGCTTTACTTAGAAACGAATTGCTCATATGGTAGAGTAGTCAGATGTGATTTGATATGAGATCTAAACACAGTTAAGTGTGACACACTCACAAATCAATAAGTATAACCCTACTCATACCTTTAAAAATTTTGAATCTTCTCTGCCATTTTCATCATCTACCAGGGCCACAAGAATAGGAAGATTGGTGTTGGCTACAATACTAAAATAATGAAACCCAATATAGGTTTATATAAAGTAAAACAGTGATATTCTAGGAATTTCATCAGCTGTGTTTTTCACTCAAGGTAACAATAACAGTTCTATAAACAACAGCTTAATTCATGAATATCTGATCTACAATATTTCAGAGACATTCTGTTTTTGTTGAAATAAAATCAATTCCACTTTTTTCAATTTGTTCCCTATCATAACCTGAAACCATTACAGATAGAGATAAAAGAACATGCTTCTTTCCTGGTAGTGGCATTTAGGCATGCAATGAGCTGATAAAAATAACCCACAGTAAGAAGTTGACTCTTTAGAACAATTAATTGCTGTAAACCTACCTGTTCTTACTGTGAAAAGCGGCAGTGGTCATGCGTGTAACCGGAAGCCTTGCATGATCCTCTGCGTACGATACAATAAGATCAGTGCAGACAGCGTGGTTTTCTTCACACTTCAGACTTTGAGGAATTTCATACCTATTTTATAAAGATACGAACATACAAATATCAGATTAAGTCAAATAACAGAAACAAACAAACAAACAAACAAACAAACAAACAAACTACAAATTAATAATGTTAGGCAAAACAAAATCTGTTCCATGCAAATAGAGATATAAAATTTAATCAAAAACACAAATATCCAAGATTTCAAAATGTGTTCCATATGTAGCATGAAAGATACTGTAGGTGAAATTTGACAGTACAATTAAGGCAGAAACAGAAGTTGAATTGATTTCTGTTCTTTAAAATGTTTGAATATCTTATACTGTGTCTGGACAGAGCATACTAAAATAAAGATAAAATAAAATCATCACTGTACCTATGTGATGTATGGAATTGGTGCATTTTACTGTTCTTCTCCTTCTCTAGACGGCTGTGGAGTGTGTAGCCTAACTCCATAATGGATGCTTTAACACCATCTTTCCGATACAGCATCACCTTAAATGACGTAAAATTCTGATTAATCATTGATAGATAGCAATTTTCAGAGTTGAAATCTCTTCCCTTTGTTGATTAATAAGTAACCTTATCTTTGAAATATAATTCACAGACACCCCAGTAGGTGGTTGTAACTCTGATCACATAGCCTTCCTTCTGCAGCACTGAAACATTTGCATCTGTGAAACAAACTGTTGGGTCAATTTTAAAATGCATACCGTATGAAAATTCTTCTTCTTTTTATTACTATTATTAATAAATCATTTTCACCTTTGTTACCACCATATCTTGATTCAGATCCTCAAACTCTCTGGGTGGGATCTCATCGCTGTACTGTGTGTAACAGCCAGATCTGCCATACAACTGCTCACAGGCTAGCCGGAAACACTCGTATGGATAGAAGTAGCCAGAACGTTTCTTTGGAATGAAGGGCAAAAACTGGGAATTCTTTGGAGCAAGTTGGCCCACCAAGTAGACATCTTCCGGCTAAAAAATGTATGAAATTGAATCATCACCATCAATATGACTGTCAAGACTAATTTAACTGTTAATCAAGAATCGGTTTTTTATATGGTCAACAGGTGTTAAAATCATAACATGGTCACAAATTGCTAATAATTAATTATTGAGTCTTATAAATTTAATTCTACTAGGACTGAGACAACAACTATTAATATTTAAAGGTCAAAAGTAATTCATAGTTGCCTTTAAGATAAAAATGATATAGATATATGGACAGACAAATGAGAAATTCAAAAGATTATCATCAGAATGTTAAATAAAATTAAATCAACATGAATTCAAAATCATGCTATCACTTTCAAGTGGAACTAATTTTAAGGATTTTCATCCATTTATGAAAATCTATCCAGATGTAAAATAGCAGTTGTTCAGTTGACAGATGAATAATAAATCCAGGTAAATTTTTGTAATATCACTTGTTAATCACGACAATCTGAACAGCTTGAGGTAGAAAATTGCCAATTCACTGTAAGTATGGAGCCTTTTTGGTAGTACACATATGACTGGAATTTAATGATTACCAATTACTGCACTGAAACTGATGTAGAATAAACTAAACATTCATTCTTTTTAAAGTTAAAACAGAAGTATCAAGTCACGATGGTTTAAACAGTAAAACTATTTTCACAATTTCAAAAGGGTTTTTGTTGCTCTCTATGCTGTTGAACATTTGGCATGCATGGCAACAGTTAAAATGAGTAAATCACGGTCATGGCTATAAAAGACAGTGCAGTGAAAACAAATTATTTTCCTCAACAGCTCTCCATATAATGAATGCAGTTGAGTGATATTACGCATAGTTGCACAGCAATGTCTAAGAGAAATTGTATTGAGAAATTGCATTCCACATGTAAATCTAAAGCTGTTGTACACTAAATGGGACAATTCATGCAAATTAATATCATTTTAAGAACATTAAAATTTCAATAAGCTCTTTTTTCAAATGTTAAAGAACTAAAGGAAGTGTTGCGATAAATGAGATAATTTATGTGAAGGGAAATGTTCTTCTCCAAACATTATATCTGTAAGTGGGAGTTTTTCAGTTCCTTAAATATTTAGAACTTTGGCACCT
This sequence comes from Lingula anatina, assembly GCF_001039355.2. The sequence continues at coordinate 51,669 of NW_019774770.1, read as the reverse complement.
TATAAACAGTAATAAAATCACATAATTTAAGGCATTCAGTGTAACCTAACTGTACCTTACCCTCTACTAGGGCCACAGATTAACTTTTTACTAGATATTCACAAATATGTCTTTAGATAAATAGACAGACAATTTGTTCTCTCTGAAGATTGACCATATTTAGCCAGAGACATTACCTGTGAATATCAAGTGATAGAGGGTATCTGTGGCTGGTGTTGCCCTTTGCTGCAGACATGGCCATAAATTATGAGAATAGCACATGTAATCATCGTTGATGAGATCCACTTTCAAAATGCTTCAGGTTGCAAAATTCTAAAGCAACACAAACTCAAATTATACTCTGTCATTAAATTCCAAAATGTAATAATTTTATTTCTGTTCATTTAACATGAAGATATAATGCAATAAATTTTTTACATAATTAATCAGAAATGACACCTCATCTTACTAAAGCTCTGAAAATTTACTAATTTGCATTACATTTAAGTGTTACAACAGATCTAGGATGCTTTAGAAAGTTCCACAACCTTCTACAAAATACTATTCTAAAAGTTAATCACATTCGCTCTTTGCTCATTCTATTTCCTGAATTTTCTGAACATTTGCCGTCAATGACATTTCGCAACTTGTCTCGTTAGCATCGATGCTGTGTCCATCAATCATTATTTTGCGCTGAAGGAGTCATTTTGTTGCTGTTAATATTCACCTCATGCACTATCAGCGTCATAGCCAGCTGCTATTAGGAACTGATGAATGACACATGCTATGGAGAGCCATTGTTTTTTTTTTTTTTTTTTTTTTTTTTTTTTTTTTTTTTTTTTTTTGGGGGGGGGATTACTTTTTTAATGATATGAGGGCTGCCATGGATCACCAAAACAAATATTTAATTATATTACAAAGAAATCAAGGTGTTCTAAATCATTACTTCAGCTATAACTTACTCTGAATAAGATACATTTAGATAGATTAATTTTTGCAAAATCTTAAACAAAACAAACAAATGAAAAGTGTCAAGGAAAGGACTCATAAAACTGAAATTAATGACAATGACATAAAATAATGTTGTCAGAAGGTTCAAAGATGAATAAGATGTGGCATATGAAAAAAAAAATGAGCTGTTTCACTTTAACTCAAATCAAGGTATATTTTATAATATATATATTTATATGTAAATTTTCATCAAATTATTTTATTTTATTTTTCTTGTGCTCAGAGATCCTTTTCCCTAAATGATAAACTCATGCTAACCTGTCATCGCTAGATAACAAGAAGAAAAATATGAGGTTCATGTTATCGACCTTCTTTATCTTAATACCCATCTAACTACCACATTACAAACCATCAGGCGATTTGTTACACTACCATTAGTGTCTTGTTGCTTGTGTGAGAATGAGACATTTTATCCATAATATAATGAATAGTTTCATAACACAGACTATGTCACTTGTGTCACATGAAACCTCTGCCAAAACAAACTTATCCTTTGCATGTGACAAGAAATTTGTGAATCCAGATTGCCTAACAAGAGCTCATTATGTTTTTTCTTTTTCTTTTCTTTTCTCTTTTTTTTTTTTTTTTTTGAATACTACTACGATTATTAACCTTCTTGAAAGTTCTGAATCTTCAGTTTAGGTCAACACTATTTTGCCTTTGTGGTTATTTTCTATTGTGAACTAACATGAACAATTAATTCTCAAGATAATAAACATTGCGAAAGGTTATCCCAAGGTATTTCTGAAACTGCTTGTGTATTCCTGTTACACAAGATGGTTCAACAGTCAGAACAGAGAAGAAAGAAGTTCTTGGTAGTATAATGGGTCAAAAGAATCACAAAGCCGACAAACATGTAGGGGCTGTTTAGAATGAGTTAGGTTGCAATAGCTAATGTGCACTAACTCCACAGGGACTCTTACTACATGCAATCACTTTAACGGATCAACATGTCTCAAACTACAGTTCAAGCCCCATTAAAAAAAAAACAGCCAAATCTCCAGATAGACTTCAGTAAACCCAATTAAAAACTTAAAAACACAAAAAAGCTTTAACTCAAAATGAAGAGCCAATGACCTTAATTTTATGACCTAAAAAACTAAGTTTCAACAGAAAAATCTTGTCTTGATACTGATTTTAACCTGACAATGGTGAAAATGGCTGACTTAATTTAGAAAGTTAACTGTATATCAAGGGGCTAACTGTCAGTGAATGCTAAAGCTCTGTCAATTATTTGGTGCCTATTATCTGAGTTTGACAGTCTCCACTACTTTAATTAACAATGTTCAGATTCTTTGTAGAAAATGGCCCAGATGTGACCTTCCATTACATTATTCAAACATACCACCTGACAACATGTGACCTGCAGAATGGATGAAAGAACCAAATTATCTTCTTGTCAAATGATAATTCATCAAGACAGACAGGCTGCTGACAAAGTAATTAATTAATTTAACAACACAGTTTTTGTTTGATACATGTATGCATATGTGTGTGTGTGTGTGTGTGTGTGTGTATGTGTGTGTGTGCATGTGCGTGTACATTTTCTTTTTTATATGGCATAAAATGTAACTTGAGTTCTTATACAATATTTAACTTTGATGGGAATCATCAAAGATAGCTTAAAGTATTGGCTAAAATCAAACAAGATTTCACAGGATTTGAAGGGAAATGGAGCCATAGTATATAATGGCAGACTAGCAATTGTGGTGTGGCTAGGAAGAGTTAAAGCAGACATAACGTCACTAAGAGGACATTTCCAGAACACAGGGTTACTAAAAAGTAAACCCCACCTCACATGAATTGTAACATTTTTCATCTCATGATGTCGTGCAGTGCCCACAGACTCAGTTGATTTCTTCTGCTACCACCCACCCACTCATACAACTCACTGATACAATACATTTCATAATAAAAGAAAAGTCCAAATTAATTAATTACTCATTTGCACATTATAAGGTATTTAAAGACATTTGTCTAGGATACTATATAGTTACCATTTGTATAATTATCAGAGAAGTTATATAATTATAACATGCCACTGTAAAGTGAAACATCTGTTCAAAAGATAATGTGAGTAAACTTAACCTAAAAAAAAAAAAGAAAAAAAAAGCAGATACAATTTTTAAAAGCTTTCCAATTATTATACATTGAATAGTATTTATCAAGAAAATTAAAGCATTACCATTGAAAAGTGGAACATCTGGGCATGACCTTTGTTCTTCACTGCTGTAGTTGAGACAGATGAAAACCATTCCATTACAGATGGCACCTTATTAACAAAGAAATTAAGTGAATCATTCAACAATCCACATATTAGAAATGTACTTTTTCAGGCTGCTTTGCATTTCATATAATTCTCATAATATGTTACCATCAACAAATGTTCACTAACAATCTTAATAACAGTATGTGGTTATCAAAAAATGATTTCAAGCCAGTATCACATGCCTAATAAAATTACACATACAAGTAAAACCCCATGGTAATCCATTCTAACATGCTGTGCTCTCTTGCTGGATTTATGAGACACACACTGGTCCTGTGCCAGCCAGCCTATCCCCCTAAACGCCACGAGGGTAGGGAAACCAGTGATCTCATGCTGCTCACATATAGAGGGATCTGATGTGCAGTTGGCAAGATAGGCTGAACCTCCATCTGTAACAAACAAACAATTTTGTTGTTATTCATTGAAATGTTTTTCCTTGCTTATAATTCAAGTTCATAACAAGAGTGACATCAAGTATATCCATTTACGTTTCAATCAAAACAACAGCATGCAATGGAAATTTGGAGTAGAGGAGTACATCAAAGGTTTTTGAAATACAAAATAACTTAAATTACCATTGCAGACAAGCATTTTAGTGCTTATTTGAAATTAGAATAAATAAATTAAAATCAAATTAAAATATAAAAGAGCTAGCACAAAACCAACAGTAAGTGCTACCTTGAAAGCATACATACCAATGAATTTCACTGCTTTCTGTAATTCAGCAAAAGTATTCATGTTTGAGGTGCAACTTTTACAGTCTGCGATAATAAAAATGACCTGTAAATGTGAGTAGTAATCATTTTTTATTATCAATAAAGCAACAACACACAATGTAAAGAAAGAAATGTCTATTCATCTCAAATTTCGAAGTAACATTTATTGTCATAATTTGTTACAATTTTAGCAAAAAATATTGGCATTAATTAACTCCCAAAGTTCTGGCTATACCCAAGTGGCAATAACCTGTATAAAATTTGACAGATACTGTTTCTAAAATAGAAATATCTTTTTAAAAATATCTTAAAAGACTTCATGTCTCTTTTTCTCTTCATTTGAACAGCTGCTGTTTTCAATCATCAAATGCCTTGTATTTTGCACTCTATTTAAGAGCTACTATGATATCAGCGATGTGACTGCAGAACATACCAATGTGACCTTGGTGACCTCTCCCCTCCACATCTCCCCGGAGATATATGGGTGCAGGGGGGCATGGGACTTCTCTATAACTTCTGACCATACCTCTGATGTTACCACTGGGATGTCATTCACTTTTTTCATTTTCTTTTCAACTGTTTCACTACCAAACTGGAAGATCAATGTTTTGTATAAGATATAGAATGTGAAACAAAATGTCTCATTGCCAGAACAGAAAAAAAACTAATATCTTTTGTGACTAATTCAGGAGAGGTCAGCAATTTTTATACAAACAAAAGTTAAGAACATACCAAAGATGCCACAAAGTTCTAAATATTTTATTCTATCAAAGCTCCGTCTATAAACAATCATTAAAAATTACACCTCATCTTAACTCTCTGGACCTAAAAAGAAGTGACATAAATTTTATTGAGAACAGAAGAAAATTTAATGCACATACACCATATGGCCCAAAAGAGACACATACAAAAAAGAAATCATGGCTTACTAAGCAGCAGTACATACAAATACAAGGCTAATTATACTACCTTAGTGTGCCAGTCCCAGCCAACCTTGTGTTTACTTTTTAGACTTTTCTTCACAATTTTCCTTTTGTGTACTTTATATATCCTAGGTGTGTGCTCAGTTTGGTTATGGTGGAGAGATGAACACATGGTTCCAATGGGACCCTCAAACTGCTCACATATCTAAATGATTGTGATTCATTTTCCATCATAAAACATTCAGTTGTTATTTGACCTCAGAACACATTTGCAAATTAGTAACTTTTCATTAGTTCTGTGAACTGTGTTCTTTTTACTTTTCAAACCTTTTTAAAATATACATGGCAATATTTTGCTTCGTGTAGCAAATAAAATATACAACAATGATCAATCTTCTTGTTTCCTCTGGATTTAATATTAAAGCCATCTTTTTTTTTTTATTATTATTATTAATACTATTATTATTATTATTTAAACTGCATTTTCACCTAAAATCTTATCTAAATGATTGGAAATTTCAAGAAAGAAACATTATTAAAATGCACCTATAATATGACCAAGAGAAAAACTTTACCTGAAAAGCATCCAATTGAACATATGGCTTGTACATCTCTCTGATTTTATCATTAATCAGAACCTTTAAATTCATTTTCTCCAGGAATCTTGATATAGCATCTGGTGTAGGCCTCTCATACAGTGGTGTCTGCTTGATTAAATTGGGTTTATTTCCTTAAAGAAATGGAAAATAAATGAAACGCTAAAACATGCAAGTATATGTATAAAATTCCCATTTTCATTTTAAGGGGCTAATATATGAGTGACAAAAATGATTTAAAGTAAACCAATTTTGCTATTTCATAACTATTCTGACAAATGCCGCAATTTAATATTGTTAATGGTGTTCACTAATCTGCCTCCTAACTTGCTTCAACAAGGCAGCAACATGGTGTATCGCCAGAGTCCAATGGTTATAGTCTAAAAGTTCTTTAAGTTGAGGGCTGATTGATCTGTAGATTCAGTAACAGAAAAGTAAAGAAGACAAGAATAGTTTCTATTGGTTGTATTTTTAAAACAAGTCTTTTAAACAGGGTTTCAGACCAATAAATCTTTAGACCAATAGACTTCAGACTAATGCACATCAGAACCAATGAACCTTTATGCCAAGGAAAAAAAAGTTAATTTTCTTTTCTTTTTCCTGATTTATGAACCTTTGGACCAACAAAACTTCTGACTCGAATTTCATTTTTTGACTGTTTGGACAAATCCTAAAAAAACTTTAATTTTTATTTGTCTGCATGAAACCAGTCAATTACCTTTTTCATTATTGACTTTGTTCCATATGGAACAGCATTACTAGAGGGATCTGCTTAAAATGTATACTGTTTAGACCTTGTAAGTGAACTGGAATGAAAATTTAAAAGTTACTGGTAAATGTCTGAATTTTTGCCACTTTATTTTCACTGAGATGATTAAAGCAACAAATATATAAGTCTTTTACTAACTAATACGTAATATAAGTTTATCTGAGGAAACACATTACACATATTAAATCCAAAAACTCCTTCAAATAAAAAAAATAATAATAAAAAAAAAAACTGAATACTTACTATGCGGTTGCTCTTTAAAATCTACAAGACCAAACTGAATTCTAGCATTTAAATCAGTCAAATCCTGCATTGTTTTTTGAAAGGCATACATGTATTGCAGGGAGGTGTTTGACCATGGAGCATAGAACAAAACAAGTGCAGGGAGGGATGCTGTGGAAGGCTGGAGAAGATGCTGTTTGATGTTTTCCTGAAATGGAACAAGCGGATCTTTCAATTCATAATGTTTTTTTTTCTCATTGATTTTCCACTTAGAAATTCATCCTTCACTACAGTTACTTGAATTAAGACTACAAGCCCCTATTATGTGCGACTGAAATTTGTGATGTCATCTAATTTCAAGTACGTATGTACCTTAGTTATTTGCATAGCAGAAGTGCTCTGGGCCATTAAGGTGAGACCAATTTGTTCATAAGCAAAAAAGCCCATTGAAATGGTCTTGATGACTTTTGGGTTTAGAGATTCTGAAAATGAAAAATAAAATTAATTAAAAGGACTTAAACATGGTGTAGAAATAAACATTTTACTTAAGTCCTTTTAGCCAAAATAATTTTTAATTGGAAAAATTACCTGGGCAGAGATATAAGTTTTAAACAGCCAGACACTCACCTGAATCATTTTTGACAATAACAATAGCAGGTGTTTCTGGATTCCCACACTTTCTAACCAATGACCTATAACGATACAGCACTCTTATAAAAATCAAATGACAAAAACAGTTTGTCTATTTTCAAAGTTAACCAAAACAAAAAAAAAAAAAAAAATGCAAGGTAGTACTAAGACAGATTAATTTAGAAATGAAATTTTATTCAGCACTGTAATTAGGCAAGGTCCTATTGACTTGCCTTTACAGTATCTATTAGAAACAGATGCATATTTACCTGGCTTCTAAAGAGTGCGGGTGTACAAATAGTACCTTGATACCTTCAAACTTGTTTCTAACCTTCAAAGAATAAAAGAACAATATCAGAATGTTTTTAACTTTAAGAAAAAATATAGGAATATGCATTGCCAAATAAGTATTTTGGCACAACTGGAGCAATTTTAACATATTCTTTGCATCTTAAAGAAATATATTCTAACTAATTTTTTTCCATTAATATATTCTGAAACTGATCATAGTCATACATAAAGATGTTCTATTTCTAAGAGTTAAGGATTTATACATAGCTCAGTGCTACTGTGAAAGACAAAACATAATTAAGTGTGTACTTTATAAATTTAAAGACAATTCTAGAATATTATGCCAGGATACAGGCCCGTAGCCAGGGGGGTTCAGGGGGTTCGAACGAACTGCCCTTTTTGCTGGGAAAAGGCACCATCTGGGTAAAATTTTATCCAGGTACACCATGGTTTCAAGGTACAAGCTCCACTTTTTCAGAAAAAAAAAAAACAGCTTTTTAAATTGCTGGTTATGGGCCTGGGGTGTACCTCAAATAACAGGTTCTCCATGTCATAATGACTAGTTTCATCTGAGAACCCTACAACAACCAGCTGGTGTTTGTTGATAACATCTCCCACAGCAGAGACTGTGGCCTCCTGGAGCTGGTCTGAGTGAAACTCTGCCTTAAGGAGACAATAATTATTGAATTTATGTAAAACAGTGACAGTAATTTAAGTACGGGTCTTAATCAAGCTGTTGTCCGTATTATCAAGTATATGATAGATGATGCTTGTATGGTTTTGTTTGAGTGAATAATCTAATTTTATAGTCTTTTCAGATAAAAAACATGTAAAATTGATTGATAAACATGCTAAAATGATAAACAATATCTTAAGTGTGTTAACATTTACCTACTTCATTATTTAGTTTATTAAAAAAGTGTCTCTACCTTCAGACCAAAAAACTGTTTGCTTACCAACTTTTCAAACCATCTTTTGAAGTATTTATATTTGGGTTTGTATGAGAACTCAAAAGGCTGTGCATGTCCCAAGTGACATCTCAGTGTTGGCAAGGCCCGGGGCAGTTCTAGCTGGGGTAAGAGATTCTTGAAAACAAATAGTAGTTATAAAGGGTAAAGCTTTGAATTGGATTTGCATAGTTCCACAAGAAAAACAGTGTAAAATATGGCTTCAGTTAAAAAATGGGTGTTCTTTAAATGACCCTGTTACTATAACTTTACATTCCTATCATCCTGAATGTACCAAAAATTATATTGACTTTATATTTCAGCTATGCAAATGTATTCAAACAATATTTAATCTTTAAAAATTACACAAAAAATACCTCTTAAACAATACAAACTATGCTTCTTTGATAAATTACTACTGAACCTACATGTGCTACATTTGCTGCATATGCACCAACTTCCCAGTGAGAATAACTGCTTTTCCTGTCCCTCTTTTTCCAGAACTGACAAAGCTTATTTTCCAGCTCAGAACCTTCCCCTAAAAATATGTTATTCTTAGATTTTATTACATCACAATAGGTAAAATCAGTTTATACACAAAATAAGTACCATAATATAATACTATAAATAATTGTCAAAGGATAAATTTCAGAAAAAAATAGAAATAAACAAATAGTTTGTTACTAGTTAATAATTCTATTGTGGTAATAAAATACATACTACAGTACATGTGCACCTCCCAAACAACATTACTATTATCAAAAGTTATATAACTGAACTTCGCTCTGCATCACTGACATAAGCTAAACCAGATATACTACTAACCTGATCTCCTGTATAAAAGACACAGTGGGAGATGTCTTGATATCTTCAGATGCCTTTCCACAACAGAAGGAGGCAGTTCTTTGAAACAAGGACCTAAAATTTCAGGTGAAATGTAAAGGTATGCTATCCAGTATTTGCCTTAATTTCTTACATCTAAAAAAGTCCTTGTTTATCCTGTATATAATCAAGAACTCTATCCTTGTTTCTAATATTTGGAATTTACGTAACAATGTAATTTATTCGAATCAGTCGCCTTTCCACTGGCTCCGGCTGGAGGCTACAAGAGCAACTTCCCACTTTGTCTCAGTTTTCGGGCTTACAAGCTCACGGTAAGGGTACCGTGAGCTTGTAAGGCCGAAAACTGAGGCAACTTCCCACTGCCCCGACGTCCACAGCGTTTACGATTGGGCATCCTTCTTGAGTAAATAAATCTCTACGTACATCCACTGCCAAAATATATTTTGAACAACTCACCATTATGCTCTCCCGTAGATTGTGAATAAATAATGAGTAAAATTGCGTGTATTTGGATAATATAATGAATTTCAAAACCCATCTTGGCCATGTTGTTTACAAGCTCAAAAAGGAGGAAAACTAAACACCGATACAATGTTGAAGACAAGAGAAACCAAACGCCACGTTTCATGTCCATAAATACCACAAACAGAGATGGGAACTCAATTTAAGCTAGGGATTAAAGTGATTGATTTGTTAATTTAAAGGCCTTATGCTTAGAATTTGTTATCATGTATTGCGTGTTTGACATTTAATTGTGTGTATAGTTATTTTTTAATCAGTAAAATGTATATTTGCAACCTTTGTTAGATTTAAATCAATTTTCCTATTACACTTTTTGGGGGCATGTACATCTCACTTATTATTCAAGCAAATTACAAAAACAGTAAAAACACATTCAAACTTTGAAATATATATTTCATAACAAACTATGTGGCACTGAATGTTCTTGATACATAATGTATATTTACATGATCCCAATAGACTTAATGTGTATATCAGAATTTTTCATTGTGTTCCTATTAAACATTAACATACAAACAAGGCTACACGCAGTGTTATGTAACCATATCACATAGCTACTTATCTACCATTAAAAAACCCAAAGCATTTAAGTCACTTATATGAAACACTATAATCAAATAAACATAATATGAAAGCTTAAAACATAATTAATCAGCTAAAAATTCTGTCAAGTATATCAATATACCATTAATATTACATAATCTGTGCCTCATATGCTAAAAACTGGACTTTTAAAAAGTTGCATATTCACTATAGAATTAATAATTGAGTATAGTTGAATAACAATATTTTTTAAAAACTGATTCATGAGACTAGTTCTTGTTGGTTGTTTTAAGCATCAGTTCCTGTTGGTTTCTGTAAACATTAATACAAAGTCACAAAACAAAAAGAACACCCTGTGGTTGATTAATCAAAGATGCATCACATTACACAAATGGCTTGTTAGGAATTACATAACAATCTGATAATCTAAGGCATATTTCTAATATTTATCATAAAGATATGATTTTCAACTTAACTATTTTATCTATAATTACCTTGTTGGAAACAAATATTAAGCAAGTGTCCTTAACAAGTGGAAGTCAACATAATTTCTTGTTTCAATACTATTTGATCAGAGGCAAACACACAGGTGATTGAACCCCTCTCTCTCTCTCTCTCTCTCTCTCTCTCTCTCTCTCTCTCTCTCTCTCTCTCTCTCTCTCTCATGCACACACATAAACAACTTTTCCTAAACATGTTCAGACAATTTTCATTATTTTTCACACACAAATGAGCAGCTGAAATGATAATAATAATAAAAAAAAAAAAAACAAGAAACATCCGTCAACAAGTATATATTGGCCAGAATTCATTGACATTTAAGCTAAGTACCAAGTTGAACATCTTAGGCAAGCCAACAGTCCACTGTATTACTGACAAATCACAATAAACATTTGACTCAATCACACTATTCTATCTGCAATTCTCAAGCCACAAAACACAACATGATAATTACAGAACATTTAGAGAGGCCCTAACTAAAATGGCGACTCACACATACAAATTGCATTCAGTATTATAAGATCAACCTTTACATTAACAGTAAACTAAATCCTTTTAAGACTCATAACTAAACACAAAATACATAGCCAAAACCACAAAGGCATCAAGTGTGGTCCATTAAATTACTATACACACTATACAAGCAATTTTAGGGTTTGTTTTTATTTTTTTATATCTATCCCCACCTGTACCTGCTATGGCTAAAATCTACTATGCCTATATGTTATGAAAGTATTTACATATGAAAAAATCAGTCAATGAAATATTACTGGTTATAAATAAATAAATAAATAAATAGTAGATAACATCCAACCATGACTGAAATACCTTAACATTTTCACACATCCTGAAAGACTGTAGTATATTAAAGTGAGCGTGCATACTCGAGAGATTTTTGAAGAGAAGTGTCTGCATATGTGTATTGCATGTATATATATGTATATACTTTGCAAATAAGTTTTCCTTAAAAGGCTTTCCTTAAATTAGAAGACACAGAACAAGTTTATAGAATAGACTGTCCAACTTGAATTTTTTGTTCGAAATCCTCAAGATATATTCAATGGATAGCTTATTCCAAAAATGTAATAAATGTGTAAATTCTGGCACTTTTTTTTCAATCCTGAATTATAACAATCATATTTAGAACAAATGCTGTCCCCTTACTCTGTATACACTCTGTATACACTCTGTGAGTAACACCAATTTTTACAAACCCTGTATTTGTTGACAAAGAATTCAAAGTAGCTTGCAAAACATTACAACAGAAAGTGACACCAGATTTTTTTCTGGTTCTGAATTATCGTCCCAATAAAAATGTATTTTCTCTACATGACATGATGATGTATCATATTAAACACATACAAAACATGATTTTCACTATCCATTCATTCTTGTACACACAGAATCAGTGTTAGTGAGAGATGAATGTTCAGGTTCATGTCACTTTCAAAACACTACCAGAAAATACTTGTGGCCCTCCCCAAGGATCAACTTCATTCACACTCTGAGATATCTGAGGTAGTAATGAGCTTGGTACTGTCTTATTTGCTCATAATAATAATGCATAAATTACACATCCCAAATTACACATCAGCTGCTACATGCATAAAACTGGACCTGTGATGATAAAATGGCCTTGTTTATGTATATATATATATAATAAATAAATGCATTTGTACAAAACAGAACACAATTAAGTTTAGGATACAGAAAAGAAGTCCAAAGAGCCCCAAAACCAACTTATAGGACATTTGTAATCCCTACAACTAACCCCTAATGTATGTTTATAGTTCCATACTCTTAAGTAAAATATTTTATGTTATTTAACTTATTGCCTAAACAAGCAAACAAAGACACCAACAGTCTTAACTCTAAAAATATGAAAAAAAAAATGTATAATTTGCTAAGAGGCATCCTTAAAAGGTAGTAACAGCTCAGACGCTGCTAATTTTTAAATACAGACCGTAAGCACATTTTAAAACAAAACAAAAGATTATGAGGCTGGTTATAATTAACACAGTACTTAGGAAGTTGGCAAAATTAATAAAATATTCTCCATTTTCTATTGCCTAATAAGTAAATTCACAATTGTGAGAATATTCATAACAGAGGTCTAGCAAACTTGGGCATCCCATCAACACAATGAGCAGTATCATCTTTGGCGTCTGTGCTTCACACCACAAAATCTGGAACAAGTGCCAGGGAGATGGAATGCAGCTGGACACCCTCGTGTCAAAGATGATACCCAAGTTACCGTTATGCTAAGACTTTGGTTTGATATGTTATCACAATTCTTCCAACGTATTATTGTATTCAATCAAAACACAAGGGTCATCTCTGTGCTCTCATTTCCCAAATTAGTCATTGGAAGATCAATTCCTGCCTGTTCCTCCCCCTCCTCCTCCTCCTCCTCCTCACCCGCCTCTTTGTTCCCTGCTGCTACATCTCTCCATGAACAAAGAATGTGAATGAAGTTGATCTCAAGGTAATGTCACAAGTCAGGGAACCTGTTGGGATCCTCAGTATAGTCCTTGGGAATCATGAACTTCTCATCCCCTATGTCGTGCATCCAGTCAAACTCCTGGAAAGTCACCCGAGCTGTCACAGTGGGAAAAACTGGGATTTCTGAAAGGAACATGATATGAAATGCTTATAAAACATATGGCTTCTCTTTCATTCAGTATTAGAAATGAATAGCCCTTATAATATCATACTAAAATATACCTCTAAAGACTTCTTACAGCATTACTACTGAATACAAACTTAAATTATGAAAATGTTATGTATATCAAAATAACCAACTTTTACATCAGTTTGCAAAGATCAATCTTTGACTTAAAAAATAATTCTCATTGACCATAAATAATGAATATTGGTTTGAGTTAACTCTGAATTGTTTAAACCTACCTATTTTAACAGGAAACCCAGGTGGAAGTTTTGTGATCATAAATTCCCGTAACTTGCTGAAGTGTTTGAATGGAGCAATAATTTCCAGAACATCAAGCAACCTTAAACAAAAAGGAGAAATAGTGATTCATAGGCATGTTGCTCATATTTTAATTTTTGATTTTCATTTAATTTGAAAACTTATTACCCAAAATTTCATCATCTAGTCAACATTGATAAACATTTGCAGACATAGGATTTAGAGTAAAACATAGAATTTCAAATAATTAAGTGCAACACAGAAATCCAATTAGACATCTCTATAAGACATTTATAAAGCAATCAATATATAAAATAAACTTCAAACAGCATTGATTCCAAAAATATGTATTTCAAAGAGAAAACTTACGCTTCTATCGTCATTGGAAACTCTTCACTCTGAAGAAGCAATACAATTAACATAATATGAGAGAGCACTCTACTATTCATTACAAAAGGCATAAATGAATAAATTCTTGCACCAGACTTAGTCATTGATATCAATGCCTTAAAAATTAAACATATACTTTCAAACTACCTATAATAACCAAACAAAGCACACAAACTATAAAATATTAATAAATAAAAAAATAATATAATATAATATAATATAATATAATATAATATAATATAATATAATATAATTATTATATAATAATTTATAATGAAAATAAGTTCTCACCATAGCTAATGTTGCTTTAAATGTCTTGGCATTTTCTTTGCAGAGCATCCTCCGGCCAAGTGTTGGTGGTCGCCCAGGTTCAGCATTTAAATATTCTTCCCATGTCACCGAAGTTTCTGGAGGTGGTCGTAGGGATGGCCTACGCTGAATGTGTTCGTAATTGTCAATTATGTTGCCTTTACTTAGGTTTTCCATTATCTGTTTATTTTTCTGGAGATCTTCTGGTGACAAATGTTCTCGCCTGTTTGAAAAGATTTTGATAAAATTGAATCCCCTAAGGCAAGAGAAAATTTAAAAACTATTACCCACCATCTCTCTCTCTTTTTCGCACCCCCCTCCCCCAAAGAAAAAAAACTTTTTCATATCTTCATATCTCAAAAAGAAAGTAATACAGTGAACTGACCCACAATACTAAATATATGAACAAACAAGACGGATCAGAGTGAAACCATGTGTACCGCCAGCACCTACGCTGGTGGTACAATAATACACACACACACACACACAAAAAAAAAAAAAAAAAAAAAACTAGAGTATACATATTTATGGCCATAGAATCACTGTAGGGAAAATGCAATGAAGTATCCAAACGTTCGCCTTGACAGAGTCAACATCCTTTATGGTAGCACCCAAAGGGAAATGTGCCAATGTTCATTAAATGAAGTACACTTCAAGATCAACAACTTTGGTCAAAAGTATATTCATGTTTTTTTCTTCTTTTTTTATTCATATTCATGCTGTGATGATCTATTTTCTTTAGTAAATATTTTAATCTCACCTCTTCCTGGATTCTAGTGCCAAACCATGGACTGTATAAAAATCAGCTTGGAATGAACCCACAATTTCCTGAAATGTGTATTTTCTGGATAATCAGGCACTCATATTTCATAATCTATATTTACTACTAAACTACTAACTGTACAAAAAATTGCCATAAATTTCTATAAATTGACAGTACAACTCTTTTTGAGGAAATCAGTCCCTTATATTCAAATGAGATGGTAAACAATATCTACTTAAAAGATATCTCAAAGTTCATTTTATTCTGGGAACTTACATTCAGGATTATGATATGCTGAAAGTTGCATAAGACATAAAACATTTTAATCAACAATTCACATCAACATACTGGTTCAAAGGTGCGTATGTGAATGCACGTGTAAGTGCAAATGTGAATGTGTTTGCTCGCACACATATGAATGTGTGTGTTTTCCTTACACTTCTTTCCTCTCGAAAGAACCATCCTCTTTGTGCTCTGGAGAAAGAGATTTTCTTTGTGGACATTTGTGCGGCCATGATGTCGCTGCTCATCAAAATGTCTACCTCATCCTCCAATTCCAAGTCTGACTCCTGTAATTAGAATTGGAAAGAATCATTCATGGCACAGTAGGTTTTTGTTATGGAGACTGCATCTCACATTACATTGTTAAGGACTGAGAAGAAATATTACCATCACATTTCTAACACACTTATTTTTGCTGACTTGAACATAAGGTGTGTGGTTATGCACAAAAGGTGAACAATCTTTCATCGAAAACCACATCTTATCAAAAAATGATCATCACCTAAAACAAATAATTAAGTAAATGAAAAAATATCAGAAAAATACAAATTTGGCATTCAATATATTTCATCTATTTGTCTAGGTTACCTCATATCGTATACTCTGAAAGACTTGCAATTTGTTGTCTAGAACAGTCAGTGAATTAGCAGGTTTTGCTTCACCAGTAAAAATAAAACTTATGTCCCCTCTCTCCCATTTCATGTCATTGAAATCCACTAGAGTAGTGTCCATTCTGAAACCACCAAAACACAATTGAATTACTGAGTAATCTTTCTAAATGCCAGTCCTACTCAATTATCAAAACAACTTCCTCTTGAGGTATCTCATTTCACTGAGCAGCATCGTTATTCTTATTGTTAATG
Source organism: Lingula anatina (assembly GCF_001039355.2). Next base: position 35,374 of record NW_019774770.1, on the reverse strand, counting down.
CACTTTTCAGTAATCAATAATCTGCAAAACGAACTATATCTGAAAATTATGCAACTCAGGGCCTTTTTTTTTTGGTGCATATGCAATTTCCTGGGAAATCCTTTCATTTAGAGGTGGCAATTTACAACAGTCTATCACAAAATATAATATTTGCGTCCAACAATTTGAGGTACATGAAACGTACTGCCCTAGGCCCAGGCTAACCCTTAATGAACAAATCAATCAGAAACTAGCACAAAAGTGTCATTTTTTAAAGTAATCATTTTTAGCCCAAGGTAAACCCAGCACAATCTGGTAGGGACCTAAAAACCATTCCATCACTTAGAAAAATTATTGACTAATGAATCAAAGCAAAAACGAAATCTTAAGGTTTAATAGGGAAAATTCATTGTTGATCCTTCATTTCATTATATTAGACTCATTTTCCAAAGGTCAACTGAACCATTAATCAAAAATCTCATACAAAATGGGCCATCAAGGAAATAAAAAATCATACCGTATATTTGGTCCCCTTTTCCATATTCTGCACACATCAGATGGAAGAATTCTAGATACTAGTGGAACTGAAATGCAAGACAAATAAATTTAATGTTTAAAAAAAAATATTTTTCACTGACCATTTGGGGCAATTAGCTAGAGAAAGTTAGTGACCCACTGTTAAACTGACACAAGAACATTACTCAAACTTGTGACACCTTTAACTCATATTGTGCAAATATGTATTTACCTGAAGTATTTGGTTAAGTTTTGAGACCTGATTTTATTCTCTTTATAATAAGCTTTAAATCTAAGGCCCTTTTCACACCGAGTGATGCCCTTTGGTGATAAAACTATATTGGTTCATACAGGGGGACTGAAACCTTCACTGCCTGACTATTACATAAGTTCATTTAAGAATTTCACCTGAACATTTCCCCCTATGCTCAACATAGCTGATTAATTAATTTAACTAACAGCAGAAGTGCAAGAAGGACCAGACTTTCAAAAATTGATTCTTTACCCCAGCTCTGAAAGTCCCATTTCAGTTCTAGATAAAAATCACCCAGTTCATGTAAAGCACTGACTAAGGCTGGTCTGCGTTCCTCTAACGCTTCTCTGGACTGTTGTTTCAACTTCCGTAATAAAATCAAAACTGCAAAAGAAAAAATTCTTGTTGATATAATATTTAACAAATAATTTTATTTGAAAGTATTTTCTGGGCAACTTAAAATCTTACCACCTGTTTTCGATAGAGATACCAATATTTTCAATTTACTACTAGATAATAAGTGAAAAAACCTAGTAAGATTCAGAAATACAGAAGCCATTAAATAGCACAAATGGCTTTCTAAGTAACAGCTTTTAACATCTGCTCACCACAAATATTGTACAATTCATCAGATCATCTGTGACAAAAAATTGGTTTGAACATCTTAGAAAGGTTTTTCAAACTAATAACACATACACACACTTGAACCTGAACTATGAACTACCAACCACAGGCAAGATAACTCTTATTACAAGATAACATGCAACCTTGTTTTTCAAAACTTGTGTAATGGTTTGCCATCAAGAGAAAAAACCTGCATTACACGTTTTTCTTATAAATGATACCAGCATAAAATTTACTTTCCAATGGATAAACACAATGCAATTAGACGTCACAGTAAGAAGACAATATATAATATATTTTTCATTGACTAAGGGCTTTCAATATTTTGATATGCTGATATGGGTGCTAGGCAAAAATATGCTTGAAACAAGACATTATATTCTACAGTGTGTTCTCTCATATGTACCTTGATGATTTATCACTTACTTATTTGTCTGTCTCCATAGCTTACAGATTCTGCCAAGGGACTCCAGCCAAGAGCATTTTTTACCTTGACGGGAGCTCCATGGGCGAGAAGTAGATGAACACATTCTGAAAAATAAAATAAATAAATTTCAAATCAGAAAAATCCAACTGATCATTATAAACATGAATATTAAAAAAATATCAAAGTATGCATGCATGCTGAAAAGAATTTAAATACTATGTCAGTTAAAACCTTCAAAAATTTATAAAATCTTTGAAAACCTTTAAAAAGATATAAAACCTCTGATATTCAACAGGCCCCATTAACAATAATGATGTTAACAACTTAAAGTAATTAAGCATAGGATATAAACACACATTAAGTGCATAAACCACTTTTTGTTGAACTTGTCTAAAACAACACTTTTTGATTACAGTAGTTGCCATAAATCAAGGTCACAAAAAATAATCAAACTTAGCCTGTCCTTACGAACCTCAGCACCCGTCACCTATACTGACACAGTTTTAAATCATGCAGAGGGGATGGTGGAATTTGAAAAAAAATCACTTAGCATGTGCTAAGACTTGATTTTCTCAGGGTGTCAAAAACTTATGGTGAAGGTCAGGAAAGGAAGATCAAAGGTTGGTTTGTCAGCGAAAAATACCCCCCCCCCCTCCCACCAAATTTAATCAGTACTAGTATGTTCTTTATTTGTTTGTTTGATTTTATTTATTTATTTATTTATTTATTTATTTATTTCTGTCTTGCATGAAAATCTAGTCATCTTTTACAGCTGCTATGGGGATACTCTTCAGGAAGTTTATGATAAAATACCATCATGTCTTTATTGTAGCTACACTACCTGGCTGCATACTTACTTCTTTGGTGTTATATTACATTTGTTAAATACTTGAGCATGTACATGTACAGGTGTGCAAGGGGACTTAAGTGTCTTAAATACAGCTTTGATTACATTTCCTATTTACTTTCTTTATACAACATATTTATGCAAGGATCTAGCCTGCATGTGCAAATCCATGCACATACAGAAGCTAATTTGAATCGGCACAAACTTGTTACTGTATATATCTTTAAGCAATGTTTGTCACTGCTCCATATTAACTGCAGATTCAGCATGGACCATGGAGAAAAAAACCAAATATCTGAAATTCATATTCTTAATAATTCACAAAGGACAGGAAGGTGTTGGGTATAAGAAGAAAGTACTGAAAACTCATTAATGAAAAAAAAAGACATGTATAGCTCTCTTTTTTGGAGTGTATTAACACTTCAATTATAAAACGGGTGCTGACATAAGCACTATGCGGTCATTGATTATTTCAGGGGAAGTTTAACAAAACTCAACAGGAAATCAATATTAAACTACAGAAATATATTCATGCCAATTTTATCTAACTGCCGTGTGTGAAGTGATCAAAGTCATTGTTTTTATAATTCTGAGGTATCTCTGTTGTATATCTCTGTTGCACAGAAGATAAGAAATTAATTACTTTTTTTCTAATTATAAATTTCTGAGGATTACATCTACAGAGCTGATGTGGGTAGACAAATCAGTAAACAACCACTTCCCTGCTAAATGTCTAAAATCAATGCTGATTATTAGGTCTGGTTAAAGGTTTGCCTTAAAAAACTCCTACTTTTTATTAACATAAGGATCAATGGTGGAATGGTAAATAGTTAATCTAAAAATATCAATGAAAACTTTTGTCTTATTATCAGACACCCTGAAATTTTCCCACAACTTTCAGTGTACCCAGCATACAAGGGAAGTATAGGTACATCAAAGGCAGAGATGATGGAAAAATGTTTGTTCTTCACTTCAGTATGTGTTTTTGAATGCAGACATAGTTGGAAAACAGCGTCACTAATGTTAAGTGCCTAAGGGAACACAAATCATACCTCTATTGTAAATTTATGTAACATATTGATGATGAACACACAGTCAATAACAATAATACTTGCTACTTTGTATTCCAACAGTGTGTGCATACAGGAAAAAACATTGTGTAGGTTATAAAATTACTTTAGAAAAGTAGAATTTATTCAGACTCACCTTTGTGTCCCATCATCACTGCCAAATGCAAAGGCGTGTTACCTGTAAAATTTCAGAAAATGTTTCTAATCATTTGTTGACACCAGAAAGGCAAATACAATATTATACAGCTTAACCACTCTTAAATACCCTCAAGAAATAAATAATCTTCATACCTTTTTTAATAGTTTCTTTGTTAGCTACTTACATACATATTAATCTTTACGAATTAAAGATCAATACCTATGTCTATCCTAATTCCCTTACACTTTAACAATTTGACAGTGGTATATCTAATCAGTTCCCTTGTAATTAAAATGATAACAAATTTATTAGCAAAGGCTCATTATATGCCCATATGCTCTGCTTTCCATTTAACCAACTGATTAGAATACTTGACATAACAAAAAATGTTTCTGGCAATAACGGTAAAGTGTAAGGTATAGGTTTATTGCAACTATAAATTAAAACCGTGCTTTCATTAGTTTTAACTGAAACAGCTAAAATGCCTAACTTCATGACAGACACTTGATTGCAAATCCCCCCTTTGCAATCATTTTGTAATCCATTACCAACCATGAACAAGATAACAGAAGGTATACATTAGGTGTTTGTGTGTATGGAGGTGGGGGGGGGGGTTTATTAACTGCTCCTGGGGGGGGTTTATTAACTGCTCCTGATATAACATTGATTTGTAATCTATGGTATCTTCTGGGGTTAAAAGATCTACTGATTTTGTATAAATTAACTTTAAGAAAAGTGCAGAATGACACTGCACTGCAAAATCATTCCTTGGCACTTTAAAACTGCATAATCTTTACTTTGACATAATATCAAAGTACATAAGACTTTCAGTCATAGTGTATAAGGGATTAATATTAAGACACTGCCTCAAGTGCTTCTCATCAAGACTTTTCATAGACATAATCTGCGAACTACCAGTGTGACTTTAAAGTAATAGTAATAGCTCAAATTATCACCTGATCCATAAATAAGTATTTTCAACATCAAAGCTAGTCCCCCCAAAAAAGTTTGTTTAAATAAATAATAACTATCAGGTGATAAAAACTTGTTAATTACCTTTATTGAAAATATGATTTTTTGTTATTTATTTAATTGTAAATGTTTTGACATTAATGACAATTTTACTCCAGTTATACAAAATACAAAGCCACAAGAATACTAATGCCAGTATGTTACATAACTAGGATATTATTTCAATGTGATAACCATACAACCCAGCTTGTCTGAAACAAGGATATCCATCAACTAGGTTAGAACCATATTTTCAATTAACACTAAAGGCAAGCTGCATAACAGAAATAAATTAGGGGTGCTCTCTGTGTTTGTGCACTTTTCAGGGAACTCCAAGGAGAGGATTGGGTCAGGTCACAGGAATTGGAAGCTGGTATGCTTCAAGTGCACTGATGTAGGCCAGTTATAGAATTTGTTTCATAAGCAAAATTCAATTAACAATAAATCAAACACTTGACAGTAACCATGCGATCAAAAATCAATAGCAGAGTAGTTTTCCTGTATTCAGCAAATGCTCATTTCTGACTAACATGATAATAATAATTATTATTATTATTATTCTAAACGCATTTTTCTCACAAAATCAAGTAACAAGTCAGCTAAAGCTGATATATAATGTAGACAACCTTTAGCAGTTTAAACATGTATATTAAAATAATAATCATTTAAAGATTTAAAGATGATAGTGCACAAAACCAATCAATTTTGTATGTTATTGTCTATTATTGCCAAGAAGAGCCATTTTCCAACATGGTGAGTGACCTGACGACAAACAGGTTGTGCCGATTTGTTAAGTTACATCAATGTCACTTAATTTCCTTGTTATATATTTTGCTTTTATATAACCCCTATCTTGTTAGGAATGACCATTTCTTGTGTTTACTTGCAACTGAATTGTTTTGTCAAGTGAATTGCACTGTGTTGGGCTGTATTGCGCAGTACAGTCTGATTGCAAAAAGTGGTGGGTTTGCAGCCTGCGACTTATGGAGGTGAGAGGGACATTAAGTTGAAGATATGAGAGCACCCACAATAGCAGTAGTTAGTCATAATTTTACAGTTACTTCACATATTTTCCATGTGTAAGCTCATACACTACGTATAAGAAAATGTTAATAGGAATACTAAAGCATGGCAATAATCACGCTACTTTGTACAATGTAAATGGGGTAGATTTACTTTAGTAATGTATATGTAGCAGTCACAATCACGATAAAATATAAGGCAAACACACGGGTCCTTAAGCATTCAGTACAACGATTTTCAATGCAGCATGGTTTGATTTGTCGACTATCGAATCAATATATATACGCTCGATTGTAATCATTCAAATCGATTGAACTGCAACTTTCTGTCTGAACCACCACTGTACTCCGTTGCCACATTGCCATTGAATTTACACTCAACCAAAATAATAACTCAATGAAGTAACATTTGACAAACTTGTTCAAAATTTCAATATATTCCAAGATTTCACTTACCATGGTGATCTCTCTGTGCAATATCATGACTCCGTAAGAGTTGTGCAACTCGTCTAATATCATCATGAAATACAGATTCGTGAAGAAGGAATCTCTCCTCCTCCGCCATCATGTCACTTTTGGTCACGTGACTTTGTTTTCAATCAACGTAAGATATAAAACAGTATTTCGTGTTTCTCAGATGATCGATATCGTCACAAATATAGATAAATATAAGTTAGACGTTTCTTCTTTTCTCAAGCATGACATTAATTTTTTTAAAGAATTAATCCGATGTCAGATTCCGGAGCTTTTCCGGAGGTGTGTCTCTACGAGAAGCGAAAGGGGTGATTTGCAGAATCATAAACTTTTAGTCAAATATCAAACAAATGTTAAATGTAACATAACATAACGTAAAATAAATAAGAATGGAGTAAAAACACGTATTTTTGTTTATAAAACAGTTAAATGTTTTCATTCAATGTATATATCTTTTTATGAAAATGGTGTGTGCCACTTGTTTTCCTTTCGATCCTAGCCTTAACCTTGACTATAAAGCTCCGGCAACCACAGTAACAAATCCAGTGAGCATTTTAATGCGTCTCGAGAACCGGCATGGAAGGGACAACCACGTTTCCACATTTTGCGACTGATGCGATCCACGAGGGACAGGAGCCAGAGCAGTGGAATTCAATGGCTGTCGTGCCACCGATTTCTTTAGCTGCAACATTCAAGCAAAGTGCACCTGGAAAACACGCGGTAAGGCCACGCGTCAATGTTTACATTGCTATCACTTGTCACATTGGTAGGCGCCTTGTATCAGGGAATGATTTGTTGTCACTTGAAATTTTACAACTTGCACCCTCTTTGAAATCACCGTATGGAAGCTGCATGTATAACAGCGGGTTAGGTATATAACTGCATTCGTGAATTAATTTCACGTCCGCTGATACTGTACTATAGATCTCAATTACTCAGTACTTTGGGGGAAAGGTGTAAGCCTGCATTGTAGTATTAGTTGGTTGGGTACTGTAGTTATCCCTCCCTGCCTACAGAGTCATTAAAATAAGCAAAATGTAATGTTTGTCAATTTTTAAGTCAGTGCCTTAGTCTTTAAGCTACCTGTAGGTCACCACTATGCAGTTACAGGTACACAAAAAATAAACAGATACATTAAAACACAGCATCAACAATCTGTACCAAAAACTTTATATACTACTAACCTTTTGGGCAATCAGGGTCTTAAAGTGGGCTAGTGTTTTATGGCATTTGATTATTATTATTTACCAGTCCGGTGCCTTTTTTGGTGGGCAATTTGCCTCAAGCTAGTGCCTAACAGTGCATCATGACCTGAGGTGCCTCTTGCATCATGTACATGTAAGCAAATTCAATATGTAGGCTATCAGCTACTGATCCTTATATCATGGTACAGCCTTTGGGTCAGGTTTTTAAATTCTATGATCTTCCAGATGCTAATTCGCATAGTACATCTAACTCTACATAAAGTCAGTTGAATGTCAAAGCCCATATATGGTTCTGTTCTATGTGTGCAGCTAAACATTTCTTAGGAATGACTGTGTTCATGACTCCCTGTGTGTGTGTGTGTGTATGTGTAAGTGTGTGTGTCAGGGGCCTAGAACACTGCCACATGGTATATTTCAGATGTTCACTCCCAAGATTACTTTAAGTTACATTAAAAAACTTGTATGGCAAGGACTTTTTTTCTTATTTTTTAATCTATTTTTAAATATATTCTGATAGTATGCATATACAGAGTGAAAGTACAAGACAGCTGACAAGAGCCAGAGTGATGGAATTCACTGACTGTTTATGCCAGCAGATAAAAATTTTCAGAAGCTTGAAATTAAAATTTTTTCATATGAGAGATATTGAAGAGATTTGTTTTTGTTGGGAAATCACCCTTTGTTTGCTTCCCAATGAAATAAACCAGGGGTCAATTTTTGGATGGCTCTACCAGTTTTTGAAATCATTGGTTCATTTCCCATGGCTGGGTCATACCAAAGACTGTACCCACTGTCTCTTTGCTAAAGCAGAGAGGTAAAGACCTGCATGGTTATGGCAGTGCTGGTAACATGGATGATAATTCTGCACAGGGCATATTGGCTTGCTTGGATTGAATGCTCCCGAGGGAGTTGAAATCATTGTAATATTTAACAGATCCATAAAGACCAGGCATAAAATTTTAAAGCTGGCTGATCAAGGACACCAGGCTACATGCATGAAGCTAAACCTTTATCTTTACCTACACAAACAGAATTACATGTACTAGTAGGTGTGAACATTTTGATGTAATAGCTAGGCAAGAAATAATAATGTATATTGTATAATCACAGAATTGTGTCTTTATGCACCTTTTGCACATCTCACAAACAATTTACATTAGTTTTTCCTATTATCCAATTCAGTGCTTCTGCATGAGCAGATGCAGTTTATGAAGAGGGTAACAAAACATCACTTCATCTGACCAATGGAAGAAATTTGTGGTGAATTGTAGAATGTAAATGATAATAATTATATGTAAATGATGAACTGCTGGAGTGAACATTAAAACACCTTATGCCTCAGAAATTGCTGTTTCATTATCCATTATCAAGTAAATAGCATACCAAATTTGCTGAATCATTGGTCCAGGATCTAATGTAATATTATGGGATGGTCAGTAGACTCACTAAAAAGTTTTTATTTTGGTGTCATTTATATTCATATATAATTTTCATACAAGTACATCTAGTATATAATATGGTAATATTCTTTGTACAGCATAGCTATTAAGATTGACATATTATTTCATAAACAATTCATAAAACCACATGCCTCCATTTTGCACTAGGGATCTTAAGTTTGAATAAATGTTGGAAAATATACAAGTATGGTGTGCTCTCAATATGGTGTAGTTCTTCCATTGTGTAACAGCATTTTTATATTTGTTGCCATTTAAAATAACTTTTATATTGATGTAAGAGGTAGCTGAGCATTTTAATAAATCTGCTGGTTGCCAGGATATCTGAGCATGGTATCATGACATTCTAAGGTCATACCACTTAGAGAAGGATGATGCAAGACCCAATTTTGTCTTTTCATCATTTCAGAATCATTTTTCATGTTAAAAAATCATGAAAGTTATGTAATATATCGATATCCTTATTTGATACTGTGCATCCTAGAAAAGAGATGGACAAAAATTATATGGTTTATTTGAATCTCTTGAAATGCCTGCATGCCATCTGATTTATCATATCTCATGGCATCCTGTATCCATTATGGAGAGTTTACATTAAAAATTTGTAGTAGATGTTATTAAACATTTAGTAGACCAATATGTGTTATAATGTTATAGTAAAGCATATTTCAGCTGGAATACACATTTAGAGTTATCTGGCAGAGGGTTTATGTTTGCTTTTGTAATATTTCTAGGGTTTTGAATATGGCCGTAGTGGCAATCCAACACGCAATGTTCTTGAGAAGTGCATTGCTTCCCTTGAAAATGCAAAACATTGTAAGTTTTGAGCATGCTGTTTGTGCACAGTTTTGTAGTTGATGTCTGGTTGAATTGATTTGTCATGAATTAAAGGTTTATGTAGAGTTGTAGTGTCATTTGGTATGAAGCCAGTGTTAATTTGCCTCAGATTGTTTCTTTAAAGATTAAAAAAAATTGTTTCAGTTATATATCGTGAGGGCTTCTGTTTTGGTATGGATTTAAATTTTTATTCTGTATTTCAGGTTTATGTTTTGCCTCTGGTTTGGCAGCCACCACAGCTATCACCCACATGCTAAATGCAGGGGATCATATCATTAGCATGGATGACTTGTATGGAGGTATAAAAAATGATATTTTTTTACCATAAACAGAAGAGAAAATCAGTACACATTAAAAAATTTTAAGTGATTACACCAATGAGTATTACTGAATTCATGTTTGAGAAAATCAAGAAAATTCTGTTTAAACACTTTGAAAAGGTACTGCATACTAAATTACTAATTGTAATTCAGGCACTAACCGCTACTTCAATAAGGTAGCCAAACGACTGAACCTAGAGACCTCTTTTGTGGATTGTACGGATTCAGCTAACGTGGCCAAAGCAATGAAACCAAACACAAAGGTCTGTGTTTGTGTACCACTGTGTGATACCTAAAGCATTTTATGTATATATTAAAAGATGTAAAGAGTAAAAAGAGTACTTGACATCTGACATCTTAATAGCTTTGCATGGCAGTAGAGGACTAGTAGGTGCATGACTTGAAAATTAAGTTATTGTATAACACATTCTATGCTATTAGAGTCACAGAGTATAAAATTTATCATGGGTAGCACAGGGTACTTTTATACATTATTTTTGGATAATATCAAAATTGAAAAAAAAAATGGGTAAAACCATAAGATAGTTAAACTTTTTTTATCCCTTTCACTGTGCTATTTTTATATTTGCATGACTGACTAAAATATAGTCAAATAGAACACATGATGTGACAGAAAAAAAATTTTAATATATAAAAAAACACTTGAATATTAATGTTTCTATCAGTTAAAACAGTTAAAACAAGATATACATACCTAAGTGGCTCAACCTTCACAACTAAAATGCACATCATTCAAAGTATAACCTATTGAGTATTCTGGATAAATTCTTTTGCCTAGCACTATAACAAGTATATATCTGGATGGTTTCAGATGATCTGGATAGAAACTCCCACCAACCCCACTCTGAAGCTGGTGGATATCAAAGAAGTGTGTGATATAGCACATAAACAGAAAGATGTTTTTGTGGCTGTAGATAGCACTTTTACGTCATCTTACTTCCAGGCAAGTCCCAAATAATATAAAATTATTTATAAGTAAACAGTAAAGAAAGAGGTGAATTGATAGTTGAATTGAAATTAAAACTGGTTTTGGTTCAATTGAATGGACAGCATTCAGTTTCAAAAACTGAACATTAGTTATTGACCATGATGTACCAGTGTATGAGCACATTTCTTGTCATTTATTAAAAAATTAGTTAAGTGTTAAATTGTGCTTTTGTTTGAAAAATTAACATTCAACACTAATAGCATGGTTTAATGTATTTATCACAGAGACCGCTGGATCTTGGAGCAGACATTGTAATGCATTCTCTGACCAAGTACATGAATGGTGAGGTACATGTTTGCTTCCTCTGGGTAGTTCAAGAGATTATTCATGTTGTGAGAAAAAAGAACCCAAGAACTTAATATTCTTTTTATTACCATTCAGAAAAAGTATTCTTTATAGAAGTGACTTATTCAATGGACTTAACCTGAAGAAAACAGTTCATTACTATTGTAGACAACTATATATATTCTCGTATACCAGTTTTTTAAACGCTGATGCCAGTACATCAGTAAATCAGTAAAACTTTATCCTAAAGGTAGTGAGTGTATTTAATGGATGTCATTCCAACATATATAACAATAGGCTGTATTTGTTTCCTTTGTAGGGCACTCGGATGTGATTATGGGGGCTGCTGCATTGAATAATGATGACTTGCATGAAAGGCTACGCTTTCTACAAAATTGTAAGTATACTAGTTCAGGATTGTTAATAAAGCTGTCAACAATAAGGGTGCACCAAAGTTGACCAGTACACATGTTGTAATAGCGTCTAGCCACAATAAGTGAGAGGCAGTAGTTTCATGACCCGTAGAGACATGGCATGACAAACTTAATTATTTCTCCATCACTGACAGGAGAATTGCCCATTTCCTGCAGGACATTTAAAGAACTGTAAAAAAAGTCATTTTGTCTTAAAAAGTACTGTACTCTTATAGAATGGCCTCTCTGACTATTATATCTATAATTTTAAACTTTAAATTTCTTTTAAATGTGAGACAAATTTTTATGACTACCACTGTTAAAAAAATGCAATTCTAAGGAAGAAATAGTGTTTTTTTAAGTAAATTTGTTAAGGATTTTTACAAATGTTTTTTGAAAAATAGGAACAAATATTATTAAGAAGTCTAGGAAGATACTTTTTTTATACTTTGTTGCACCAAAATCTCACAAAAGATCCCTTTCACTAATGCTTTCAGTTTCTTATAGATCCATTCTTAGAATAGAATTCCTCCAAAAACTGGTCTATTCTATTAGGGAGATGCTTGGTCACTTTGACCACACAAATAACAGGCTGGCTGGAGTGGATGATAGCTTAATATTGAATTATCAAGAAATTCTGCACAAGTCTGATTTATTCTAAACTTTGGTGTTGCGTCCACTTGTAATATTTCACTTGTAATATGCTTTTTATGGTTATTATAGTTTCAATCATAATTCTGTTTCTTCTTCAAAATTAGTTAAAATGTTACAATGAATTTTTCTTCAAAAATTTAACTTGGGATTTATTTTCACTTCTGTATGTCAGTGGCTTTGCCAAATAAAGAATTTCCTTTGGTCATTTCTTGTCTCTTTTTTCATTTGGAAAAATAAATGAATAAGAAATGGAGGAGAGATTTGAGTTCTTTAAAGAAAGTTGCTCCATTATAATTCTTATCTTTTCATGCTCTTTTGATTGTTAGCCATTGGTTGTGTGCCTTCTCCATTTGACTGTTACTTGGTCAACCGTGGTTTGAAAACGCTTCACCTCAGGATGAGAGAGCACATGAAGAATGGACTGGCAGTGGCCAAATTCCTTGAACAGTCACCAAGAGTGGACAAAGTTGTCCATCCAGGTTGGTACATGTAGCAGGGGGATTATATTAACACAGGCTATGAAAGTTTTTTTATATCATGAAATAAATTTATTGAAATTTTCATTCAGCGTTAGAATAGTTGATAAATTTTGGGCTCTTTGCTAAGTTGGATTTAGATTTATGGAGAGTTGGCAATTTCAACATTTTTTAATTGATTAATACATTTAAAACTATAAAAAGTAACAATTGTACTGGTGAAATATTTCAGTTTGTTAGGAGCCCTTGATTTGAACCATTTATTTTGTCATTTAAAAAAAACTTTTATCTCTATATTTTTGTCAGGCCTGCCCTCCCATCCCCAGCATGAGCTTGCCAAGAGGCAGATGAAAGGATTCAGTGGAATGGTCACTTTCTTCATCAAAGGGGGAATCAAAGAATCCGAGACATTTCTCAAATCTTTGAAGGTGAAAAAAAAGGGCTCAATAAAAGTCTATATGTATCCAATCTGTAAACTTTTTAGTATTCGAAGAGACCAAATACTCACTACAATTTCAGAAAATATTTTCAGAAAGAGAATTAGAATACTGTAAGATCAAAATTTACTTTTTCAGCTGTTTACTCTGGCAGAAAGTCTTGGAGGGTTTGAAAGTTTAGCTGAGCATCCGTAAGTTAATTGTTTGAAATTCTAATTACATAAAGATTATTTATAATGTTGTAAAGCAAATTTAGTGACAGTTGACAGTTGAGCAAGCAACACTTTTTTGTACAAGTAAACATGACATGTTATCAATTTTTTTGTTTTGAATTTATTTTTTTTAACATAATCATATCTTTTTTTGGCCTTTTTCATTTTTGCCTTACACTTTAAATAAGTTAGCAGGTGCTTTTTGAATGATAGAATAAAAAAATGTACTTTGGTCACTGGCTAGGGGTATCATGACGCATGCATCTGTACCTGAAGACCACAGAGTACTGCTTGGAATTAATGATTCCTTGATACGCCTCTCAGTTGGAATTGAAGATCTGGAAGATATCTTAGCAGATCTGGATCAAGCTCTCAAGGCAGCTGTGAGTTTAAAATAATAATGATATATAATGACATATAATAATAAATACATAAACATTTGTTAACTGAGAAAAATTAATCATTAAAATTATGAATGTCAGGGATTGTATTCTTTTACCTTTTGACAGATTAACTCCTCTGTGTTTGAATAAGGGTTAGGAAAGTTGTTGGATTTTGTGTAAAACGAGCAAAAATGGGGAAAATTCACTTGATTGAGAAGATAGTCTTCCTTTTTTGAAGTAATTTTCTTGTATCAGGTTGTTGCTTAATATCTGTAAAACATATTATGAAAACAAGCTGATTGTAATATTTGAGTTATAAGTTAAATTAGTGAGATCAATAAGAAATTTAGACCTACTGTCAATACTTTTCAGTTTGTATCTCGCTATTATAGTTATGTACAGACACAGATGTGTCTGTACATATTGCCATCACCTGCGTCTGTCGTCGCCGATGCCGATGCCGATGCCGATGCCGGCGCCGGCACCGTGCACTTTCCTTGTAAACACGATAAGTGGAGGGCAGTTTTACTTTTTGGCTTAATATTTACAGAGCTGATGAATATTCATAAAACGCAGGTCAAGTTCGANAAAACAAATTATGAAAACAAGCTGATTGTAATATTTGAGTTATAAGTTAAATTAGTGAGATCAATAAGAAATTTAGACCTACTGTCAATACTTTTCAGTTTGTATCTCGCTATTATAGTTTTTGTTTAATTATTATTAGATTCTTTTATTTTTTTAAATAAATGCTATTGTTTTCTCTTTTAGATACCATAAGATTTTGATTGGGGATTTGCCAGGAAGGAAAGGAGTACGCAGCACAACATGGCACATACCAAAATCTGTCTCCCAAAGAAAGTTTCCAATGAGAGGAGAATTTAAAGTGATAACATGCACATCTTAGGATATTTCAATATTTGTTTTTAAGCCACCCCACAGTATTTTGCTCTCCTTTATATTTTGCTTTCACAACTTTTTGTTCATAATTTTTTCCAGTTCAGATACATAAATCTTGGTATAGACTTATTTGAAATTATACTTTTATGCCATTCCATGTTATTTGCATCACCTATATATTTTTCCTATACAGAAATTTTTGCCATAACATTCCTTCCAATTCAGTTTTAAAGAATACACATGAGGTTTGATTTCTTTCTGTCAATTTGATTTAATGGGACATAATGAAAATACTTCACATACTGAAAAAGGGAAAAAATAGGGAATGGTAATGTCTAGATAAGATTTTTTGCTCAGGGTAAAATTTAGGAACAATAGAGAATTGGCCATTTGAGTTAATACACATTTCTCTTTCTCCATCTGTCACTTTGCTTATTGGTAGCATTTACTGCATAATAGTTTTTAATTATTGCATTTGAAGGGGATATTTTTGTGTACATTTAGCTATGTATCCATTGTATTTGCTATATTTTTTTATGCAGAAATCATATAAGGGGGTGGGGGTTAATTCTAGTTTGAATGTCCTGCAGTCTATTGGGTTGTTTGTATTATTTTATGGCACCAAATCATATCCCGTTTTACATGTATAAAAAAGGCAGACTAGATGTTATTGCACTTTTTGCATATTATTGACACAAACTGGTATACATTGTTCTGTATTTAAGACTTTCACATAACGGAAGTACACAGTTCAAAGTGCCAATAAATTTTTTTGTAGTCTTCACTCCAATGATAACTTGCTACAGCTGGACATTGAGTATTTTACTGCCAAAGGTGGTGTATGTCTCCACATAAGATTATTGAACCACAAAATGAATTAAGTACTTTGAATAAAAAAAAAATAAATGTAGTGTTACAGATCACAAGGATTAATATTTTTTGGTCCAAAAGGAATACAGTGCAATGCAAGGGGTTGTTGTTGGCTTTTAATTTGGGAATTATTTCTTGGAACAAGGATCCTGTGCTCCCTTTACCATTTCTAAATAAATGAAGATGTTCTGCATCAGCACATGCCTTTCCTTTTCAGGAAGTTTCTGACTTTCTTAAAGATTTGGTCACAAGAGGCAGTAAAATGTTTTATCAGCAGAATTTGCCTAGTTTTCTCTTCATGACAGGGAAAAGTCAGCTTCATTAAAAAATCCAAAACATTCAAATTTCTTTTATTAAATTTGTAGATAAAAAACCCAAATGTTTAAGTCTTGAAAAAATCAATAGAAAATAAACAATGTCTGGAAGCTTCAAAAACATGTTTATTTTAATCATGCATTTATTACCAAATCCATCTTGCACAGCTCAACTTCAACACTGCCAACACTTTGGAATAAACCTAATCGCAATAGTAACATCCGCCAACCAGATTCAGCTGATTAAGCAGAATTGAATTGTGGCCATAAGCTTCTGTGTAAATCGCAGGAGCAAAAACACCTGGACACCCCCTCCCACACCCAAACATCCATTCTTAGATCTAGGCAAATGCCTAATCCTTAATTCATTTCTCCCACCAACAACTATATTCCCAACAACAGTGGTGCAGATGACTAGAAAAAGACAGCAGACCCTACACATCCATAATGATAAAGATGGGTCATTCTGTCATTTTATAAATGGTGATATTGAATAGAAAAGCCCCCATCCATCTTGTTGGGTAATGACACTACATTGTTTGGCTATCCACATGTAATAATAGGACATACCATTACCTGTGCTTCAATCAATACTGATGGTCTGTGCAGTTTTGACTTAACATATATTTACAAAAAAAAAAAAAAAAAAAAAAAAAAGTCCCCTATTTTACACTTATGTACAATTACCATTTACATTACTCAGTATAATAAATAAGTGAATAAACCACTAATAAACATTACATTGTTCATTCTTGTCAAAATAATAATAATAATAAAATAAATAAATAAATGGAAAACTGGGTTGCTGGCCCATGATTAATTCAGTTGTTCTGTTCACAACTACATCCTCAGAATATTACTAGACTTTTTTTGTGCCGGCATTCCCTTATAAAGGCAAAATACGTCTCTCCCCACAGTTTTGCAGTTGTAAGATCAACACATGGATGGAATAAGAATAACACAAGGTTGGAATGGTGCCACACCTACACAAGAAGTTATACTGAAAATGCCTTGGCTTTGTGTGCAACCAAGGAGGCAACTTTGAGCACAGTTAGTTTATAACAATTATCACACAATGCTTTCAGTGTCCTCCAAGTTCAAGTGGGCCACAGATCACTCCCCTTATCCTTGGCTGGTAAAACCCAGCTATTAGATAAACACCTGTGTACTATTTGGCAGCACGTGAGAAATCTGACGATGAATATTAAATCTACTTTGGCCATTTTGAGCACAGTTCTCTTGTCTGGGACATGAGTTGTATCTTAAAATTGTTCACTACAACAATGCCCTACTGATTCAATGTGACCTGACTAAGTGCAAAGCTTCTAATAGCTTTTACTAAATCCACCCAGTCTAAGCAAG
The DNA here is from genome assembly GCF_001039355.2 of Lingula anatina. The sequence continues at coordinate 17,878 of NW_019774770.1, read as the reverse complement.
ACTAGGAGCAGTATACCAGACTCAGTATTACAAAATAACACAGCAGTCAATCTCAAGATTAATTTCTTGGCATATTATATGAATTTGTATATAAAAAAATTATATCATGATAAGTCACTTGCATTCAACACGGCACATACATTACACTGGAAAAACAAGGGAAGCTTCTATTATGCTGTAATCTAAGATGGTTGGATGAGCAGATTGTAGGTTTTCCATTCAAAAAGTCCCCTCATGCAGGTTTTGTGGTAACCGGACAACGTGGCCATCCACATATTCACTTGTTTGGGGGCCTTCTTCCCTTCATGTTTTTGCTCAAATTTTCCTCTTCTTGGAGCTCTAAGCGGAAATTTACTACTTTGTCTGGAAAAAGGGCAAAGTAGTAAGTTAAGGCATGCATTTCACGCTTCATGAATTTAAAGGTAAGTAGTTGAAAGGTTATTTCAACAGCATTATTCTAAGTGCCCATGTTTGGTTAACAGTAAACTGGGTCACTTCATGTTTCAAAGATACCTGATGAAATGAAAACTCTCTTGAAGCAAAAAAATTACTGTGTAGAAACCTCAAACTGTCTGTGGATGTCTTACCCCTCAATCTTGACAATGCATCAATCCTCTTGGCAAGTAAACTGTCCAAGTTCCTTGCATAACCTAAAAAATGTAACAAGATATTTTTACAGCAAATCATGTTTTTTCACACTTCAGCTCCAGAGAGTTTTAACAAGAATAGTCATATAAAGAGCATATGCACTGTTTGTCCGTTTATGGTGTTCTCCCTCACTTGCCAATGAAAGCATCTAAAAAGTAAGCTAAAAAAGAACTCTTCATAAATGGATCAGTCTGTTAAACCATTTGGCATGTGTTTACTCTGTACCATGTGTGAGCTGCTTCTAATCACAAGAACAGTAAAGAACGGGGGTGAAAACGACCTGTTTTACTTACAAAATGCAACAAACTTCTTCTTTTCCTTATAACCTTTAATAATACCAATAGCTTAACACTCACCTTCAACATCATAATCTACGTCATCTGTCATCTTCAGCAGTTTCTTGTCTTCATTCAACCATTTACCCAAACCCTGAAATTAAAGATACATTATATCATCATGACTTAAATGGTCGTGTGTATCTTACTGCTATTGCACAACATTTCTTTCTCCTGTTGAATGACACAAACATCTCTCTCTAGTTATAAGATGGTTCACACAACAAAGCAATACCTTAATGAATATACACATCCAAAACTTTGGAGTACATATGTGCTACTTTAATTAAATATTAGCTTCATGAAGAAAATCACAGTAAACAAAACCTCCAAGCGTGGCACTCACTTCACATAGAGCTTTGTGATCATCTATCACCTCCTCTTCTATCTCTTGCATGTGGTTGATCACTTCATGGAACGTCAGCAGCTCATCTGATATCTCAGCTTCCTGGGAAATGGAAAAGAAAAAAGTTTTACTGAGCTCAGGCGAAAGATAAGTTTATTCCATATGCTGCAATAATAATCTAGCCATAATCTCTATTTACTATTACTACTGTTCTGCTATTTCTTTGAAGAAAAACCTTTAACTCCTGATATATAGAATGCAGTACATTGCATATCAGGTCTGTAAAAATGGTTTAGTGAAAATATGAGAAAGGCAGCACTCAGCTTACACCAAAGAAAAAATGTTCCACAAAATTTAATTGGGATAATGATAATTAGAGTAAGAAGGTGAAAAGCTATGCTAAATCAGCTATAATTCATATTCTGTAATTTTTATTTATTTATTTATTTATTTATTTATTTATTTATTTATTTATTTATTTATTTATTTGTGCTCACATTTCCAGTTCTTAGCAGCACTAGATCACTGTTCTGGGGTGACAGTGGGGTATTGTTCTGTGCTTCAGGGGGTGGAATGTTCTCATCAGCCGGCCTCCCCTCCACAGGGCCCCCTGGTCCCAGCTCCTTCACTCTGTCTGCATACCTCAGGGTGTTCAGGGAGTGTTCACAGCAAGACATGGCAGGGGAAATCATGGCAATCTGGGGGGGAGGAGAGAATTCATTCAGTTTAATTTAATTCCTTTCATCTCTCATTCAAATCACCTTTGTCAGGATGCTGAGGGAAGATAATTAATTAAGGATAAATTCATTTCATTGATTTTTTTTTCCAAATTGCCTTTATCTTTATACATAAAAAAAGACTATGTTGGTTAAACAAGATGTCATTAAAATTTTCTTTCATCTCTATAGTAGCAAAGTGTATAACCACTTATCCTAACAAGCTCTTACCATGCATGTTCTTGACTTCCCTCCAATAAAGGAATCCCTGAGAACCTGAGTAAGTTTACTGGCTCTAAATGGCAAGTGGGCCCCCTTGCGCCCCAGGGCCCGGATACATTCCTTCAAGGCTAGCAAGCTTTTGTTGATTTCTGCTCCTTCCATGCGAGTTTGTCTGTCTGAACTCATGGTATCGGCTCCTCGCTCATTACCTAAATTAAGGTGGTTATTGAAAATACTGTCATGTGCAGCAATGATTTTTCACGTTTCCAAATTTCTTGGATAGTAGTCAGTGGGCACCATTTTCACAGCACCAAATGCCAGTAGAATGTAAATGTGTTCAGTAACTGGTTACTCTGCTTTCTTAGACCCCAGTGGCTTGTTGGGACCAGTAAGCTAATAAGTATTTGATACAGACTGTGGTGAAATCCTAAAATTAGGACCATCTTGCCTAAAGGAGGTTAACTGCTCATAAATTGGCTGCTTATCAACTCTTAGTTTTTAAATGGTTACATTTACTTCACAGATTGTTCATTGAAAATACATGCTTTCTGCAATCTATTTATCAACTCTAACTTTCCTTTCAATAAATAAATAACATACCTGCTAAATCAATCAAGGAAAATTTCCCATGAAGCTTTTTGGTTCCTCTAAAATTAAAAGAGTTGTGGATTGAAAAAAAAAATAAACATAAATAATTACATACTTCCAGTAAAATTGGGTTCTTTGCCAAAGTAAACATAAATTATTAACACAATGTTTTCAGCTACTTTCAATTATTTTTTACTTGGAAAAACAACTTATTATATCACATCTTTAACCTAAAGAAACATCCCCCTCCCCAATAAGATATCAATTACAGACCACTTACTTTTTCCTCAAAACTATCTGAAATACTGCATGTGACCTGGAGGAATGGTTGTTGGCAGACGTCTGCCCAGATGTTCTGAAATATTATGGATCACAAAATTAAATTTTACATAACAAAAAAAAAAAAAAAAATAGATTTCATATAAGTAATGTCATTTTTAATAAAAAATATTCTGAAAAAATATGTAAGTTTTGACCTACAAGTATTTTGTACAAAATATAAAGAAAGATAACAAAATTATGCCCCGTCTTCTGTAAAGAGGAAGATACCAAGAATCCTTTCCCTACCTGACTACATTTCCTGACTGTATAAGTTTCAAGACTTCATCCACAGAATGAACTAACTCTTCCTTGAGTCCTACCACCTGCACCTGCTGCTTGCCATCTTCCAACACACGTAGCTTCTGTTTTTTATTGAGCAAGTCAAACACCTGAAAAAAACATTTGGTACATGTAATGTTAAGTACAGATGTGTATACACTTCAAAAGGAATGCCAACACGTGCATGAGTAGATTTTAGCAAAGAAATTTTAACAGAAGTAATTCATGTGCATAGATGTTTTAATGGAAACAAATAAGAAAATGCAACAGGTGTAACTATAAACAGATTTGTTTCTCACCTTGCCACTATAAATTTCAAAGAAACTGCAAGACACCAGTAGGTCCAGCTTCTTGTACTTTCCATGATGGAGTTTGAAAACATCACGAGCTGTAAAGAAAAATTGCAATACAAAACAATCTGTCAGGGTCTGTCTATATTAGCTATATTTACTATTTAAATGGAACAAAATATCGCACAGATTCGGGCTGATGCTATGGATGTTTTAACACAACTGTTACCAAATGTATTCTATTTATGTGATAAGGAAAGATTAACATTATTTAACATATGGCACCAACTTATGAAAATGCATTGGAGTCCACCTCACCTGAAAATGCATATATTCCTTTGGTACAGTCCTGCTGTTTACCAGAAAAATCTCCTCCCATTGTCTAAAATATAAAGAGCAATATTATATATAAAGCCAATATATAAACTATATGACAATGTACACAACAATTGTAGACAATCTCTGCCATAATAACCTTTGTACAAATATGTGATTGAATGTCACACAAGAAATTATTTAAAAACTTACATGAGTTTTCCCACTGCCAGTTTGGCCGTATGCAAAGCAAGTGGCCATACCCTGTTCAAATATGCACTCCACTAATGGCTTAGCTGTATACCTGCAATAATAATGAAAAGTATAGCATTTGATCAGTCACCTTACATCTAAATTATTGAAGCATACCTTGAAAAGTATGGCAAGTACTAAGTGTTTCAAACACAATCACCAACATTTTTCTCAAGTGATCTATGAAACTCAGTTACTCAAAAAATACACTGTATGACGTGAATGTAATTCATGTTCTTCTGAACTAACTTTTTATAACCTTACATTTTCACAAACACATTAGGTGAGTACCAAGTTCTGAAATGTAACTGACCTGTATACCATTTCATTGTCTGCATTCTCATCAAAGACATAGTCAAAACGAAAGTTCTGGTTCTCAAGGAATTTTGTGAGATCTACTTTGAGTTTGGGCTCATGAACTATAACATTTTGCTTGTTGGGAGCTGTGACCACATCAACCTCTTTCTTATTCAGCTCTGAAATAAAAATAACGTTCCATATAAAGTCTTGTCAAAAACATTATAAACTTCTTATCACAGGGAAATAGGCTTACCTCTACCAATGATGGAAGTTATGTTTTCATCGGTATTGGTTTGTTTGTGAACAAGATATCTCAAAAGTTCTTTCCTGTTACAAATTGAATTTTGATGAAACTTAAAACTGGGGCAGTTATTCAGGGGGAAAGAGGTGATTACAATTCCAACTAAATCCAGTTCTAATTTTTAAAAGAATAATTTCATCTTATTATTATTATTTACATTTTGCTTTGCAGAGGTCTGGACTCTCAGAGTGCTTTACAGTAGTTTCTGTTCAAGACAGAGAAACAACTTGCCTTCAACATACATTTACACAAAGGAAAAATTCCAACTACCTTTTTTATTAATAGGCCTCTTTCTCACACACACACAAATCTGATGGTCCTCAATAGGATCTGAATCAGTGAGTGGTCTGTAATCTAGGGTTGCTTGATATTCTCTGAAGATAACAATCATAGCATTGTATACATCACTCAAAGAACAAGGAGTATATTAAAAAAAATACTTGAATAAAAGCTTTAAATTCGGTGTAAAAAGGAGTACAAATTAAATGCAATGGATATGATGAATTATGTAATACATTTAAAATNTCAAAATAAAATCTGAAAATAATAAATTTCTTTTGTATATTTATTTTACTTCCAGGTTGTGACTACACACCTAATCATCATAAGGAACTCCCAATTTGGATGTGACGTATCAATGTCCTGTTCTATTTGTTCTTTAATTGCTACGGCTTGAGCCCTGCGTGCCTTCCTTCTCTCCTCGATCTTCTCAACTTCTTTGACACAATTGGATTTTCTACGGGACGCTAGACAAAAGAGAAAAAAATTATTAATCAAGCTTTTTAATTATTTACCACCCTAGTACTCTATTGTGAATTTCTCTGTGGAACATTCCTTGACTTAAGTTTTAATACACTTTGCCACATGGAAAAAGAACACATACAAGCACTATACAGGCAAGGATCACAATTCATTTGACAATTTTCGTAAACAAAGTGCACATTCCCAAAAAGCAGCAATTATTCTCGTTACCTGCTGCAGCGGCGGCCGTTTGCTGAGCAGTGGGCTGCTTCTTGGCAGGAGGCTGTTCTGCAGGGGGAGGAGGGGCCACTTTGTTCAACTGGCTGTTCTGAGAATTCTGGGAAGGTGCGCGTGCATAACTGGGACGTGACATCTTTGACGAGGGAACTGAAATTGAAAAAAAAAAATAAAAATAAAATAAGTAATTTAAAATGAGTTTAAATAATGAGACAAAAAGAAAGATGTGGAAGCAAGTTTTTGATCAACACATAGGTTGTCTACATGACTGCAAAGTCATAGCCTGTATCTTCATCATGCTATAATCCAATCTGTGATCCCATTTCAAAATTTAAAATTACTTTTCAGGAAAATAATATCACTTATAAAAGCATTCATTCACTGTTGAACTTGTTCTTTTGGCTTTAATTTACACAAGTCCCTAGTAAAAGTGAAAAGTCCAATATTTTAATATGGTGGGTCATATTAAATCTCCCACCCTTCTTGTTCTTACGTCTACTACTGTTGTTCCTAGGGGTCTCTTTTGGTACTGATTCTGAGGCTACCCTGTTACTCTGAAAATAATAATAATAATAATAATAATAATAATAATAATAATAATAATAATAATAATAATATTATTGTTGCCAAGACATCATTGTCATGCATGCTACCCAATTTAAAGATTACAAGAAAACTTCTTGTGAAAGATTTATTGCCACAAAAATTACTAGTAATTAATAAATTAATGAGAGCTGTGCAGATGATAATTTACTTCTGATGAAGCACAACAAGAAGGTAGTTCAGAGATTGCTTTCTCCATCTTACTGAGACCCTTATAGTAAAATTTGTCAAAAGTGAAAAAAAAAATAAAAAAAGAAGCAACATATGCATACACCTATTTGGTAAATGGTGATATTTCACGTAAAGTATAGCATCCCAACAAAAATGAAAATGAACCTTGTTTGGCACAAAATTTGTGAAAACTAAATGTTCACTGATAAACCTTCCTTACTAAAAATCTGCTCAGGGAAAAATGGCTAGCCCCAATAATGACACTAAAAATATTGGTCTGCATTGTATTATGAGAGTAACCCAATCCCACAAAATCATGCAAAATCAATAAAATGTCCTGCTTATACCAGATTAAAGCAACTAAATACTTTAACATTACTAAAAATGAAATTTGACAATTGTGATACCAATGCACGGTTCATGCAATTTTCTGTGCACCTGAACAATACCAAACACTTGAAAATCACTACATGTAAAATCACAATATTTATAATTCTGAATAGTGAACTTCCACTTATAAGCAAATAATAGTAAGCAGGTGTCCATGCTAGAGCAATGAACCAAACATATTATATGAAACAAATCCATTAAAGAAACAACTATAAAATGTTTGTTTTGATTTGCTTTGTAACCAATAATACAATCACAAATGTTGTAAACCATTTTTGTGATTTTCCCCCATATTGAAACTTTCTGCAGGGTAGACAGTAAGCAAGTTGCAGTGATCACCACTTTAACTTGAGTGACACAACACTGCTGAATGCAATATAAAAAACCACCAAGTTGCACAGCATACATTTTTTTACCTAAGCTCAAATCAAGAAAGATTTCAAAGATTCTAAAAACACAATGACATAATGGGACATATGGTCATGCTTTGACAAAAGCTAACTATTGGGTTTCCATTTGAAAATCATTGAACATGATGCAATGCACATACATGCTAAATGTATTACATGTCTGCAAATAAAATCCATATCTATAATACAAAACCAAAGAGGGCAACTCACAGTAGCACATTATATCTAACATTTTTATGCAAAATATAAAAATGTTTCATCTAAAATCTTTGAAAAAGCTACTACTACATTGACTGGATTCCAACTACCTTTCTGACCTGTCTGGCACCAACTCTGGCTGGTCTACTGACCACTGGCCTTTTGGTGTCAATCTTGGCTGGACGCTGCTTCTGCTTAGGCAGCGGTGGCCCCACAGGCTGCTCTTCACTGTACTGAGTGAAGCTGTCACTTCCACTCTCAATGTTGTCCAAGTCCTCACTGATATCTAAATCTAACTCAAACTGGCTCTCAGAACCAAACTCCTCATTTTCTGCATCTTTCACATTGATTACATCATCACTGTCTAAATTCTCAAAGTCAATTAGACCCTCACTCTCTTCTTCTTCCTCTTCTTCTTCCTCCTCCTCTTCCTTGTTTTGCACCTCACCCTCATCATTGTCCTCTGCCTCGTCCTGATCCTCCCCAGTGATGCCCTCATTTGACTCTTCATCATTTTCCTTGGTTAGCATAATATGTTAAATAAGAACAAATTACACAAAGACTAAAGCCTTATCGAGCACAAACAAGATATTGTGGTTAATCTATCAAAGAGCCCAACTGCTAAACAACTCAATAAATGTGTTAGTTGAGCAACAGCACATTTTGTGGGGAAAAAAATCCCAAGGGCAGCTGATATGAGATTTTGGTCAATAATTAAATGAATCTGACTGTGTCACAATTCAAACAACATCAAACATGTCTGTATCTCATCTTCACGTTTTCTCCAACCCATCCAAACCCAAAACACATTTGGTAACTGTATTTTGAAACTATTTTTCCAAAGGTTTTCCAGGTGTTCCCTGGCATTTGCCATGCAAGCAGTTGAAATAGTATTGGCTTTATTGCACAGATGTCTATTAGACCTCAACAACTGTCCTGTATGACTCATGCTAGGATATGAGATCATCAGGATACTAAATCTACAACAACTTAATGGTTCAATATGCTGGTGTGACAGAGCCATATCCATTTCTTTATCATTAAATACAATCTAATGTGTTAAACAGGCTGCCTGTCCATTCACAGTCAGATGTTTTATATTATCATTAATTTCCCTACCCAAAAAGAGTGCCCTACAACTTGGGCTACATTTTAAATGTGTGCCAGTTTCATAATTCTCACATCTCCACATGAGCAAGGTGAATAGCCAATGCACATAGAAAAAGAGATCACAAAGCTCATTGGGTCTGCTACTCAGGCTAAGTATATGAAAATCACAAAGGCAACCAAAGATTTTTTTCCACTCACTGTTACCAAGTCCACCCCAGTGTCTGATACTGAAACTACAACTGGTACTGGGCGTTCTGTCCCTCTTCCTTTTCCTAAGCAGTTTCCCATTGTAGTGCATGACCAAAACACCCGACTAAATACCAGCCACTGCCAAATTTCTACAGTTAAACATACCCTTTTTGTTATTACGGTCAACAATTATCACTGGGAACTACATGATGAGCATAATCATATTGCATCTTTAGGCCATTTCTTTTTTTTTTCTTACTGACAAATGTCTTTGACTTAACAACTGCCTCATGGGCATAACAATAGTGTGGAACTTAATGATGGCTGAAGAAAAAAAACCTCACATATTATAACACTGTTTAAACAGCAAGGCCCCTTGGGCACAAGCACTTAAGAAAACGTAAACAATGTAACAGTTCAATATAGCTGGTCCAGCCTTCCTTCCATGTCTGCTAACTACCGCTTTCATATTCATCTCACAACCCTCGATTCCCAGGTTGCTACCTTATTGGGTAATAACCTGACGTACACCATTAATAATTACCAAAAAAAATCTCTTGGCAGATCTACATATATCTGAAGGGAGGCAATTTATGAATCATTTACCTAATACACAAATCTATAACTCCCCCTGCAATGCCATAACAATGACAGACACGATCATCGCTGAATATTTTACAGTGTGCTCTAAGATTTACAGTGGCAAACACAGAATTCATTACACAGAGGGTATAAGTAAGAAATGCCAAGAATCAATGATTTTGTGACTGATACAAACTGAGCAATCTCCTTGCTCATTTTACCACATAATTACTGTAAGAGACTAACCATGTTATATGACCAGCAAAAAGTTGGAGTAAGTTTTAACATTTAACTATAAACTACCTGCAATGTACTATGGCTTGTGCATAAAATATTCATGAACCACAAGCCTCCTCATCCCACTTAAGACACCAATGGCTTCTTACTTTATGGTGTCATAATAAGAAGAGAATCTGACATTCAGGTCACCATGTCAGTATTTGACCCAAAATTATGAAAATTGAAAAAATCAGATCCTATTACAAAATGCATCATACTACTGCCTATGTTGTTCAAAATAGTCACCAACACCAAAGTAAACTGCCTGGTTACTGTGTGCTTTTAAAATGCAATTGTTAAGGTGTAACTGGACAGAGATATCATTTCCCTTTTGCTAAGCCTCCCACAAATATATCCACATGAGGTACCTACCCTAGCTGACCTGACCTCCCGAACTGGAGGAGCTTGGACCTCCTCATCTTCCTCTTGTAGCTCTGGATTCAAGGCCCATACAGCTTCCAACTCAATCTGAAAGTGTACATCAGCTTAGGTCTTTTAGCATCAATACTAGCAAAATGTTTACTGGTTGTCATGACAACTTAAAGTAACTGCAATAGGACACACTCTCTAAAATTAGCAAATACAATATTGATGATGACAAAATATATCTATTATGAAGCACTGCAGTCTTGCGCAATCTCTGGGACTTGACGTAGATCATAACCCATTAGTCTACTTGTCCCATTTCTATCATGTATTTCTCATTACTATGAAAATAAAGGCTTTTCATTTTCTACAAATAAATAAATAAAAGAAAATGAAGAACTCGAAAGTTGGGCTCAAAAGATCTCAAAAGTTGGGTAGAAACTTAGACAAGACCACTAAAAAAAACACAAAAACATTTGTTAAAAAAAAGGCTTCTATAATGTCTGGCAAAAATGACTGTACAGCAGAAAAAAAAATACATCTTTTTTTTTATGATTAAAGAAATGTCCACAAACCTCTTTTCCTTTAGTTTCTCCTTTTTCATACCACTCTACAGTGACACTCTGCGTTTCCACACTGACCCCACTAACTACTGCAGAGTGGATGCGGCCTTAACAAAATAATAACATTTAATTATATAGCAATCCAAAGGTAGGACTTTGTGACATTAGAAATTTGCTTTTATCAGCTTATAAATAGAAGATATACCTAGCATGCCTTCTGTTTAGAGTTACATATTATAGGAGCATAGATTCCCCTTCTACTAGTTTCTTATATAAGATCAAAATAAACTTGACAGTCTTGACATATAAAAGCATTAACTAAAACACAATTAATCACTTGTTCAGCCATAATAAAGCTTTAAAAGTATAGCTTCTTCATATTTCTGGTCGTAAATTGATATACATATCCCCCACCCATCCCACACAAAAAGGAGATATTTTCTTTTGAAATGTATAGAAAGATATGGTACTCTAATAGTAAGTGACAGACCAGTCATTTAAAACTATGTAATTATTTTATAAGAAAATAGGAAAAAATGTATCCCAGGGCAGAGAAGGGTCAAGCAATGGTTTGAGAGTAGGTTAAAACTGCTTTATTCTTTTCAGGGAAAATTCTACTTGGTAGCACCATAGAAAAATTCTGAGTGTGTGAATAATAAAAAAAAAAGCTACCTTCTGGCCTCGTTGCTTTGTGAATAAATTTTCCATTCATTACAACTCCCAACAATAGTGGCAAATCTGCCTTCCAAACATTCAATGACAAAAAAGTAATGTGAATGCATATCTTCAAGGCTTGCATATAGACAAAAAATAATATGCTGAATGGAAATATACATTGTAATTCCATTGTACACACAACCCTGCACTTGTCATGGCAATGCTTATGCCAGTTACATGGCAAGGGCTAAACTGACAGATACAACACCCCAACCATACTTTGTATAATGACAAAGTGTGCTTCCTGGCTGTTAAAAACCCACTGATTTTGATGCTAGGTCACCAATTAACGACTTCAACTTGAATCTTACTGCACTGGATGCAGCTGGATTTAGCCTTGGGTCTCTGCACACTGCAGCCATCATTAACTTGATCTGATAAGGATTGGGAATATTGCACCGCTTTTAGTTTCACTACTCATAAAAAGTTCAAGTTCCCCTCACACTCGAGAACGAGTGATTAGTGAATTGTGACTTAAACTCTTTTATTTGGCTAGCGGAGCATGTTGGACAGAGTTGTCTGTTGAAACAAGGGTGTGCATTTGTCATCGGACCAAAAGCAATAAATGAAATCTCACCGTCTGTCCGTTGAATGTCAACGTTGACGCCAACTTTGAGCTTGCCTATCTCCATTTCTGGCATGAGAATGGTATCATAAGTTTACTCCAGCTACAAAACTAGTTATAATTTGTCTGAAAATTCGCCGATTATTTGAGTCCGTTAAAATTTATTAACGCATGCGCACCTTGTCCTATGCGACATACAAACATAGAAAATTGAGCTTTAATGCTAGATGGAAATCAATGATCTTATCTCAAACATACTTTTTAATTCATTCTTAAACAAAGAATCAGTTATATTTTCAAAATAATAGTTATCTGAAATTTAAATTAACATAACTATTTATTGTTTTTAATCTGTTTTTGTTCCGATAGACTTACCACCTGCTTCTTGGTAATAGATGTGATGATTCTTAGCTGGTTCCATAAATTGAAGACCCCAAAACAGAAAAATAAACTATGTGTTGGTACATAAATTATCTAAATAATAATCTACTGTTACTTATAATAAATACTTAACAACCTTTTACAATGTTTAATTTAAAATATGTATGTCTAAATTATTATTTTACTGATTTATGGAGGAATGTTTTACTGGGTTTTCAACACAAATTGATATGCTTCCCTGCACGCAGAGACTGGTGTGTTTACATTCACAGTGATACATGCGGCTTGTACAACAATGACTACGGTTGCTTCCAAAGTTCCATTTTCCGAACTTGCAGGACTACTCGAGAAAATAAGCAAAAAGCAAGGAGCGGACAAAAAACTTCTGCTGCAAGAATTCATTAACCGCTGGCGTGATTTCCATGGAAAGTTGCATGCAGACGATGCTAATACGGTAGGAAGTCGACGAGAGTCGACGTAATTCATCTTTGAAGTTTTTCTTTCTCCTTAAAATTTCCTCTTTACACACATGAAAATGAAAAAGAGTTGCATTCCCATTCGATAATTAAATTTATTTAAATCAATACAATGATAATCATAGGGTGCTGAAGAGGAATAGGGGGTGGGGCGGAGCAGAAAAGCCTGATAAATTACCGGTTTTTCTAGTTTCATAATTCATGTCAACTTAAACAGTTCCATCAATTTATCGTTTTGACATCGATGGAGATTGATAACTGATTGCAATTTATTTTATCTTATTTTTACAGACAGACAGTTTCTATTCAGCATTAAGACTTCTGCTACCCCATTTGGAGCGAGAAAGAGCTGCATATGGCATTAAGGAGGTAATTAATACATTTTATCGATTATTAAGAATTACATTTTATTGAGAATTTAAATTGATTAAAATTTTGCAACAAGATATTTTTGACTGTACATTTCTGGAAAGCACAAAAGTGCCATTGTTTGTCAAATTTTGATTTTCTCATTTGAACCTGGTTGTTATTTTTCTTCTTAACATTTTAGAACACACTTGCCAAGCTGTATATAGAAGTGCTGTGCCTGGGAAAGGACAGCCCTGCTGCAGACAAGTTGATTAAATACAGAGCTCCCAAGAATGCTAAAGGGGTATATAGGGTTTTTTCAGAGTGAGATTATTGNACAGATATATAAAGATAAATATACTGCATGCTATGTCCACCTTTTTTTCAATACAAGTGTCACATAACAGAGCTGCTTTGGCAAGAGTGGACAGAAAATTCTTTTAAGATGCTATTGTAATATGGAACTGGTGGAGAGGGCTGTTATTTCTGATTTAACTTACAAAAACTGTTGACTGAAGCTGTTTAGGTGTGCCATAAAGTATTAAATCTGATAGAAATGAAACAGTGAAAGCAAATTTTAAACTGTGATACACGAACAAGACTGGTGGTTTGACCATTGTTCATATAAATGTATGTGTTAAATGCAGTCTCCTGATTATTTTTGATACAAAATGGTCAGTAGATTTTAGTAGAAATGTGTATTTTAATTTTATTAATTTTATTTATTTTTATTTTGAGGAAGTGAGCTATTCAACTTAATGAAAAGTAGGAAGTACTTTCCTAGAAGGGAAATAATAGAAATTGCCACTCCTTAATGTTTGAGTATAAAATTACACAAAAGATAATCATTTTTACGCACCAATTCAACAATTGCATGTTTGTTTTGTTTTGTTTAAAAAATAAAAATTTAATTTAGTAAATTTAAAATTAATTTGAATTATTTAAGCCATCGAGAATGGTTTCCAGTTTTTAAGAGGAATATTAGTGCATTTTGCAGGAAAAAAACCTATTCTGATAGCTCCACTTTTACTGATATGCACATACTCAATAAGACTAGTTTTTTTTATAATATCTAAAAGCAACATTTAGATGCCTTTATTTCGCTGGCGATTTCGGCTATCATATTCGGACCAAGGCCAAAAGTGTCTAACTGGACCAACTAGCCCAGGTGTAACAGAAATGGTAGTCCGCTAGGAACCGTAGTCCGCCACCCATTACTTTGTACAGGTGATATTCGTCCTATATACTAACCCCAATACTCCAACTAACCCTAACCTGTACTAATCATATGGGAGCCCGGACCTCCATTCCTCGGACTTCCATTCCTGTTACACCGGTTTCCCCTCACGAGTGAATCATCCATTTGCTGTACGTTTCAGTTTTGTTTAAGCATAGGAACGTGACGCTTTGCCGTCAGCGACGTCATGACCGCATAGAGGATTTGAGCTCATACATTTGTTTTTCTATGTTACGATGGAGAGTGAATCTCGGAGAATTTCAAATACAATGGAAGTATATTTTACAGCACAAGTGCTGCTAGTGACCAGCGCTTTACTTATCATCATTTTACTTAAGGTAAGAAAACTCATTAAGTTGTGTTGCAAAAAAGGGGAAAAGGTGTAAACGTATGGTTCTAAAAATCAGTTTTGTACAATTCAAATAGGCGTATGAATTTTTTACTTGTGTATGAGAAAATGAGCGCAATTTTCATTACTACATTAACACAATGATAGTAATGACAAGGAGTTACAACAGTAATGATAAGTTACAACAAGAAATGAGTGGTAATAACTCTTTCAATCCCGTAAAAATGACAAAGTTTATTATTTCTATTACATTCTAGAATAATCTAATTTTGTTTAATCCTAACAGTATTTCCGTGAAGGCACATGTAGTCTGCTCTGGAGAAATTCAGACGTGTTCCTAAGGTTCAAATTAAAAAAAAAAGAGAAAAAGAACATGTAGGTTATGTTGCTTGCTCGTTTGTTTTGTTGATGCATGTAGTTTTGGGTCGCCATAGGAATATAACGCTTCAAATGGCGTCATCGACGTCATGACCGCATAGAGGATTTGAGATCATGTTCTTCATGTTCATATTTACAGAAAGGAGGGAAAATAGCAGGTTATAAAGATATAACGTCATTTCCACATTTAAGGCCTACAATCATGTATGTGTTTTGCAGTGATACGAGGAAAAGTGAATCTTAGACAATTTCATATACAATGGAAATAAATTTTGCAGGATAGTCACCGCAGTTATCTACTCCATAATTACCATGGTCTTTGGAATGGTGAGGAAGATCGTTCAATTTTTGGACAAAAAATACAAAATTTGAAAATCTGTAATTATAAGCTAAATTAAATTTTGTATAACTTAAATTGTATAGCCATCCATCTTCTGTTATGGAGAAATTAAACCGTGTTCTTTTTTTATTATATTTACAAAAGGGAGTTAAATTGCAAAACGCAAATGTAGGTAATATTTGAATATTATGATGCGGTTGCCTGTTTGTATGTTTTGTTGATGCATGTAGTTTTGTGCCTCCATAAGAACAAGACGTTTTGTCGTCATCGACGTCATGACGGCATAGAGGATTTGTCGTCATACATGTATGTTGGATTTGATACTGTATTTTACGGGAAAAATGTATAGAAAATCCAAATACGCCTACAGTGACGCTAGGATAAGCGATGCAAGCAATATGCTATAAACTTATCATAATTTTAGGAAAGATGAGAAATAACGAAGCATAACAAAACAAAACTTGTACATCTATAATTCTATTCTGAATTAAATTTTGAACCATTAAAACGGGATTTCCATGTATTGTCTGCTCTGAAGAGGTTCAGCAGCGTTGTGCCTGTTCATATCTATATATATATAAAAGGAAAATTTCGCAGATTATCAGTTTGCAATGGGCGAGTGTACGAAACATTGGAATGTTTTGATGCGGTTGCTTGATGAAAGGTTTTGTTGATGCACCGTTGTTTTGTGCCACCATAGGAACGTGACGCTGTGCGGTCATCGACGTCATGACCGCATAGAGGATTTGTGGTCATATGTTCGTTTTGCTATGTAACATGGAAAGTGTATTAAAACAATTCCAAATAGGCCTAAATTGACACTAGAATTTACAAGACAATAGCTGTAAGTACTATGCCCTATACTTATCATAATTTTAGGAAAGGTGAGGAAGATCGCCAAATGTTTGCACCAAAAAAAAAAACTTGTAACAATTTAATTAATTATATGTTTAGGAACGTGACGCTTTGTCGTCAGCGACGTCATGACCGCATAAAGTATTTGAGATCATGTGTTGGTTACTAGGAAATGTGAATTTCAGAAAATATCAAACAGTGAAAGAGGAGAGCGCAACATGCAACTGGCTGTATACTTATCGTGATTTTAGAAAAAGGTGAAAAATTGTTGAATAAAAATGGCAACAAAGCTTGTTAACTTGTAATTATAGATTAATTTGATTTGTAGAATGGAAATAAAATTTCAGTTTATGAAATATTTTCGAGCAATTTTGTCGAGTGATCAATGTTCATATTTGCTACAAGGAGGAAATAAATGTCTCTGAATCAATAGGTTAATATTTGTATGTTATAAACCTTCGAATTGTCGGTACGTACCTGAAATTACCGACATGTGATGAAAATAAACCACCATGATCCAGTGTTCATTTCTTCCGGGAAGGACTACTTGGACATCAATATCATAACGAAATGAGTAAAAGGTGTTTTCGGGTAATCTTGATAATTGCTTGGTGCTTATGAAGAACTAGTGGATTGTTTTAACTTCATTTTAAGAAATACATTCATTGCTCACAAGGTGTAGACAACATAGTCTGTAATTCATAAATAAGAGGTTGTCCTTTATTAAAATCAGTGCTGTAGATAACACAAATTTGTGACTTGCTCAAATCCTTAGAGTTGGTGCGTCGACCTTCTAAAAGTCAAATGAGTAATCACGTACAAATCTAGAAAATAAATAAATAAATTGACATAAATGTACTCTAAATAAAAAAACTGCTTTAATTTTAGAAAAACACTATGAACAGCTACATACAGTTAACTTTAAGGTACATTCCACTTACTTTTTTGCTACTTGCGTTGAATAACTACACTGCATATATTCTTTACAGTGACAACTGTTCGGTATACTTTCTACTTACCCCTGCCTCTCGATTGCATCTGCCTGTATACTGACACGCTTTATATATACTAGTCACTTTTCACCGACAAATGACAAGCTCCAATCACTGCGTGCAAATACACAAGGTCAACTTACACAGGAGATAAAAACTTAAGCAGTGGAATGACTTGAGTGAGGCGAGTTACAATGAAAAGAACATCATCGTCAACTGATCCTAACCATTTATTAAGATCCTGTACAAATGGAGGATAGTATAAATGACCAAATAGCCAAGCAAATAGCCAAGGTGGGGTGAGTCCATTACATTGGAGGGGTGCCAGGTGGGGCTAGTCCATTTTATCTGAGGGGTGACAGGTGGGGCTGGTCCATTCCATTGGAGGGATGTCAGGTGGGGCGAGTCCATTCCATCAGAGGGATGACAGGTGGGACGAGTCCATTCTATCGGTGGGGGGGGGGTGCTTGGTGGGGCGAGTCCATTCC